>LPNX011030807.1:172510-328732 GCA_001517045.1 Pseudotsuga menziesii | reverse complement strand
TGGTCATACCGGGTACTACAGAAAGTTCATCAAGGGCTACGCAAAGATTACAGCGCCGATGGAGAAATTGCTCAAGAAGGATGTAAAATTCCTATGGAACGAGGGATGCCAACAGAGTCTAGACATACTTAAGGAGAAGATGGTTACAGCACCCATCCTAGTATTTTCGGACTAGACTAAGCCTTTCCATGTACATGTGGATGCATCTGGCATCGCATTAGGAGTCGTCTTGACCCAGCCAGGAGAAGGGGATCTTGACCATCCCATCGCATATTCCAGCAGAAAGCTATCAACAGCGGAAAAGAACTACACCACAACAGAAAGGGAGGGCTTAGCTATGGTATATGCACTGTAGAAGTTCAGGCACTATCTATTGGGTGCCTCGTTTAAAATTTTTACTAACCATTCCGCATTGAAGTACCTAGTCAATAAACCAGTGTTAGGGGGGAGAATCTGCAGATGGTTACTCCTCTTCCAGGAGTATGATTTTGAAATCATTGTGAAACCAGGAAGACTGAATGTAGGACCGGATCATCTGTCATGGTTAGACTCAGGAGAAGATCCCAGTAACCTAGAAGACAATTTGCCAGATGTGCTGTTGTTTTCCATACAGATTGCAGATGAGTACTATGCCGACATTATTCAATTCCTCACCACAGGAGTAGCACCTGATGAGTTTACTAAGCAGAAAAAGAAGCATTTGGTTGTTAAGGAAGCAGACTTCACCCTCATTGCAGGATGCC
Source organism: Pseudotsuga menziesii (assembly GCA_001517045.1). Classification (NCBI taxonomy): domain Eukaryota; kingdom Viridiplantae; phylum Streptophyta; class Pinopsida; order Pinales; family Pinaceae; genus Pseudotsuga; species Pseudotsuga menziesii. The sequence goes on along the minus strand of LPNX011030807.1, from coordinate 327,989 downwards.
TATACAAGCTAGGCCCAGATGAAGTTCTACGTAGATGTGTAATGCCGCATGAAAAAGATGTTATTATCAGAGAAGCACATTCAGGAACCGCAGGAGGTCATTTCGCTGGAAAACCGACTGCGCAGAAAATCTTAGAGGCAGGCTTGTGGTGGCCTACATTGCACAAAGACACCAAGGACTTTTGCAGATGCTGCAATATCTGCCAAAGGGTAGGAAAACCCTCGCGACGCGATGAAATGCCGCTGCGACCGCAGGTCACGTTGCGCGCATTTGACAAATGGGCTATAGATTTTGTGGGTCCTATCAACCCACCAGGGAAGCGCACTGGTGTGAGATATATTATTACCAGAACAGAGTACTTCACCAGATGGGCAGAGGCCAAAGCAGTAAGAAACTGTGATGCTGCTACAGCTGCACAGTTCCTTTTTGAAAACATCATCAGCAGGTTTGGATGCCCAGTAATTTTGATGAGTGATCAAGGTACACATTTCTTGAACAGTACTATTGAGGCATTAACAGAAGAATTCCAGATCCAGCACCATAAGAGCACTCCCTACCACCCACAGGCTAATGGTACAGTAGAGGCCTTCAATAAGATTTTAGAAAATGCTCTTACTAAGATCTGTAATAGCCAGAGGAATGATTGGGACCTCAGAGTTAACGTTGTCTTATGGGCATACAGAACCACATGCAAGAAACTTACGGGACACACACCTTTCAGCTTGGTATATGGACAAGAGGTTGTTATGCCTATGGAGTATATTCTCCCCAGTTTAAGAATCACTCAGATTACTGGGATGACTGATACAGACACAGTCGAAGCAAGGTTAGCACAGCTGCTTGCCTTAGAAGAAGACCGGTTCATCGCTGGATTCCATCAGAGAGTGCAGAAGGCCCGAGAAAAAGCTTGGCATGACAGACACATTAAGAATAAGACTTTCTAGACCGGAGACCTGGTGCTCCTCTATGAAAGCAAATTCATCAAGTTCCTAGGGAAGTTTAAGATGCATTGGCTGGGGCCATACCAGATCCAACAAGTCACAGAAGGAGGTGCCGTTCAGCTCAGCCAGCTGAACGGGGAGCTCTTGCCCACATGGATTAACGGCAGTAGGCCTAAGCTCTATAGTGACAGCCTCCCCACCTCTCAGCCCTAGAATGAACAGTTTATGGCGGTGCAGATGTCCAGTGTAGTTGAAAGGAGGCATCGCACCGGGAATGAGTCTACACCAAAAAAAATAAAAATAAAAATAAAAATAAAAAAAATTTAACACTGTTCGCGCAGGTGATGCGGAGTTGCATCGCAGCAGTAAGATGTTCCCCCCTGCCACGTACTCAGTTTGCAACTGACAGTGGGCTAGTCAAGTCACTATCTGATAGGTAGTTAATGAAGAAATGACCGGTATCCCCTCCCATAGATTTGGCAGCAGTATAATAAATTTTTCCAGATTTGCTAAATCTCTGACGAGATCGGCACCCGTACACACGCTTCGAGGAAAATTTGATCAGATTTTAGCATTTATTGAGGATTGAAGGATGGGTGTGGTCTTATCCATGTAATTAATATGACTGGCACACCCAGTCTAGACGACCGTTATGTCCGGGATTGTCGTATTTGACATAAAAGCAGAAAGTATTCCATTGGGATGGTTACGCTTGCAGAAAAACCGAGTGCTGGAGAGTAAGTGTTAAGCATTCCCTGTGTCGAGCTAAGTTGTTACAGAGTGCTGTGATTCTCAGAAGTTGCAACCATTGCACGTCCGCCATTTTATGCTAAGTGGGTCCTATCTGAGGACGAGCTGCTGAAAAACATTTTGAGAAGATTTCAGCGTCACGGCCTTGCAGGAGCTATGGCGTCGCCATCTACAGCTAACCCGCCGAGTTCGTCCCGAACCAGAGAACCACCAAAGACGAGAAGCCATTCCCAGCTCATGGAGGAATTCGGTTCCGAGAAGGAAGATGAAGTCCGTAGTTCAATGGACTACCTCATACCACGAGTTGAAAGCACTCCAGACATCAAACTTTCCAAGAGTGGTAAGCTTCTTGTGCCCATACCGCCAATAGATTCTCTAGTAAAGGAAAATGGCGATTTAGTAGGATATGCTGCTGTTGTCAAATTTATTGATTACAACTTGGCGGACGGTAAGACATACCCTCACTTCAAGCCAGATTCGTATCTTGTGCTCGAGAAGAACCCAAGGACAGGTAGAGAAGAATTCGCCCCCCTGCCGCATGTCCAGATTCTTGAGCAGTCAGGTCTGCTCAATGTGTTGAGACTGTCCCATTTTGGACGAAGCGCAGAGGTTAATGCTGTGGTGTGTGTCCTCCTCTCGTGTGTGCATGGAGGCTATCTCTGGCTAGGTCACAAAATCGACCTCAATGTCGACTTGATACACCGTGCTACTGGCCTGTCTAAGACTGGTAAAGCTCCCGAAATACAGATAACAGGAAAGACCAAGGACTCCAAACTGCCACCAGCATTAGTTAAAAAGTATCAGCTACAACGAGGAGGCAGGGATTATGATATCATGATTTTACAGAATGAGACACTCAGATTTACAGCCAGTCTGCTTGCAGGCAGACTGCTTACCAAGGTCCGACCAAAGGAAGTTACAGGATCGGTGATCAATCTGGCCATACAAGTTACCGAAGGAGAGCAGTTCAATTGGTCGTTATTTTTATTAAACATGTTTCAGGAAGATTGTTTGGCAGCCCAAGATCAAGCCAACCACCCTTTCCACTTCTCGTGGCTGCTCATACTGTGTGCATTCGTCGCATGGAAGGAACCGCCCAACAGCCAGTTTCCACAGATCCCAGGAGGAACGCCCAGGGGTGTGCGCTATGCTAGTTTATGGGACACCAGCAGTCAAGCGAGGAAACAGGTTAACGCAATAGTATTTTATGAATATTATTTGATGTTGCAGAACCTTATCCAGCAATCACCAAGGATCAGTACAGAGACTGTGGACGCATATGATAACCGACTTAATTTTATGGCGGATAGCCATAGAATATACCTAAGGCCTAAAAGGACTAAAAGAGACGACTGGGCTCCCGGCTGGTTCAGAATGACAATGCAGGATGTCGAGAATGTCATCAAGGGTTTTGATGACCAATGGCGACATGAATACGAAGATACCACGCCACTGCCAATGGAGACCGACCAGACAGGCCCACCAGAAAAAGGCAAAGACAAACTAGACACCCAGGCACACCAAACAACAGAAGTACCGCCACAAGGCAAGAAGAAAAGAGATGTGCCGAAAGAATCAGCAACAATGCCCACTACAAAGGATGGAAGCCAGGAGACCACAGCAACGCAGGGGAGGAAGAAACAGAAAACTTCAAAACCGGTTCTGAAGACGGCACTAACAGAAGATGATTACGAACTCATCGCAACAAGGACATGTGACACACTCAAGGATTCATTTGATGAGGTGAAGCAATCACAAGAAAAGATTCAGAGCGCCGTAGAAAAGCAGCTCATAGACATACGCACAATTACAGAGAAGGCTGCCACAATACATGCTCCACCAGTAAAGGTGCCCACTGGAGAAACTTCAGCACCGCCGGTACCCCATGAGGAAAGCTTAGCAAAATATCGCCTCAACATTGTGTTGATCCCACCGGGTAGTATCAGACTCTCGGCGACAACGGCGGACCCACCAGTCCAGTTTAAGCAACCCCTTGAGGTTAACCTCGTAGAGGTTCACATTGATCAGTTGCACAGAATCCAACAGCAGCTAAGCGCAGAGCTCAGGAGTAGAGAGCTTGCGACTTACCAGCAGAATGCACAGCTAAAGCAAAAGAACGCAGCACTCGCCACTAGCTATCAGAAAAAGGTAGACGAGTTAAACACATATCAGAACAAGGATCAGGAACTCTCCCAGGTACTACAGAATATTGCACTAGAACTCCCTAACTACAACATCGAGTTCGCACTGCCTACCCCAGAGAAGCTACAAAGAGTTGCAGAAAGAGCAAAGGTTCTCAAAGAAACTGTAGCTAAGATGGATGAGAAAGTAGCCAGGATAAAGTCAAACCACGAGATGCAGCTCACCGAGCTTGAGGCATGTCTACGAGACACCTCCCTAGCAGACCAAAAAGCGTGAGTGGAAGCCTTTCGACTCACCTCTGCGCAGATACAATCATGCATTGACGAAGCCCGGGTACTACTAACAAATGCGATGAACACATGGGCTGAGTTAGATGAGCCACCACAAAAGGTTGAGATCCAGCAGAATATACAGCAAGTAGAGAACACTGTAGTGGCCATGAAAGAAGAAATCAAGAGCCTAGCAGCTCTTCAGAAGATGAGGAAGATGAAGGAGATGAACCAATTATAGCAAGAGGTGCAGCAGTTAAGAACAAAGGAGCTGCACATCACTGACCTGCTTCAACCTTTTCAGGAGCAAATCACAGAATTAGTTGACGTGGTTGAGCAGAAGGTGAAGGAATTCACAACCACCAGAGAGAAAATTGAAGGAACAGAGGACTCCAAGATTGATCAAGCATTGCTTGATTCGGCGAAACAGTGCGCCGAGGAGATGAAGAATGAAGTCGCAGGATTTCAAGGTAGGTTACAGCGCACTTCGCAGGAGGCGAAGGATAAGTTGCAGCAGGAGAAGCCCGTTGCAGGTGGCTCGAGGACAAGCCACAAGTAAGTGTTAGGGGACTATTGGAGCAGGGTCTCGCAGCTGCAGAAGAAGCTGCTAGTTTTGGCGAAAAGAAGACAAGGCAGAGCTACGACGCCGTAGCACGTTTCCAGCTGGAGAGCAGAGTCGGAAACCATGATTTTTTGGGATGCGAAAGTCAAAGAAAGGAAACGGTACCTGAGCGGCCGAGAAGGGAGAGCTCACCCACTGCATTGAAGGCAGCGGCGGAAGACAGGAGGGCTCAGCGACCCTCATAAAGAAGAAGGAGCAACGAGGCTCAAGCATTGAAGGCGACGGACAGAAAACAGAGAAGCGATGCATATTACCCATGGTCAGTGTCGGGAAGCATGGAAGACTGCAGAGAGTTGTGGTGTGATGGGAAGCGGCTACCTCAAGGACAGAGAGGACCGACTGTCACTAATTAGGGTTTGGGTTACTGTTGGGATAGGCCCACAGTGTTGTAATGGCGAGACCTTTGGGCCGCCTATAAAAGCTTGTATTTTGTATTGTAAAGGGTTGGTTGGTTCATAGGATGAGTCGTTAGTTGGTCAGTTGATTATTTTTGAAGTAGACTCAGGAGTCAGTCAGACAGACTGTGTTGTAACCATCCAGACACCTAGCTTGTCTGTGAGTCATTTGAGTCTGTATGTAACCATCCACAGAGAGGACAGAGAAGGAAGCATATATTGAAAGAAAGGCAATATAGAGGTAGAAATAGGCCAGAGATCTAGAAGAGATCTCGCGCTGCATAGGCGGTGCAACAGACTGTGCTAACTTCCCTCAAGATATATAATAGAAGCACAGTTTGGTGGACGTAGCTCCCATCCTGGGGGTGAACCACGTTAAATCTATGTGTTATGTGTTGCATGAATGTGATTGTACTTGCTTATTGTTACTGGTTATTTTTCATATAATGTTAGTTGCAGTAAGTGAATGTATGTATTGTTCAGCTCGCAGTAATGCAGGAAGATAGAGATAAGTTGAAGTATTTTAGTAAGCTGCTTAAAGACTCCTTTACGTCTGTTTCTAATGACCATTTAATCACAATATAACTTCTGGGAAGTAGAGCTTCGCACGTTGACACAGTCAACGCTAAGAGTGCAAAGTCGTAGTGGTAGGATATCGTAGAGAGGCGACATCGCACCGGCAGACGAGTTGCGGTGCGCGATACTGCGAGCTGAGGGCTTAGCGTTAAGGAGAGGTTGGGTGTCCCGTGGTGTGCAGAGATGCGATAAGGTTGGAGATATTGTGAGTAAGTGGAAGTTGTGCGACGTGGGAAGAAACCGTGCGGCTTGCGCGTGGATAAGAATCGCACGGCCAAAAGTGCTGCGAGTAGAAGGGGATGTGCGATGCGCCGATATAGCTGATCTTGTTACTCACAGGAGTAAGAGAAAAGAAGTAGGATGCGTAGAACCTGGTCCAAGACACTTGAGTCTTGGCCAACCCATTAGATTCACTTTGGGTGAGACTTCAGATCGTTTCGCGGTCTGTCGCCGAAAGGGCCAGTGAGTTAGGGGTGTTGTTGATTGATTATAGTAAACCCGGGTCTGCCCATGCAATCAACACACATAGAAATTGGAATATAAGATAGAAGATATAGAGAACAATGAATGGGTGAATGGATCATCAATATCAATAGCAGCTCCATATGTCACTTCTTTTTCATCATTAGTATCATAAGAAGAAGAATCACCCTCAAGAGACACAGAAAAATATGGCTCTTCAATATTTGCTTCTTGATTGAAGGAGGAAGCATTCAAATCAAGGAGAGTAGAAGCAACATGAACTGTATGAGATACTTATTCATCATGAATAACTTCGTAATATAATTTATATTCCAAGGCATCTTGATAGAGAGAACAATAGGAGATGTTGGGTTTGCTCCATGCTTCATCTTCTACTTCCTGCACACCAAAAGATTTGTCCAAATTGTTCCAAATCTCAAATGGATACTCAATAGAATATATGAGATGATTCATATTCGGATACATTCCCAAACACATAATTCCATAATCTCTAACACAATTATTTATCCAATCAATCTTCTCTTCATAATACTCGGGTTCACTCAAAACACCAATGGAGATATCAAAGAGACATTGCCTCTTCAAGTATGCGCTCATCTTGGGCTTCCAATAATCATATTTGAAAAGGTATAGTAGATGAAATTTTGAATCCATATTGAAGTTGTTGATATGCTATAGGATATACTCTCTGCAACCTGCAAAACAAAACTAGGAGAAAATCTTGTAAGCTAGACAAGCTCTTCTTCAGAGAGGGATAGGAGACTGGATGTGCTCCTAAAATATGTAGAAATTGAGAAAAATTGCACTCTCATACCATGTAGAAATAATAGCTCCAATTCTATGAGCAAATATGCTAAGAAGAAGCATAGGAAATAGATCTTGCTACTAAGATAATTCTCATAAGCATACACGGGAAAAATAGAGAGAAGAAAATAGACTGAATCACATGAATGAAGAGATGAATATTGGAGTGTATCCTTCCATTAAATAATGATGAATAATAGTGTACATAAATAGTACATCCCTCATAGGAAAATTGAGTTGTATGGAGAAAACTCATAGATCTAAAAAAGGATGACTTACTAAATATGATAAACCCCCATATGTGGCTAAAACACTTCCCGAATGAGTCAAGGACCTCGTAAATTAGAAAAATCATGAGTGGTTTGTCAAGGGTGATGGATAAACATGTTAATCCTAGAAAATGGAGAGAAAATCATGGAGGATGGGTTGGCAACAAAAGATACCAATTTCCTAGTTAACTAGCTTTACCTTGTCCACAGAAAAGATGTATAAAGCTAAATAAAGAAGAATCTGCAGTAAAGCACAGTTACCAATTATGGATGTCCATCAAGTGTTCAAGATCAACCTAGAATTAGAAATAAAGCATTCATGGGGTATAGATGGCATGTGTTCACTTTAAGGTGCAAGTGGATGCCAAATAATTAGCTAGTGAGTAGGACTTTAATAAAATAATCATTAAATATTTTATCCTAAGTTATGAGTGGGTTTAATAATATTCCAACACTTAAAGCACCTTCAGATATTACAAAATAAAGATATGAACAAATAACAGGATTGAAACTTAATGCAGAATCACAATCATGAAGATAACTCATCAATAACCAAAGAATGCACAGAAAATATTTGGAAGGAAATAAGTCTCTTTGTTCATAGAAATATTGAATCAAATACATTCATCTCATCTTGAACTAAACTTCTTGAGACCTCATTATGGGCCCTCTTCTCCTCCTCTCTAAGGTAAATCCTCCAGCATAACTTTATCTCTAGAATGGTCCCCCTTTCCTCTAGCATCTCTCATCTTTCTGGTCAATCGAGAGGAGAAGTTATGAGGCTAGAGAAGTTAGGGAAGGTGACATGTGACAGGTCCATATTTTTCCCATCTTATATTGAATTTTAAGCTTAATAATGTGTGGGGAACTAGATATTTGACTAGGTTTGTGCATATCAATCATTCATTTTGGTTCTTAATCCAACATTTTGAGGAGATTATGTTATGGAGGATTAATCAAAGTAATTTTGCATTAATTTTAGCTATTTTTAACCCTTTTATGAATTTAAAATCATACTCAGAATCATTACTTAGTTTATACCTTGTTGCATTAGACAAATATGAAATTTCGCAATACAACACCTCTATGAAATTTTCCAAACCGATACCTGTTTCTGTACATGTTCTCACACCTCTGCGAAAGAGGAATCATTGGTTAACATGTATGCAGGCCTCCATTCCCAAATATTCCACATGAGTTTTGTTTGTTGGTGATCCCGGATGGTTAGTGATCTGTCATATTCCACCTAGGTCATTCATTTGACCCTTGTAATATTGACCCTAATTTCACTTGAAGAAAACTAACTGTCTCAAAATCAACACCTATATTAGAGCTGTGATTTGGTGGTTCAGGATAGTCATCGATCTGTAATGAAAATTGAACTGAAATTTCTATGTTTAGTTGGACAATCACTATCTCTGGGGGATTGATCCTTTAAGAGGTTGATTTTTCCCCTTATTTAATATATATATATATATATATATGTAACTCATTCGAAAAGGGAGAAGAGGAGAGTGGGGCATAATCCTGATCATTTTGTAACCCCATTTCGATCTAATGAAGAATCAAATTTCTAGAAATAAGATTATGTATATAAATTATGTGTTTGCATTGATAAATCCATGGGACCGACCATCATGTGGATCGTTCTCTATTCTTTCTTGCAATTTTGTTCTCAGCTTCATAGAGGTACATAATCTTCTTATTAAATTTCATAGCTTAGTTGTAGAATTGATCTATGTGTGTGTGATTGTTTGTATCAAATACAAAATGTTTTTTTAATTTGTAGATCTTCATTTGCATAATTTATAAGGCTGTGAATTTTGTGTGACTGCGATTTAGAGAAATCAAATCTAGAAATGGTATTAATGTTGTTTAAATGCTTTGTATTTTGACCATATTGCAAGAAAACTCATTGATTTATGTAGTTTCCATTTCCCATGGTGATTTTATTCTTGATATTTGTTTTCTTCCATTGCGTGTAGCTTCCTCGATCTTTGCACAAATAGATTTGACTTTGGAAGCCTAGATGGGTAGTTTGCATTAACCCTAGGTTTTTTCTATCAGTTTTTCTCTTGATTGCATAGTGTGGTTTTAGTCCAAATGTTCATCATTCATTGTAGCTAAATTCCTTTGAGAAGTTTAGTTATAACATTTCGATTCATAAACCAGATGTTTAATTTGTCCATACTATGTTTTGAAGAGTTGTTTTGCATAGTAGCTTAACCATAGGAAACTTGCTTGTCTATGTAGGATTTGATTACATGCAATGACTCTTTTTCTTTTATTCAACTCATTCTGACATAGCATTGACAACTTTTGATATATAAATTGCAAGTGTGAATTTGAAGGTTTAAATGATTGTAGCTTATATTCCAATAGTTTACAATTGCATAACAAAGTTCCAATGTAACCATGTTCTGTCCATTTAAACCAACACGCTATTTTTAATTTGGAGTATGAATCCAACACATGGAGTATATTTGTTAAAGATTTGAGTTTTGGTTATCTTGGAAATTAATTGTAAATGTATTTGTCTTAGTCAATTCATATCTGCATTTTCACTTTCTTGTACTTTCATTTTCATATAGATCCAAGTACTAATAAGAGGATTAAATACCTAACTCGTGAGATAAGATGTCCCATGTCGAGATCCCTCTTGAGGTGTTAGTCTACCTGCATGTTTAAGTGTGTTTTCCAACATTGGGATAGGTCAAGATAGGATAGATTAGCCTTCAACCCTGCACATACAGTGTCATCACCTCTAATTTTACGACTGTCAGGATTCACAATTTAACTGTTGAATTCTTAACATATATTTTTCCCAACATTTGTTGCATCATTTTTGGGGAGGTGCTAGATAAATAGATAGGTTTCATTTACATTACATAGCAAGGGGGACGGGAAACATTAAGAAGCAAAGATGACTTCACTGCGGAATTTTCATAGTGTAATAGCCTGACGCATCCACTTTAGTGGGTTGCCCCAAAGCCTTGTTGTTCCTTTTTTCACAAAAGTGTTATTTCATTCCCATTGATTTGTTTATTTATTTTTGTTAGGTTTTTTAGTCAGAGTGTTTAATTTTTTGCAATTTATTTCACGAAGTTTGCTTTCTTTTTTCGCGCAAATTTGAGTTTGTTTACCTTCTCGCAATCTAGTTTTCTGTGGCCAGTGTGTTTACTTTTATGTAGGTGTGGGTATGATCTCTTTTTCACAAGTTTGTTTATTTCATCTATAGGTGTGATCTAATTTTAAATTTTGCAAGTAATTTAGTTTTCTATTGGTTTGCACAAATTTTCTTTAGGAATGTATTTTTGTAGGTAGTTTTTTATTCAAAAACATTAAAATATGTATATATCTATTTGGGTGTTGTAATAACCCTAGACACTAATCCATGTGTGTAGTAGGGTCTATCAACCAAAAAAAAAGATTTAGATATGGCCATCACTTTAAGAAAACTCTCTCAAATCCTAGCAGTAGTTGGGATCTCAATTTCTTCTTCTCAAGAACAACACGTCTTGACATAAGTCAATAATCTACCTCTCCATTAATAATAGAGGAACCACAGTCCCATGATATATAAACTGACTCTCCTTGCAAATCTACCAAGGAAACCAGAAACTTGGAGACTACATTCGATGGAGGGAGACCTGAAGTTGAATAGTGCTCCACATGTATATCGACAGATCCTTCATGTACTCAAGAAATTGAACATTCAAAAGAAGAGGACCTGCATGGCATGAGGAAGGAAGGTGAGTATCAGGATTACATCGAAAGTTGGTTCTAAGAGGTAATGAGGCCACATTACCATTCTTTCCTTTGATGCCTACTAATGCAGAAACAAGTAAGTCAGTTGATTATCCATATCCAGGTAATCATTTTTGTTAATTTTTTCATATGTGGATATAGGTATGTTTTACATCTTGCTTCGAACATGGTTACATTGGAAGAATTCTTACTCTTGAATAAAAGTTTCATTTTATTTTAGATAGTATAGGATAATAAGTAATAGGTGAATAAATGTTGCATATTATTAGATTAGTTCTATGCAGCCTTCTTATATGTGTTCTTGGTTAAAGTTTGATGAGGTTTTCTTTGATTCTTTGCAGGTACTTCTCTTTTTATAAATATCAAGGAGTATGTATACTACCCTACAAAAGGGAATTTATTCCATTCTCTTTACTTATTATGATCACTAATTGGATTAACTTGATATATTAATTCACAAGTTATCTTTCTTATTATTAATCTTGCAAACATGCAAAAATTTTAATAGGAGAATGCTTTTTAAACCTCTAAAGATTCTAGTCACACCCTCTCAACAATATAAAATGTTTTTATAACGACTTATTTTCCTTTCTTTATTCAAATTTTGAAATTTTATAGCCCTATCTTATATGGGGATTATACTTATAAAGTCTATCTTATAAAAATTTGTAGGCCATTAGTACAATCCAATTTGATTCCAAACCAATTAGGAGAGCATCTATATAAATAGTAACAAGGGAGGACATTGAAGTACTTTTCATAAGGACACCATAATATCTTAATGAGAAAAGATTGGTTGTAGAGACTAGAAGCACCTTTTGATTATTATCCAATGGTTGCATCACACACACACTAATTACATTTGGTTGTAGCATGACTTTAGATAAATGTAAAACATGAGTTCATTTTTCATACAAACAATTCTTTATAGGCAATCTATAAAATATCTTCCAACCCATGTACCATCCCATCCACTCATTGCAAAAGAAATTTATATAAATCAATCTAAATCAATGTTATTTTAAGGGTGGAAAAGGATTACCCACTAGGATACTGAACATGTCTTCTGGCAGCAGGTTTCGGCTTGTGGTATGACTAGGAAAACCCATCGGAGCACTGAATAGGATTGCTGGAAATTGGGCATTCTGCCTAGGGAAGATATTTCTTAGGTGTCAAAATTACCCCATCTGAGTACTGAACAGGCTTGTTGTCTCATTAACGTTTCCATTGGATAATGATATTAAGATGTCTTTAAGATTCTTTCCATTTTATTCTTACTATATCTAAGGTATATACCTTAAGGGTGCACTTATGTTTGGTAACTTAGTGAAATAAATGTGAATTTCATCATTATTACTCGAATGATTGTGATTTTGTGAAGCCAAAGAAATGACTAATATTCTATGAATTTCATTTATAATGACTACCTTTGTTCTAAACTTCCCATTAACTTTCAAAATGGCTATTTTTCGTTATCTTATTTTTAGAAAATCTTGCATAAAGAAAGGAAAAATCAAGTCCATTTTATTTTTGAAGGTTGAATTTTATTGGTCTGATTTAGTTGATCCAGTAATATTCATTTATATTTCTAAATCTTATAACTTTTCTTTGTTAGGTGGATAAGTGCAAGTTTTGGACCATGGTAACAACCTTTTAAATTTCGTGTGCATAGTAATAACAAGGAGACTCAAATTAAAAACAAATTAGATTACATAAGTCTCCTATAATTTCATATTTTTCATAATCTTTATCATTATTTCATAGCAATCTTGATTTTAATTGGATCAGAATTGATTTGATATTCTCTCTTCAAATATGCTAATCTTATTATGAATGGTGTTCTAAAATTTTTATGCGGAATAATGTTTATCATACGAGTGTTGAAGTGAGTTGTGGAAATTCTATCTATTTATTTTACCATGCTATTGTGTGTGGCCTGGAATTGATGATGATATTCTTATATGGTAGGCCATATTTTTCCTATATTGTTATGCATACAATAAAAGAAAACATATATTTGAAAATATCTATATAATTTCATATCAATCTCTTTGACTTGGATATTGACCTACATTCATTTTACAAGCCATAAATATTATGATATATTATCATGGAGTTTCCATATCAATTTCAAATTTCTCTATGTGCATAATCATTATTCTAATAGGTGACAGAATGGTATGATTTTCTTTTTTTTGTAAATTTCTTTATGTCTTTTCAATCTTCACTCTTCATACTTCAACTTCTTTGATATAATTCTCATATATACGAGTTTTATTATTGCTCTAATAGGAGCCTAAGGAATCTATTAAAAAAAATCAATGAGCTTAGAGTAGCACTGCATAAACCAACCTCATTCCCTCTTAAGTGTGGCTGCTAAATTCAAATTTTCTATCAGTTTTGCTTCTCTTGCAGTGGGACCTGCAAGATCTTCGGTGTGGGGGAGTGATGGGTCCCTATTTTTCCCATCTTACATTGAATTTTAAGCTTAATTATGTATGGGGAACTAGATATTTGACTAGGTTTTTGCATATCAATCATTCATTTTGGTTCTTAATCCAACGTTTTGAGGAGATTATGTTATGGAGGATTAATCAAAGTAATTTTGCATTAATTTTAGTTATTTTTAACCCTTTTATGAATTCAAATTCATACTCGGACTCATTACTTGGTTTATACCTTGTTGCATTGGACAGATATGAAATTTCGCAATATGGCACCTCTGTGAAATTTTGCAATCCGATACCTGTTCCGGCACCTCTATGAAAGTTGGATCTTTGGTTAATATGCGGGCCTCCATTACCAAATCTTCCACATGGTTTTTGTTTGTTGGTGATCCCATATGGTTAGTGATCTATCATATTCCACCCAGGTCTTTCATTTGACCCCTAGAATCTTGGCCCTAATTTCACTTGAAGAACACCAACTGTCTCAAAATCAACACATGTATCAGAACTGCGATTTGGTGGTTCAGAATAGTGATCAATACGTAATGAAAATTGAACTGAAATTTCTATGTTTAGTTGTACAATTGCTATCTCTATGGGATTGATCCTTTAAGTGGTTGATTTTTCCCCTTATTTAATATATATATATATATATATATATATATATATATATATATATATATGTATGTATGTATGTATGTATGTATGTATGTATGTATGTATGTATGTAACTCATTCGAAAAGGGAGAAGAGGAGAGCGTAGCATAAGACTGGTCATTTTGTAACCCTGTTTTGATCTAATGAAGAATCAAATTTCTGGAAATGAGATTATGTATATGAATTGTGTGTTTGCATTGTGAAATCTCTGGGACTAGCCATCCTGTGGATCATGCTCTATTCTTTCTTGCAATTTCATTCTCATCTTTATACAGGTACATAATCCGATTATTAAATTGCATAGTTCAGTTGTAGAATTGATTTTTGTGTGTTTGATTGTTTGAATCAAATACAAAAAGGTTTTTTAATTTGTAGATCTTCATTTGCATAATTTAGAAGGCTGTGAATTCTGTGTGACTACGATTTAGAGAAATCGAATCTAGAAATGATATTAATGTTGTTTGCATGCATTTTATTTTGCCCATATTGCAAGAAAACTCATTGATTTCTGTAGTTTCCATTGTCCATAGCGATTTTCTTCTTGATATTGGTTTTCTTCCATTGCTTGTAGCTTCCTGGAGCTTTGCACAAATAAATTTGACTTTGGAAACCTAGAGGAGTAGTTTGCGTTGACCCTAGGTTTCTTTATATCATATTTTCTCTTGAGTGTGGTTTCAATCCAAATGTGCTATGTTCATTGTAGCTAAATTCCTTTGAGAAGTTTAGGTATAGGATTTCCATTCATAAACCAGATGTTTAATTTGTCAATACTCTATTTTGAAGAGTTGTTTTGCATAGTGGCTTAACCATAGGAAACGTGCTTGTCTATGTAGGATTTGATTACATGCAATGACTCGTTTTCTTTAATTCAACTCATCATGCCATAGCATTGAAAACTTTCGATATATAAATTGCAAGTGTGAATTTGAAGGTTTAAATGATTGTAGCTTCTATTCCAATAGTTTTCAATTGCATAACAAAGTTCCAATGTAACCATGTTCTGTCCATTTAGACCAACACACTATTTTTACTTTGGAGTATGAATCCAACACATAGAGTTTATTTGTTAAAGATTTGAGTTTTGGTTATCTTGGAAATTAATTGTAAATGTATTTTCCTTAGTCAATTCATATCTGCATTTTCACTTTCTTGTACTTTCATTTTCATATAGATCCAAGTACCAATAAGAGGATTAAATACCTAACTCGTGAGATAAGGTGTCCCATGTCAGGCTTCATCTTGAGGTGTTAGTCTACCTGCATGTTGAAGTGTGTTTTCCAGCATTGGGATAGGTCAGGTTAGGATAGTTTAGCCTTCTACCCTACACATACAGTTTCGACACCTCTAAGTTTACGAATCCCCATATTGTCAATTTAACTGTCGAATCCTTAACGTATATTTTTTTCGACAGGGTGGTTTCCATATCGACCCCAACCACCTTGTAATTAATTTGCTTTTTATTTTTAACAAGTTTTAAAGGGACACTCGGGTGTAACAAGGAAAAATTGTGTGTAACACACAGGTTTCCTTGAGGAAACTTGTGTGTGCAACTTTTGAGATAAAAATGCGAGTTTACTATGGCCAACATGCATGTAACACGTGAGTTGCTAGATTAAAAGTTGTGTGTATGCCCTAAAATCAGAATGCAAAAAGGTAAACACTGGAGTAAAAATCAGATGATCTTGGCCAAGTCCTTCTATAGCCATTAGGCTCTTCAATCCAAGTTTTCCTTTTGTGTAACGAAAAACTCAGTATCATCACTCAGATGGAGAAGTGTCATTTTGAGGTATAGCAGTGATGACTCTAGCCAATATGTTGATATATGATTCTACACCCCTAAGGATATTTATAGAGGGTAAGAAGTGGCTACAATTCACTCCTGACACAAGAGTGGGAGACTGGTTATTGTATGAGACATGTACAATTATAAGGGTGTGCGGCTTTGAAGAAGAATTTTATAATCTCCCTACCTTTCTTACACTCAGATTTATGGCCATGGAATTTACAAGGCCAAGATTCATATCAAATCATATGAATTTCATACATTTCAAGCAAAGCATAACCTTCCTGTTACCTAAGGAGGTTGGACCTTTCTAGGTTCTGAGTTAAATGCATTACAATACATGGAAGGGTTTCTCAACCAATTTAATCTAGAGAAAGTGGAGAAAGGGGCCTATGACCCACATCAAGTCATATCCAAGCAACAAATATCCTATAAAAATTTTCGCTATGAGTAAGTGCCTAAACCATAATGGGAAAATATTGCAAACAAAAAAAGTTGGGAAGAGGTCTTTGCAATTCAAAAAAGCATGGAAGAGCATAGTTCCTTAGAGCAGTTAGCAGGACAAAAGAGGGGAGTAGATGAGCTCTAGACATACATGGAGGTAGATGATCCTAAGCAGGGTCCTCAAGCAAAGAAGGTCAAAACAGAGCATGAAGAGGATGATAAAGCATTAGTGGAGAAAGTAATACGGAATAGATCCCTAGAGAATTAGTAGAGTTAATACATTAATTATAAACAAACATAGGAGGACCACTAATTAGATTCACCTAGTACTCCTCTTTGGATTTTACAATGCCTCAAGAGTTGTAGGTGTCTCCCTCAGCAGTCCATGTACCAGTAAAAACATAATTGCATAAAATATATAAGGGAATAAGAGAAAGAAGTAAGAAAATAATTAATGATATCAAGTGGTAGGTACCAGTAGCATTAAAAAAACTCCTAACAGTGGCAAACCATCAAGATGACACTTTTAGATTTTCTATCATATAGTCTAAAGTACCAAATCCTAGTCATCTTAGTGAATGGAGGGAAGATGAGCATATAGTGGATTTTAAGCAATTTGGAAAATTAGATAAGCTATATTTTTATAAGACGGATAGTGACATGACTTGTGCAAAAGTGGTAAAGTCGACTAAGATAGAAATGAAGTTGAGAGCATCCCTAGATAAATTTGAAGAATTATGAAAAGTAGAGAAGTAGACTGCTAGGACAAAGAAAGTCACCATTAAGGAGCTTGAAGATAAAGTCACATCTTTAGGGGTTGAACCGGGAGATGGATCTCAAGTGAAAGCATTGATACAATAGAAAGATCATGAAATATCATTTAAATAAGTAATTAAATACTCCCACCACTCAACTAGTTCAAACTCATGAATTGAGGCAAGTTCAAATAGAAAAAGAGTAGATTTATTCAAGCATGGTACAATACAGAAATATGTCAGAGAGGGAAAGGAAAAGAAATGAATTTCATTTGCAAGTATCATCCATGAATCTGCAAAAGGAATCCTTGACTATTGATCCCAATGCCCAAACATCGTCTCCTGAAGTACGAGATGAAAGGAATCCTACAACAGAAGTAGAACAAACTGAAAAGGATCTGCCTACAAATAAGGAGGTGATTGATGTAATAGAAGAATATAGAGTCCAGTTCAATAACCAACTTAGGAGCCAACTAAGGAGTCAGATGATAGAGATAGAAAGATCAAAGATTTAGAAGTTGAGGAGAACCATAAGAATGAAAGAATTATAGAATTGGAAGGTGAGGTTAGCAAGAAGGAAGATGATATTGAAGGATCCTATAAACTGAAGTAAATGACCTCAAGAGTCAAATTACTAAACTTGTTCTGGATATTGAATGGGAGGCATTGTTAAGGAGAACAAGCAAATATTTATGGGATAAAATTTCTTAGCTATTCATGAGAAAATGGGACCACTATGAAGTAATATAGGATGAGTTGGAAAC
This sequence comes from Pseudotsuga menziesii, assembly GCA_001517045.1. Classification (NCBI taxonomy): domain Eukaryota; kingdom Viridiplantae; phylum Streptophyta; class Pinopsida; order Pinales; family Pinaceae; genus Pseudotsuga; species Pseudotsuga menziesii. The sequence goes on along the minus strand of LPNX011030807.1, from coordinate 310,120 downwards.
ATATTGTTATACCAAAATCCTATCACCATCGTGTGATAAGCCTCTTGACATACCTACTTGACCTGAATCCCAGCTCTTGGAGTGGAAACCCCTTCTAATTATCAATCTTTCATGAAAATTCCCAGCACCGCACTTTCCCTGTTTTCCAGGAGCAGTACCTTATTTGCACCGCCTATCCCTTGTTGTCCACAAGTGGTGCCACCACTTATGGCATTTAGTCCATAAGCATTTCTTACCAAAACCACTCCGTCATTGAAGGAGAAACGTGGTACCCTAGGTAAAAGGGGAAAAAGAGAAGTTTCTCGAGGCTTCTAGATGATGAGCCTCGTGTCTTCCCTTATCCCTATCATTGTGGGTCAGTTGAGACTGAGATCCCTCGTCCTAGGATCTTAGAGGCCACCTCATCCACTAATCTCTCAACCATCCCTATCCATTGAGCCTTATAAATACAAGCTCATATCTATGGTTGAGGGGGGGAACTCTTAAGGTATTGTTATGTTGTTGGATTGATTACTTGGCCCAAGTCATTGGAGAGCATAGAGAGCTAGAGTCGGAGCTTATGGGGATGAGAGTGCTTGGTTTCATGGAGATGCATGTCAACACTAAGGCTTGGTTGTAAACTTCTCCATATTTTTATCTTAATGCAAGTTGATTTCTGTCCCACATTATTGTTGTTGTTCGATTTCACATGTATGTTGTTAGATTCCTTAGTCACTAACATGGATCAGTAGATTATATTCTGGCAGTTTCGATGTGTTTGCATGTTTAAGTTTATTGCAGGTACACAAGGTTACTATCGAAGCATCACATTCTAGGTATCTACGGCGTCTAGGGAGAGTCTTCAACCTCTGTCCTTCATTTGTTCTGGATCTGAACCATTCAGACCAATGGAACACCTTACTATCCGCAGGAGGTGAAATATTCCAGCTAACAAATCTGGCAACTCTGCTGGGGAATAGATATATGTATCATTTGTTCTGATCTTCCTCAGTCTTCAACTCTTGTCTGAATCCAGGCTCTTTCTCCAACTCTCTTCAGTCAGATATGTAATCTGACTCAGTCAATTTTGGTTTGAAACTTCCAGATCTATTCAGATATAAATTATTTCGACCTTTTATGCTATGTTTTTATACTCAATCTATCAGCCTTTACCCTGATCTGGTCTTTTTCTGACTTGATATATTGTTCTCTTTATGTTTTGGATTTTTACAGGGAACCACACCTATGTAGTGGATGAGAAGCAGTGCCACCACCTGAATAGAGTGGGCAGTACGTGGTGCCACCGCCTGAATCCAGTGAGCAAGGAGTGGTTCTGCCTCAAAACCGCCTGTCATTAGCTTTATCTGCGTGGTGCCAAGTAGGCCCTATTCCATACTTTGTATTTTAATTTTTGTGTGTTTTTTGGCTTACTTTTTTATGAAAATGAATTGTATATTCTGCAGTCGCTTTGATTGTTGTATTCTTTCTACATTCAAAGAGAATTTATGTTTCTTGCATTGGATTTTACATCCTTTTCTTTTCTTGAAACCTCTTGCTCTTTTATGTAGATATTATTCATTGGAATTGAAAATATACATTTCATTTTCATGTGTAGGCTTTGGTTTGTTTTAGACTTGAGATGCATGAGTGATCCATGTTGTTCCGAGTCTTTCTTTGCTTCGGGTGATTCTTGTTTCCTTTTGCATGCTGATTTTTTCAGTGCTTGGTAGGAAAGGTTGGTCCTTCGTTTCCTTGTCTATTTCAAAGAGAAGTTTTAGTTTTCTCTTTATTTTGCTTTATTCGCAAGTTTTTTGAATGATTTTCTTCTTGTTTTGTGCATGATTGTTTGAAATTCTAGATCTTACTTTCATTAAGAAGAAATATATGTTTTCAGCTTTGCGTGCATTAGAGTTAGATTTGTTTGGCTACGTTAGTGAAATCATCTTTCCATTGAGTTTTTATGCGTCTTTTTCAAGCATGAAAAGATAGGAAACATTTTGATTTATGTTAGATGTTCTCTATATCTCCTTTTTATTTTTTTGCTTTAAATATTGTTTGGGGTGCATTGATATTTCACTTTTCGTTTGAAAAGATAGGATTGCATTTGCATCTGGGGTGTGCATTTTTTGGGAAGAAAAGTAAATCTCTCTCCCTCTCTTAGGTAGAATTTCATTCAAGAGGAAAACTTGCACTATCATATAGATCAGTGTGCATCTTCTTTAAATTCAAGTTTTCACTCCATGGTTCCACCTAAACACACAAGATAAAATTAACGACAGTACTAGGTTAAAACTTTTAGCAATTTGAGTGATAAGTTAGAGACGTGTTCGGGCGTCATTAAATGTAGGAGCTGTCGTTATTTGTTTGCATTACATTCTGGGACTTGCGCTGTTCTTCCACGTACCGTCAGTATATCAAACGGCCTTTCACCTACCCTTGAGGTATATAGAAAGGTACTTCACGTACTCGATTGTATATAGGAAGGCCCCTTATGAATGGTTATGCATTAGACAGCACTACTAATGATTTGAGCTCCCACGTACCTTGCGTATATTAGGAGACCCTTTTAGGAATCCTCAAACCATATGAGTTATCGTTTTGGCCTGTCCTGTGAGGTTCCTGACTCTTATCCACTCCTTTCACATGTTTGCTTGTTGCTTTTAGTTTGAGTAGTACTTGCTTGTGTGTGGTAGTTAGGGGGTTATTAGAGAGTTTAGAGATGGCATCATCATCTAGGACTACCACTCAAGAGGTCCCTTTCCAAGGTGTACCTTTTGTTTTCCCTTCAAGTGAAGGTATTGGTCCTCCCTTTATTGCCACTCTAAATCTTCCTGGATTAACTATAGGATTACCGGTCTGGATGTTTAATCCGGTAATTCCTATTACACCTAATGTCTCAAATGTCACCTCTCCTCCGAGAGAGGATCAACCTCAACCCAATCTTGCTCCTTCTTCGATGATTTTGGCTTCAGCTCTTTCTTCTTCTTCGCTTGACCAAAGCTCTATGGTTAGTAGTCATGTGGATAATAAGAAGAAGAAAGGGAAGGGTAAAAGGAAGAAGGATAAGAAAGAGAAAAACTAGCAACCATCTGCTCTTGATGGTGCTCGTTCTAAGAGAACACCCAAAAAACCTAAGTTCCCTTATAAGCTTTGCAAGGGGAAAACCTTCTTAAGGAGTGTCCCGGTCTCTCCTGTGTACAAGAAGAGTGGTCTAAAAGGTCCAAACTGTCTGTGTCATCAACCTCTAATCATCATGTTGACGATACTCCCTCAACTAGTGACCGATTGGTAAAAGGTCATAAGGGTAAAGTCCTGTATCCTTGTTTGATATGCAATGCTATGCATCGTACTTTTCTTTGTCCAAGCATGGATGAAGCTTCGTGTTCGTTGGAAAATATTACTGATCATCAACAGGTGATTCCAACAAGTGATAGTAAGTTATCCCTCAATCCCCCACTGGTTGACCAAGTGGTCGATTCGGATTTATCTGTGGTTGATCCCACTCTTCCTTTGAAGAGTGAAGTTAAAGTGGTCGAGTCGGTATCATTTCCACCTGATCCCGCTCTTTCATTAGAGAGTGTTAAGACTGAAGTAGTCTCTTTGACCAAATCTTCATCTTATTCTTCTCTTCCAGTAGAGAATGAACTGAAACCTGCTGAAGCTTTTATGCTTCGTTCTGATTGTTCTCAAGAAGGGGAAATTTGTTATGTTTCGACAGAACCCTCTCCAAGCAATGAGGTTATTTCCTTTGACTAGAGTAACCTAACATAGTCTCATCTTCATTCGAGTGTTCCTTTCGAGATAGTTGTGAATGTTACTGCTAGGCAGATACTTCGCACTATTGTTGACGAAGGGGATTTTGTTAGTATTCTATCCTCAACTGCTTTGCAAGTTTTAGGCTCTCCTCAGCTTGTGCCAACCACCGATCAGATACTGGCTTTTAATCGAAGACCTACTGCACCTTTAGGGACCCTTCCTTCTTTTCCTATTACATTAGGAGGGAAAACTATCTGTATTGATGTTATGGTGGTCCAAGGTCCTTTAGATTTTAATCTGCTCCTTGGACGTGATTGTGTTTATGCCATGAAGGCTGTTGTGTCCACACTCTTTAGAGTTATGCATTTTCCCTATGATGGGAAGATTGTGACCATTGATCAGCTTTCTTTTGTTACACCTGACCATCACATTACTCCTAGTAATCAGACTTTCCTGAATGTGTTGCATGTTCTTATGGTTCCTTCCCCTTCTTCTAGTTAGCTTCTTCCCATCATAGGTAAAATGGGGGGCATGGCTCTAGTCTATGGACATCATAATGGAGCTAAGTCGCTAGCTTTTATGAAATGGGGGCAACCTACCAACCTCTAGATATCATGTTGGGTAGGACCAGGTTTTACAGCATAGTTTACTTTTGGTTTCAAGCTCATTAAAAAATAAAACCACCCCTTAGAGCATAGTTTACTTTTGGTTTCAAGCTCATTAAAAAATAAAACCACCCCTTAAGCATAGTTTACCCTTTTGGTTTCAAGCTTGCATAAAAATGAAACCATTTCTGAGCAAAGTTCCTATTCTATGTCAAGCTCATTAAAAAATGAAACAGTACCTCACCATCATGTCAAGTTCTGACCATCATGTCAGTTTTCCCTGAGCAAAGTTCCCATTCTGTGTCAAGCTCATTAAAAAATGAAATAGTACCTAACCATCATGTCAGTTTTCCCTGAGCAAAGTTCCCATTCTATGTCAAGCTCATTAAAAAATGGAATGGATCTCCTTAAGCATAGTTTACCTTTTGGTTTCAAGCTTGCATAAAAATGAAATCATTCCTAAGCATAGTTCATTTTCTATTTCAAGCTCGTTAAAAAATGAAGTAGGCTTCCTTAAGCATAGTTTACCTTTTGGTTTCAAGCTTGCATAAAAATGAAACCATGTTCCAAGCATAGTTACCTTCTGTTTCAAGCTTGTGTAAAAATGAAACAGATCCCCTTCCCTTGAGTCGAGTCTTCACTTTAGTGTTAGAACTTGAACCTTCTTTTCCTGCCTGATTCTCGTTCTTCCTACCCCCCTGGTGAAAATTTTCACATTAGTAACCAAGTTTTTAGGTTGGGTATGGAAGAAGAATCGTCAGATGAAACGAAGCTTGGGGGCATGTCGAGCCCCTAGAAACCATGCTAGGGGTAAGCTTCGCTAGCAATCATGCTGGGGGAAAGATTCCAACCTCTTTATATCAGGTTAATGGGATTTTTCAAGCATAGTTTCCCCATTGGTTTCAAGCTTGCGTAAAAATGAAACCAATCTTCAAGCATTCTTTCAATTGATCTTCGAGCTCGTTAAAAATAGTAAGATGGTGTTGAGCTTACTTTTCATTTTTCATGCTCTGGTTAAAACATGAAATTTGGTTTGAGCTTATTTTATTACTTTTTCGTGCTCTAGATTCAAAACATGAAAAAGTATAATGGAGTTCTCTTTAAACTCTTTTCAAGCTCCCTAAATACGAAAAGATCGTTGAGCGATCTTGTCTTCTTCACACTCATTAAAGTATTTGGCGAGTCATCCGCCCGAAGATAGGTTATCTCTTTTTCGGTTCGGATAGGACTATTTACGAAAAAGGAACACTCCAGCCAATCATGACTAGAAGAGTTCTCTAAGGTATGATTTTACACTTTTTCGAGCCTTAGAGACTAAATCATACGAGAAAGGACCCCTTTGGAGTCTTCTTTCGTATTCATTCAGACTCTCTAAACATGAACGATACCGAGTTTTCTTTCATTGGACTCGTTAAATTAAACATTGAGAGACCCATTTTGGGAACGAACCCCTCCTCTCTCGGGTTCGTAAAACATATGAGTCTGGACTTGTCTTCTGACAAGCTAAATCGAGTGTTTGTTACCCTCTTTGAACTCATAAAACCGAAAAGAGGCACTCATCAACCATGATGGGGGAAATGGGAAGGGAATCATTTTGCAAATAATGGCAGTTGTTTGTCGTTACCTTTGAACATGGCACTTGTTTGCACATCATGTCAGTCAATTGGGTATTCAGCTAATCTCAGTGATGATCCACTTTCATGAGTCATGTCACTCCTTTGAGTCTTTCAAAAGAATGCATTGTCCATTGTCGCATTGTGTGTCTGTCCCATCTAGTCATGCTGCCAAGTCTTTTTGTCGTGCCGCCCGATGTTCAAAGGGGGATTTGAAGAAGTTTTACCTCTGCAGTCCACACAGTCTTTGTGTCAGTATCTTTGAGTCAGTCATATGGTTACTACATTCACATCATTCTAGAACTATGTTCTGAGTTTCAGGTCATCGATGCGGGACTCATCATGGCCCTCCTTCGACGAGACTTTTCCCGTCGACATCGGCTCATCATCCGGGAAATAGTCTTAGAAACAATATCAGGTACCTTGAGATCTGTATGCCTTAATGACAGATTCTCTCACTCTCGACATGGGTTCACATAATTGACCTTTGATTGATAGAATCGACTGGGTGTTCGACATCAAGACATCTATTCACACTCAGTAGATTGTACTAAGGTACCTTGGGAATCATTGACATCAATGGTGATCTCCCTCGCACTTGTTAACGGTTCACATCATTGACCAGTAATCAAGTGGTTTCTACCATGTTCGACTTCAGATCATTGTAATCACATGGATAGAATCGTACTTTGTGAAAGACGAGACGAAGACCCTGGGTATTTGTTTATAGCGCTCACTGCTTTTCCCCAGGTTGTGATGGAGTTTTGTATATCTAGCATAGATCCACATTTGTATGGTTGTGGCTATGCTCAAATTTGCATCTGTATGACATAGATCTACATTGTATGTCTAGTAGTTATGTCCAAGTTTGAGTCCTCTATCACATGGATCTGCAATGTATTCTAGTAGCCATGCTTGTTTATTCCTCTCATGGATATGCCTTGTATTGGTCTGCAGCCATGAGTTTGGTTACTTGTGTCTATGAGTCAACATACTGATGTACTATAGATGCATACTTGACAGCATGCTTCGATCGAGCCCACACTTTCACCTCGTAGCAACGATTTGTTCTCTCAAAGCTCTCGTTTATCGTATCCCTCTAAGACTCATGCTTTGGGGGGCGTCCTGTTATACCAAAATCCTGTCACCATCATGTGATAAGACTCTTGACATACCTACTTTCCCTGAATCCCAGCTCTTGGAGTGGAAACCCATGCTAATTATCAATCTTTCATGAAAATTCCTAGCACCACGCTTTCCTTGTTGTACAGGAGCGGTACCTTGTTCGCACCGCCTATCCCTTGTTGTCCACAAGTAGTGCCACCGCTTATGGCCTTTAGTCCATAAGCATTTCTTACCAAAACCGCTCTGTCATTGAAGGAGAAACGCGGTACCCTGGGTGAAAAAGAAAAAAGAGAAGTTTCTCGAGGCTTCTAGATGATGATCCTCATGTCTTCCCTTATCCCTATCATTGTGGGTCAGTTGAGCTCGAGATCCCTCATCCTAGTTTCTTTTAGGCCACCTCATCCACTAATCTCTCAACCATCCCTATCCATTGAGCCTTATAAATACAAGCTCATATCTATGGTTGAGGGGGGGAACTCTTAAGGTATTGTTATGCTGTTGGATTGATTACTTGGCCCGAGTCATTGGAGAGCATATAGAGCTAGAGTCGGAGCTTATGGGGATGAGAGTGCTTGGTTTCATGGAGATGCATGTCAACACTAAGGCTTGGTTGTAAACTTCTCCATATTTTTATCTTAATGCAAGTTGATTTATGTCCCACATTATTGTTGTTGTTCGATTTCACATGTATGTTGTTAGATTCCTTAGTCACTAACATGGATTAATAGATTATAATCTGGCAGTTTCGGTGTGTTTGCGTGTTAAGCTTATTGCAGGTACATAGGGTTACTATCGAAGCATCACATTCTAGGTATCTACGGCGTCCAGGGAGAGTCTTCAACCTCTATCTTTCATTTGTTCTGGATCTGAACCATTCAAACCAGTGGAACACCTTACTGTTCGCAGGAGGTGAAATATTCCAACTAACACATATAAATCAGATAAAGAAAAGGCAAAGAGAGTGGAAACTAAGCTAAGGGGAATGTCTACGCAAGCAAAACAAATAATTGACTATTTGAACAGAAGAACTAAAGGACAATTAGAAGAGATGCAAATTACCAATAGAACATGGTTAATTAAAGTGGTCAAGAAAATGATTATGAAGCAGATTATGATCAAGAGGACACAAAATAATATAAGGGCACTAGTTGATGACATAACTTCCTTCAAAATCATGTTTAATGAAGTAACAAAATTGGGAATGCCACATCTTTGGGATTGGAACGAATAAATTTTCCCCAAGGAAGAATACCAAGCTAAGATGATCCATAAAAGAGATGAAGTAAACCAAGCCGATGTGTTGAAAGGAGTAATAAGTGGAGACCAAGTCATTAACAAGCCCTAAAGCCTTATAAAATTATTGAAAGAGTTGGGGTCCATATCATATGAGAGAAACACAGATGTTGAAATAGTGTTGGAGGCCTTGGAAGCACATCATATCCCCATGGGGAAATATTGGTAGTCAGTGGCCAAATATCGTAATATAATATTTCCACCTCAAAGACAAACCACAGGGAAAACTTCCAACTCATCATAGGAACAACCACTATGCCAACAAATTCCTCCATCACAAATTCCAAGACAGTTTGCAGGTCATCCCTCTCCTTTAGCTTTCATGCCACCAAGAGCATAGTTTAACGTTCACATGATGCATTAGATGGAACAAGCGAGAATACCTCCAATGACCCAATTAGTAGGTCAAACAGTTGGGTAGACATGTGTAAAACCAAATGTCCACATGAGAGGGAAAACATCTCAATCTAGAGGCACTAAGAAGGGATTGAGTAAGAAAAATTAAACAAAGCAAAGATATCAAATAGTTGTAAAGTTAAAGTGAAAATGGAAGGCCTAAAGGGAAGTTGCAAAACAATTGGGTCATACAAAATTCAATTACTCCTATGAGGCCTATATAATGTAACTCGAATTCATTATTCAAGGTTGAAAATTTTTAGAGCCTCTGTAGGATTGTTGAGTTGGTGGATTGTTTTTGCCATGTAATAAGAATTTTTTGAGATTGAGATTGCAGAGTGTTACAGTGATGTCTTCTACTGTAATTTGTACTTCTTCTATTCTTCCACAACATTTCATGTCTATGTAAGCCTTTCATGAGATACTAATGAAGCTCGGAGCAACTGATTCAGCCTAATCTTTGTGTCATCGATATGAATGTTATGTTGAATGTGAAATCGATAACAAAGATTTCAGTTCCTTGATCTCTAGTCCAGTTTCCAAACATGTGTATGTTAAAACAATATTTGAAGTTTTCCTTTATGGTTTTTCATATGTATGTCATGTTGCCTTCAAGAAACGCATGATATGTTTACATTTTGTTGCAAACTACTGAATTATTTTTCACAAAGCTTGGTATGTTTATGCTTCCTTTGGATGTAAGAAATTTGTGTCGTAAACACTTCTTACATGTCATTTTGTTCCATATGTTGAAATTCATCATCATTTAATTCCAAAGTACTGTCATACTCTGCAAAATTCCTCTGGAAATGGTCTCGTGTGTGCAAATCAGTGCACAATATTTACTTGTAAGAGAGATACCTAAGATAAACCATATTTTGCAGAAGCTTAAGGACTTGTCAACAAAGGACTTAAGGATATTACTAAAATATAATCATTAAGAGATCAACATATCACTTGCAAGAATTGAATCTAGGTGAGGAGGATAACACTCATTCTCTTAATCTCCCAAGCTAGACCCAATTGATAGAGCCTTATACTATCATTAAGGTTGTAGGTGAGAATGATTTTGATTTGAATCTCCCACCCCTCCTTAGCTTACACAATGTCTTTAAAGTGAATTGCTTCAGCCATACTTTTCACCTCTACTAGATATCTCAGAGATGGCAAAGTACTTGGGCACTATAGTGTTTAACCCTAACCATATAGAGCAAGATACATTGGACCATATCATGGACGCCAAGTTGAAAAGCACAATCATTAGAGTATACAATTCTTTTGGGTTGTCAAATCAAGGTAGATTCTTCACGAAGGTGAGTGATTCACCAAGAACTAGATCCAGCAAAATTCCCCCCCTTGTTATAGGCCTTTTGCAAATGAGCATAACAACCACATATATTCTCAAAGATAACTACCAACATTCAAGCCATTATATATGTACAATGTTTTGCACCATTCTTTAAATAACAAGATCTAGTTTTCACATCTCTATGTATTTTTTTATATTAATGGTATCTTTCATTTTACTCTGAGTGTAACGTGAATCATGAACTTTATTCCCAAATGATTTCAATAATTTGAAAATGTTATTATTATTACAATAAAAGCCCATTATCACATTATAAATGATAAAGACATAATGTAATGGATTTAATTTATTATAATTAAATTATTTTAAATTTTATCTAGGTATACTTCAATGTGAGGTTTGAATGACGAAAATGTAAGTATTGAATATGTAATCAATATTAATAATGTATAAGGGTATGTGATGAATGAGGATTGGATTAATGAAAACTTATTCATGGTTGACTCCTTGTTATCCATATTTTTGGATGAGTTTAGTAAAAATTTATTGGTTATGGTGATAGAGTGAAGGAATGATATGATGAAAGGTTTTTTTGGATGAGTTAAGTAAAAATTTATTGATTTTGGTATTATAGAGTGAAGGAATTATATCATGAAAGGTTTATTGGGATGAGGTATGTTAGTGGATTTAGATGAGGTTTAACCATGTAGTAGATTATTATCATGTGTGAATCTTTAAATGCATTTTTATTTGTCTGCCATCATGTTTTATAGAAGTTGAAGAGGGAAAATATTACTTGCTTTTAGCCAACCATAATATTTGTAATAAAAAGGGTGTAAGAGGGTTGAGAAAGTGAAGAACAGTATGTCAAAGAGCAATATTTGAGAATGTGGCACAATGTGGAGAATGGGTCTAGAGTATTTTGCATTGGGAGAAAATAAAAATTGATGATGGTCAAGATGGAAAAGATGAAATTGGTCTTGAAAAGGCTTTGAGAGAAACCATATTGGTTGCAAGGAGGAACAAGATGAATGAACCTTAACCCTTAACCATTAATATTATTTTTTTAATGAGAACATTATTAAGCTTGAACCTTCATGGGTTAGCTCAATTGATTCTAATGAATTGTCTCAAAGTGGAGTTTGCCTTTAAGTCTTTGGTTGCACTTCAACTAAGGTTATTTTGGGAAAGAGAGGGGATCCCACAAGGTTTTCCTTGAAAAATAAACATTTTTTAACCTTGACCCATAACTCTAAACTTGTAAACTTTAACCGTTGAATTTTAATGTTCCTAAGACCTAAGCCTTAATTCTTTATCCACACTTTAAATTCTTAAATCCTTAATCTCAATCCATGAGTATTAACCATAAACTATTAATGTGTATATGAAAATCCTTAAACTCTAATCCCCTTAAACCCTACATCTTAAACCTTAACCTTGAACCCTTAAATCAATAATCTTAAAACTTAAATATTAGCATTGAACTTTTAGTTGTTAACCTTATCTTTTGATCCATAACCCCTAACCCATGATTCTTTATTTAAGCCTGATTCTCTAACCTACAACCTTTAGCCCTTAACCTTAAACACTAATTCATAACTTTAAACTCTTAACCTTAATTTTAATCCGTAAATTACCATTATTTTTAAATCCTTAACTTTAAACCCAAACTTTAATAATAAATTTTAATAATTTAAAATATTTTAAATTTTTTTACCTTCACCACACTTTCATAAGGTAAAAGTTAACCTCGTATATTTTAAATGATAGAAATAATGTCTATCTTAGTTTCTGAAATTTTTTACTTTCATTACATTTCATAATATAAGAATTAACCTCTCATATTTTAAAATGATAGAAACAATGTCTATCTTGTTTTCTCAATTTGGTGTACAAAATGTTACAAACGATCAACACAACCATAGATAAAAAGTAGATTTTAACATTATGTAAAATGCCTTCAGAAAAAATGATGATGTTTTGTCATTTAGACATGGAAACACCAATTATCTATCTCCATTCATGAAATTGAAATGTCATACCAATTATCATATCCATGCATAAAATTGTAATTTCAATATAACATTGTTCAAGATATTTTTTCCAAATGCAGTAATGGCAATGGGTTGACAAAGTTACCCCTTAGAGATGGAAAACACTATTGGTTGAAAATATGCATATAAAGCTTATAAACATGGATGATATGGAAGACACTATTGGTTCAAAATAGGACAAAGCCTATAAACTATTGGTTGAAAATATGCATATAAAGCCTATAAACATGGATGATATAGAAGACACTATTGGTTCAAAATAGGATAAAGCCTATAAACCTGGATGACATTATTGGTTGACATTAAAGATGAGTGCTACTGCAAAGTTTCCCTGCGTTCTTCTTTATCCATTTAATAAAAAGTTTGATTCCAAAGTAGTTTTGGAGAATCAGGGAGATAATTCCATGGAAGCATAAGTAAGCCCAGCTTTGTTTCCCAAAGCATAGACAATGACATCAAAAGTAAAGGAAAGGTTTCATAATGCAGCGCTTCCTAATAATTTGCTTGAAAAGGATTGATTCAAATCACTACTTGTTGATTTGGTTGAACCTTTGAAAAATATTGTTTGGCTTGCCTTCCATAAGGATCATCCACTCCTGTGATTCTACAACATTTGAAATCAAATCGTACGAATAAACACAATTGTTTAATTTTCAAGCTCACTCTAAATCTTGACAACCAGCATAGATTTTGTCTAAAATATGCTTTCCTTCAACAAAAACATCTAGCTTTTATTGCAGTATAACTCTAACAAAACAATAACAAATATTGAAATCAGTCAATTGCAATTGCAGTATGAGAGGAAACAAAACATTGAAATCTCCACTAAATTTGCAGTTAACCTAACCTCCTTCCTCTCTATTGGAACCCCCTCTTGTCTCTCTCCATGGATCACAATGTGTAAGCACGAAAGTCATTGAATCAGACTACATTTCTAAAATGTTATATACACTTTTTTTTGTATCGAAAGCAGCTTGCAGATGCACAGGAATAAGAAATGAGAATGAATACTTCATTGAAGAAAAGTATCCATGAGATCTGAGTAAAAACTACCCACTTCGGAATGCCTGGTGTTGCTGCTGACAGAGTTATTAATATTCATAGTGTAATCCATAGTGCAGGGTGGATGGTGTTCTTGTTGGTCCTGAGTGGATGAAGGGGAATTAGGAGCTGGCATCCTTGCAGGCAATGTCAAACTTCTCTTGAACTTTTCCAGACGAGAAACATTTTGCATCTTGCGAGTAAGATTGAAGCGATCAAGAGAATTGGATTGGCCTTCCAAGCTCAAGTAGTCCGAGGAGCCGCCACCCTCGAAATGGAGATTATCGTTCATGTTGTTGTCTGAACTGTTGCTGCTTTTACTCGCATTCATGTTGACATTCATATTGATATCCATATCTGGTGCTGGAGTCATGGCGGATGATGATGATGATGCGTTCCTCACAAGCTGGAATGCTGGTGGTGGAGCTTTCGTGGCGTTTGTTGGAATCATCCTCGGAAGTCCCGGTTCCGAATAGTGTTCGGGGCCGAAGAATAGATGTTTATCATCGGCCCTGGCTGTGAGAGCAGTCAAATATGAGAGCCCATTGGGCCATTTTATCTCTGCATTTTCAGGCTGATGATTGCACATCATCTCGTTTGAAGCCAAAACCTGGTGGGTGATGAGGGCATCCGAGCCATTGTTGTTGAGAAACAAATGAGATTCATCCTTGGAAGGAATGGCCAATCCTTGTTGTCTAGGACCTACAAATGTGGGTAATGTTCTCTGGTTCCAATTGAAGAGAGGAGGCCGAGGGGAAACAGCGGGTTTATTATTTGCAGATCCATTTCTTGCTCCTGCGAATAGCTGGGAAAGATAAAAGCCGGATTGATAACCCAGCGATTCGAACGTGTGACGCATCCGCAATACAAAATGTAGATCTTCTGGAATCTGCAGACACAGTTGTAGCGTTTGTGTATTTAAAATCCACTAGAGAATGTGATCAGAACAGAGCAGACTGACCAGGGAGAATTTTAGGATTTGACCAAATTTTCCGTAGATTACTGAGAAAAAGTCAAGCACCCCCCATCGAAAAACATAAATATCGTGACTGGAGACTGTACAAACGTAAATTGGGTGGGATTGAATAACCAAGATTAAATCCAAGCATTTTATATAGTTTTATAGAGTTAAACTTTTGCATAGACTTACAATCTTGCAGGATCCCAGCTGAAGAAGACCGTGGCCAGCTTGAATAACAGCTATTGTCTGAGAAAAACCCAAAAATAGTGGTTTGTGAGATGAACATCTTATTTCCATTAGATACAAGAACTGAGAATTTTAAATACACGGACCTGTATTCCAGAAGCAAACTGATCCGTCCATTCGGGTGGGTGCTGCGAGAAAGAAAATATTTATCAATCCTAGTTTAAATAATAATAGATTAATTCTGCAAATGCCATTTCCATAAATCTCGGTTTCATAGTTTGTAAGAAGGTGAGGGTTTGCAACTAGTTATTGTCTAGGTTTGCAACTATTTATTGTCTAGGTTTGCATTGGTTTATGGCTTAATAAGTTTTTGAAACAGCTGTTAAGATTGGATATTGAATGTGTTTCTCTGGGTTCACAAGGAAGTTAAGTTACAGTTTATGAGAGGATCCAGGTTAATGTAAAGCATTCATGGTTTAATAAAATCACAAATTTGAGAGGGTTATCATACCAGGACCATTAAACTTGCAAACAAAGAAAAATGTTTCGGGTGATTTTCTGCAGATTTTGAAAAGCTGAGAGAGAGAGAGCGTCTGAATCAACAACTGAAATTAATAGGAAAGTTGGAGATTTGATCTATTGGCTAATAACTCACTGCATCAAAAGAGCTCTGCCAATAGTTAGAAATGCCTGTTTCGCATTCTGTCGGTTCCTTGAATACCCATTTATGGCATTTATCAGACGCAACTTTGCCCATTAATCTGCTCAGCAAACACATCGCTTACAATCAATTTCTGAACTTCAAAATCAACAATAATAATTGCAGAAAGTTCCAACATTGAGAAACGAAAAGAACGCGCTTGCCATTAAGAAACAACATCAATACCCTTCTCCGTAATTGTAGAGCTGAATTGACATTTTTCTGAACGCTTTTCTCACCGGATCGTCGGCGTCCAGCTCCTCCAAACAGTCAAAGCTGGAAGATTTCACCAATTTATCCATGCATCCATTTCCGTTGAAAGGCCCAGGCACTCTATTTACTCTGGGCTTGGAGGATCGGCAATACCCATCTTCCCACATGAGCATCCTTCAAAAACCAAATAAAAGAGACTCAAACACAGTTCATACAGACTGTAGACACATGACCTACTTTCCCATTTTATCCTAGACTCGGGGACTGACTGAATAAAATGCTGCCACTACTGTTTAACTATCAGAAATCAACACAGAATAGCATCTCTAAAAGTAAACGAGCATCTAATTCAAGAACAATCACCCCAAATTCGTTAAGAGATTGACAGTATTCTGGAACAGGTATCCTAAAATTCCAATCTGCTGAATATCTTGAGCTTGAACAGAAAATCTGGATAATGGACTTTTATTGTACAAGTATGAAGCATTATAACAAGAAAGGCATAGATGTAACTTACAAGCTTCCGTTCTCCTCTCCGACTTTGCATCCGTTTCCACTTCCACTTCCACCTCTGGATCTCCTGTAACAAACAAACAAATCGGAGAAAGCAAGCAAGCATTGGGCAGAGTCAGCCACCACCCACCTAACCGCAGCAGTAGCAGATAAAAAAGCACAAATTGGTGAAGGTGAAGAAGAAAAAGAAGAAGACTCACGGTCTGGGGCGTATAGTCCAAAACACAGAATATGTCCACTCTGAATTGACGCATACGTTTCTTAGAGCTTCGTGCAATGCCATCATGGCCAGAGCTTCTTTGGCTCTGTCTGAGGAGCCTACCATTTTCCTTGTATGCTAGCTTTATTAGCGATAAAGACTCTCACTTCAGTGGATTTTGAGAGATTTCTTGTGTGTTGGTCAAGCCAAAACTTAACCCACTGTTCTGTTTTGGCTTGGCATGGACTGAACCAGGAAATTGTGGCAATTAAGAATCTCAACTTGCCTGGGTCATGTACTAGGTATAAATAAATAAGCTAAAGCTTGTTGTAGCTACTTATGTAGGTTACTGCTCCTGATTCTCATAACGAGGAGACCTTTGACGAGAACAGGACATGGGGACTGGTTCAATTAATACAAGGGAGGATTTGAGAGTATTTTAGTCCAGTCAGGGGTTGTTTGGTCAGGCCAAGGAAACTAAGGTCAAAGAGTACAGCTGTTGTATGCTGACACCCAGAGAGAAGGAGAAAGTCATTTGACTGACTCGGGAAGCGTGTAGACATTAGCTGTGTTCTATTGGGCACGTAGCTGAATCAATGATAAAGAGTATAGAGGTTACCTATATGGTCTTCATTCCATGTTAAGAAATGGGCTTGTCAGCAGTATTACTGATCTTCACCTGGATTCCAAATCTCAACTGAAATCCATGGGCCCCCTGCAAATCACATGAACATGAGGAGGAGGAGGGGGTCTCCAACTCCAACTACAACTCCTGCATTATTCATAATGAGACAACTTAACTAAGTAGTCTGATGGGATGCTCTCCTTACTTAAAGCAGCAGCAGAAGCAGCAGCAGCCTCAAATAAAGTAGTTAGTCCCACTTTTCTCTTTTCAGACAGCACAGAGCAGAATAGAGCACACGCTTGCAAAGGGACCATGGAAGGTATGGATGACTCTTCAATGGCGAGGATACTCCTCGGATAGTATAAATCACACCAAAATAGATATGCATCCCCTTCCCAGTACACCCCCAACAACACAAAATGTTGAGAGAGAAAACAGGCTGTAGCAGGCAGAATGCAGATAAAGAAAAGCAGTTTTCTTTACTCCTCCTTGCTCCACTCTATCTGTTTGGATTCCTTCCCTCCTCGATGCAATATATATATTTATTTAAAAACTGTTTCAGTCGGATATACACAAATTTTGATTCACGGACCCCAAAGACCAGGCTTTTGTGTATATATATTTAGTTGGAATAGGAAATGGTCTCTGTCTACCAGCTAATGTGTATGTGCAGTTGGCAAGCACTGGAGAATGCTGCTGCCTCTATACCCATGGTATTTGGAACACAAATTGAGGACAAGAAATGACCCCGAATTCAGAGCTGGTTTTCTAAAATTAATAAAAAAACCAAAAAAAGAGCAGCAAAGCATTATAAGAAGAAGAAGAAACAGAGACAGCGAGCAAGGAAATAGTTGTTTATTGCAGGCTAGGCGTCTCTGCTCATCATATTGATGTTTTACAAATTATTTAATTGGAGATGTATTGTGAAACTTGCAGAGTAGCAGCAGAAAAGAGGAGCCTCCTCACATTGTTTTTTTGTCTCAGAGTCCAATGCAATTGGTGAACTCCACTTATTGCAGAGAAGCAGCCAATGGATGTGCTAGAAAAACCAGGCGGTTTTCGGATTAAAAACTTGTCCATGTATTAAAATATAAATTAAGGTGCCGTTCTATTAAAACTTTATCCATCTTATCACAGTTGTATTTAGATATATGTCCAGTCGTACTTGCGAACCGCTAGTCACGGATTTAATAGTGGTGCCGTCCCAACATTTCCACATAAAACGCCACACAGCCCTGCCGTAATCTGCGGATATATAAAACTATTTGGGGTTTTATCACCGTCTTTTTTTATTTTATTTGCAAGGCTCCAGCAAAATCTTGACCCAACTTCCATGCCTGTGAAAGCAAAATCTTGACCAAACTTCAATGGCTGTCATCTAAAATTTTATAAATAATAAATCTGGGTTTGTTGCTAAACTTACTGATAAACATATAAATTATCATGTTGGTAAATTATCACTTTACTGTGTTGATTGTATAATGTTATTTTGACGCGATGATGGTGGTTAATATTCTACTCCAACTTTCATACTGCAACGAGAATATGGTCAGTCCCTGTTTATTTAAGGATGCTCCGTGTCTGTGAATAAATGGTGGCACGTTCACACGTGCGAAGACCATTGGGGCGGTGCATTGGGAGTACAAAAGAAGACACAACCTTTGTAATTTACTCGTATACAATATTGTGGAGAGTCTAACCCCTGAGCTCTCTAGGTCAAAATCCACGGTTCAAGGTTCCAAGTCATCATCAAAACTTATATCCAAGATTTTCTTAGTTATTACTGATCCAGTGTTTTTTTATCACAACTGAGGGTGTTGGGCCTTGAACTTACTTTTTGTGTCAAGGCTTTGTCAGAATCGAACATAGATCTGCTGGGTTACATACTTTTGGATTGTCCAGTACATCGTCCCCATCGAAGCAACTGAGTGTAACGATCTAATTTTAAGTCAAACAATAGTTTCTATGGTTCAAAATTCACTTTTAAGTGTAAAAATTATTCAAAGCTTTCTAATACCTTCTTTACCTAAATTCTGCAATATCAAAAGCTTATTTTTGTGATTCCAACAATTCTATCTAAATTCTGCAGTATCAAAAGCTAACAATTTCTACTAGATCTCATAAACGAAATGGTTGCCCAACCATTCCGAGGGGCTAAGAAAGCGCCCTTGAATCCCAAAGGAATATCAAGGAGTCTAGTTTCCTCTAGAAAAAAAACCATGCATAAGTCCTTCCAATATAGATGTTATGAAATCTGATTTTATATTTAAATTTCATGATGTTCAAACATATTGGAAATTATGTTTAAACTGGAAGTACTATCAAGTATTTTATTGTTTTTTTAAACAAAAATGTGTTTGGTTGAATATGTGTGTTAAGTTTTTTGGATGATGGAGGGAAATTAAGAATTCTAATATTATTATTTAAATTCCATGATGCTCAAGCATAGTGGGAATGTGGTTTAACTTATAAGTAATGATAAAGTATTTTATTAATATTTTTTTAAGCTAAAATTTGTGGTTTTACACCTACCAAACATTACACATTACACTTGGTTCTCTGTATAGTGATGCCTCACCCTAACTATTAAACCACAACACCAAGAAGATTTCTAAGTGATTTAGCCTAAAACAAGTAACTTACCATTTGAATATAAATACTTATTAAATATAAATTATGTTTAAACATTGAGCTTCACCAACTCTAAATAAAAAGTAAACATGACATAACATAATTGTGTGTCATTTTTTTCATGGTCTGATAGACCATGTTAAGAGTTTAATAATCATTAAAAGGCTAATGGAAAAACAAAATGAAATGCTTCTTTGTTAGAACATTGTATTAGCACAACCACATTACACAACTGTGGTTAGTGTACATTGATACTATAGTGTGACATTAGAGAAATAGTGTTTGAACAATTGTGTGAATGACATAAGTTACTAGAGATAACATGCCTTATCATGGAGAGAAAACTTGTCTTATCACATCAATCATTGATATCCTAAACTAGTGGAGGAAAGAGACTTTTCCTATAGACAATTATGTTTGTAAAACTCACAGTACAACTTTAGCTTAGCTTTCTTTGAATATAAATCAAGGGTGATAGAATGAAAATAACAGAGCTTGAGATTTTAGCCATGAAATATTTTCCTAGTGTAAAGAAACCTTAAACAAGCTTCAATTTAGCTTCCTTCAAATCCAAATTTGAGGGCATTAATAACAAAAAGAACAAAGCTTGAGATTTTAGTCATGAAACACTTGCTTAGTGTAAATCAATCTTGGACAATGCATGGTTGTTGTAACTATCAAAGGAAGAGATATATCATCATCATATCCTAAAGTTGTTGGCTCTATTTGGTATACCAAGGTACACTCAGGTGTCCAACAAAGTTCAAATGTAGTTGAATGATGGAATTTTCAATTCCCTATGAGGGAAGACACGTGCCAAGACTAAAGATAGGGAGATAGGTTGCAAGCTAATTGTTTTACAATTTTGTCTTATCAAACATTCATAACAAAACATATTCTAGTAATCCCCAACTCTTTAGCATACATAGCATATTCAAGTTCAAAACATGTAATAGATCTACAATAATAGAAAGTAAATGGAGTTATTCACATACCAAACATCCATAAAAAATATTCAAGACACAATTTGAAAAATACGGGGAATTCCATTACTCCAATATAGTATACAAATCTAATACATCATTCTATCCACAATGAGACTACAAGCTGATCAAAATATTAGCATTATAGTAGTACCAAAATGTGCTTTACAACAACATTACAACTCTAAAAACAACCAACAACTAACCAATGAAGAACCATAAAGCATAGCCTTAAGGGACTACTTATATATTTCATCTCAATGGGTGTTCTTGACTATATCAAAATACTATTTTAACTAACTTATTTGGCCATGATAAATGCATTCCATTACATCATATAACTAGTAGTCGAACTAAACCACAAAATAGGGGATCTCCTTAATCTTTTTCATAATTGAATTTGGCTCTACTTGACAGCATTGGCATTCTCCAACTATTGTGTTGTCTTTCCCCTGCCATGTTACACATATTCTGTTGAGATAATGTAACTTCGAAGAATATTCTACTTGTACTTTACATTATTATTATTCCTCCTTCGGGAGATGTCACTTATGTAAAATGCCATGTAAAAGTCATGAAGTAAACCCTCAGTTGTAATTCGGGTCAATAGTACCCAGAAAAGAAGAATATAATTATTATTGTGAGATTTTCTAGGTAGGTCAACCCTGTCAGTTAGACAAGTTGGCCCAAATAGGTTAAAATTCAGTTGGGAAGTTTAGTATAAATGGGTAGGCGCCCTCCCTCATTTTTACACATTCACTCACACATGTATTGTGCAAAAGAGAGAAAGGAGGGATAAAGAAGGAGGACGACTAGTGTATTTGGTGTTTGGCTCTTATCCTTGGGGTTTGGTCTCTCTCTCTATAAGACCTTGTTCTTTGGTCATTGCATTTTGGTAATCTATATTGAGGAATTTTTGCTAGGTTTTTCTTTTATGGTTTCCCAAGGTACTATTGTTGTGTACCTTGTGATTGTGTTTCTTTCTGTTGGGACACGCACCCTAACGGTCCTTAGGATGGGTAACTTCACGGAGTTACGGGAGATTGTAAACAGAGTCATGACTCAAAACAGTCTTAGGGGTGTCGGGGTTGAGTAAAAACCTTCTTTTTGTAATAAACCCATGGTTTAAGTCCAGGGTTTAGGGTTCGGGGTGCCCATGGTTTAAGCCCATGGTTTTGTAATATGTGCGTTGTATAAATATGCACTCTTGTAAAGAAGTAAGGTTAGGTTTTTTGTGTAAGAGGAATTGATGCGAAGCTAAGGCTATTTTCTAAGAAAAGGTTAAGTCCCAGCTGTGTGCGTGGACGACCTCTACAGCTGTGTGCGCAAAGGGTTTTGGGTGATTAAGGAAATCTGCAGCTATGTGCGCAGAGGCCTGCAGCTATGTGCACGGCTTTGAGGACTTGAAGGGATGTGCAGCTAAGTGCGCAGATCAGAACTGTGGTTTTTGTAGAAAGTTGAATAAAACATAGTTCTGTGGATGTAACCCCTACACTGGGGGTGAACCACATTATATCTTGTGTCGTGGTTCTATGTGTTGTTTCTGTTGTGTTGTTTCTGTTGTGTTCTTTCATGCATTAATATTTATATATCTGATAAGTAAAGATCACTGCTAGATAACAACTTCGCTGTGAACTCCCAGTAAAGGGTTGCGCAAGACACTGTTTGTTTATCTAACCGCGAAGCTAAATAAGTGAATGTTAAGCTTTGTGATTTATATTTATAATCTGTTTAAAAGCTAAAGGTACAGTAATATCCCTCTTCTGCTTGCAGAAACCTGGTTCTGTGGCACCCCATAGCAGTTTTGGGTGAGACTGCAACCTGTTCGCAGGTTGTTGCTGAAACGGCCAACTCTGTGGGTCTTTTGTTGGTGCGAAGTTAAAGGTATAATACCCGGGTCTGCCCTATAGCCCAACAAATTGGTTCCGTTGCCGGGAGAACTCAGTATCTGCTCCAGAGGGGTTTACGTTGTACCTCGAGGGCTATGTTCTGGAGACCCTCTGTGAAGGAAATCAGTGATTGGCTTGACGAGACTTATCTGAAATTCGCTGAGCAAGAGAACAAAGATCCGCATCGCAGTGCAAACGACTTTTTACAAAGGTATGTTTTTTGTGATGTTTATGAAATTTTCTTTGGTAGTATCCACATAGATTTGCACCAGTGGTTATCCAGGTTAACAGAGAGAAGGACGAACTTCCAAGAACGTCAGCTTCCTGCTTGGACCCCCGCGAGAATTAATATACTGAAAAGGGTGAACAATGAGATATCCCATGCTGTTGAGTTCTGGACAACACGAACCCTTGAAGCCTTTGTGACGGAGTTCGCCATCGACACGAGTACTTCCTTTAGTGAAGCCGAGCGGCAGTTTTTCAAAGGACCCAGGGGTAAGTTTTTGACTTCATTTAGTTTGAGAATTAAAATGCTATTAGCTGAAAAAGGTATATTGCTCATTGAATCAGACTGTTAGATTTTGTATTACTAACCTATGTTTGCAAGTGAAAATACCTTCGACGAGCAAAGTGGTTTGCTGCGAAGTGGCAAAAGGTACAAGCGAGATTTTGGATCCTATTCCCAGGGTCAGCATACCGAGTATCCCCCTGTAAATCCCGCAGATTTAGAACCCGAAGAAACCCCTTATGTTGGAAACCCTCCGGTAACCCCGCAGCGAAGACCTATTATCCCTGAGAACTTGTCACAGTCCGAAAGTCACCCTAGCCCGAGTATTCTTGTCGCAGGTCAGTCTACCCCAGTCAGTTCCCCCCCGCCTACTTCCAGTCCCCCTCCCTCTCCCCCTAGACCTGCGATGGCCCATATGCATGACGACATTAAGCTCCCTGTTTTCAAAGGAACTGGATCAGAGGATCCAGAACAGTTCTGGTTTTTATGTGAAGCAGTGTGGACTGCTAAGACCATCATGGATCAAGATACAAAAAGAGCGCAGCTGGTTACTTCTTTTAGAGATCGTGCTCTGACCTGGTTCATGAAGTTCTCCAGCACTCAGAACCATGCATTGCTGGATATAAAAGCAGCAATGATAAAGGAATTTAAGAAGCTGAAATCAGAGTCGCAGTGTATCACGGAGTTGAAAGAGATTCAGCAGAAACGTGGTGAATCAGTGTGGGACTTTGATTAGAGGTTCAAAGTTCTGCTAAACCAAGTCAGTTTTACCATTGGACCTGTGCAGCACAAGGAGTGGTTCATTGCAGCGTTGCTACCGCATATCCGAACTCCACTCATGCAACAGAAGGTTGCTGACCAGCAGGAGGCTTTGGAAATTGCAATGAAGCTTGAAACCGCTCCTGTCGCAGACAATTATGGTATTGCTCAAATCCAAGCGCAGTTGGCAGTGATGGCTCTAGAGCTTCGGGATATGAAACAAGGAAAAACCGGTCGCAAAGAGGTTTGGTGTACACAATGTCGCACAGAAGGTCATGCCAAGGAACACTGTCCTGTGGTAAGAAATTACCCGAATACTGGTGCGCCAAACCCGTTCACCCCACAAGTCCTTTATTGTGAGCTTTGCAGAACAATAGGGCAGCATCGACCTGAAGACTGCTATCTGCTACAGAGGTATGGACAGGTACCTAAGAACCCCTATTGTAAATTCTATAAGTCCGTAGGACATAACGAAGACGAGTGTCGCAGTTATGACTTTCTGAGAGAGCGCACCTACGATGCCTATCGGGTACGAAATGAGGGGCCAAGCAATGATGGCTATGGCTACCGGGGTGGTGCATCAGGTAGAGGTGCTTTTGGAGGGCGTGGTCGTGGTAGTATGGCTGGCAGAGGACGCGGTCAGGTGGTGTGTTATAACTATAACCAGGCCGGCCATCTGGCTCGCGATTGTCGGAACCCCACTACGACATGTCGGTATTGCCGGGCAGTAGATCATGTGATCGAGCAGTGCCCGCAATTGATAGCTAAGATTCAGGAACGAAATAGTGCCCCTACTCAGAATATTCAGATGATCTCCGTCGAGCAAAGACCTGTCCCAGCCATTAATGTTGTTACCAGAAGTGGAGCTACGACGCATATACAACCTGCCGAGGAACAACCTGACGAGGCTTGGGTTCATAAGGCCCCTGTGAAGGTACCCGCCTTTGATATTGAAAGAGAAAAGGAGACATTCATGGAAGCCAAGCAAGATTTTGTGGATTCTAGCCCAGCAGTCGCACCTGCGCAGCCACATCAGCAGCAGTCGCTGCCGCAAGAAGCTTCGATGGACAAAGTAAGTACCCTGTCCTCCTTTTTACAGAGTTGTCTGAAACTCTTAAGAAATCAAAATGCTTTAAGTGAGCTGCAGAAAGTTATTGCTTCCTGCGAACCTCAGCAAAGTTCTGGTCAGGAAAAACTTGTTAATAGAGTCAGGAGAACTGGCAGGGAAATGAGATTGAATGCTCAAATAGGAGACTATGATATGACTGATGTTATTTTGGATCTAGGATCAGAGGTCAATGTCCTAACCAAGTAGACCTGGGAACAAATGGGAAAACCTACCCTTGATTGGTCACCTATACAGTTGAGATTAGCCAATCAGCAGAATATTGTGCCCCTAGGATGATTCCCTAATGTCCCAGTAGATATTGATGGCGTCTGTACTGTAGCAGACTTCAAAGTTATTGAGATCATTGACGACAACAATCCCTATCCAACCTTATTAGGTATTGAGTGGGCAATGGCAAATGCTGCAGTTATTAACCTTAAGAAGAGACAGATGACTTTCGAAGGGAAAGACTTGAGAGTCATAGTCCCATTGGATCCTTCCCAAGGAGAAAGGTACACAGAACCCCTCCGAGATGAATATCAGGATGTGTTGGACCATATCTACAATATCACAACGAAGGAAGAAGATTATGTTGATCCTAATGCCAAAGGTATTATGGATTGGCAATGTGATAGCTCATGTATGACGGATTTAGACGATGGTCTAGAGAGTTGGCAGAACAGCTTGTATGAGCTACATGGCCATCGTTGTGCAAGAATTACCAAGTCTCTTAGATGGCTTGGCTCGTAGATAAGACCCTTACATGTTTTTGATGGTTCGACAGACCCATAAGAGTTTATTGAGCAATTCTCAGCCCAGATACCAGACTCACAAAAAATGGAGATTTTGGACTCAGCATTCAGAACCACAGCAGCCAGATGGTGGAATGGTCACAAACAGTACATTCACAGTTGGGAAGTTTGCCAATAGTCCCTTCGCCTAAGAATCACGGATCGACCACAGGAGGCCCGAAACAGATTTAATGGTAAGACTAACCCTCAGAAGCATTTGGAGCAATGTTACGAAGCCTGGAAGCATGTACCTCGTACAGAGTGGGTGCATAGGTTTGTGCATACCTTGGATCTTGTTGCAAAGAATTGGTATGCGGAGGTCAAGCTTCACCGGGGTACTGTAAGTTGCGATACTCTTATTGACAGTTTTGTATTGACATTTTCTAGTAATGAGGTTTGCCCTGCTCTAGACGCAGCTATTAGGTTGACCCATACTAAGGTGTTTGATGATCAAGAGATAGCAGAATACCAACCGGATTGGAAGGCATAAGAAGCTAATGCAGTAAAATGTTATAACCTCGCAATTGACGAGGATGACGATCCGCGCAACATTGATATTCCGGAGTCAGAAGGCCACTGCGAAGTTCATGGACCAGCAGTCGAAGTTCCTGAGGTGACACAGCCCCTGAAGATGCTGACCGTAAACATTGGCTCAGAAGAACAACCTAAGCATGATACCATTGGAGATTATTGGGACGACGAAATGGTAAGCAAAGTGACCCAACTTCTCCATGAATATCAGGACCTATTTCCAACTAAGTTTTCAGAGATGAAAGGTATCCTGGGTGATATAGGAGTCATAAAGATCCCCTTGAAACCTGATGCGAAGCTTGTGAAACAGCGTCCTTATAGGTTAAACCCTAAGTACAAGGAAAAAGTTAGGACGGAGCTGGATAAGATGCTTGCTGCAGGAATTATTGAGCCCATGGAGGAATCTGAGTGGGTCAGTCCTATGGTCGTGCAAGAGAAGAAGACTAAGGGTGAAATCCAAATCTGTGTTGATTTAAGGAAGCTGAATGATGCTTGTCTACATGATCCTTTCCCCACACCTTTCACAGATGAAGTGTTAGACAATGTCGGGGGTCAAGAAGTGTACTCTTTTACTGATGGATTTTCAGGTTACCATCAGATCAGAATTGCTCCAGAGGATCAACATAAGACAAATTTTGCTACAGAAATGGGATCCTTTCACTATGCAGTTATGCCCTTTGGATTGAAGAATGTGCCTTCTATATTTTCTAGAGTAGTCATCTCTGCCTTTAAGGAATATATACATAAATTCTTAGAAGTTTACTTTGATGATTGGACTATCTTTGGGCTACTGAAAGACCATATAACTATTTTAAGACTTATGCTAGATAAATGTAGACAGCACCAGATTTCCTTGAACTTGAAAAAGTGTATCTTTTGTGCACCTTTTGGGATTCTGCTAGGTCACATTGTATGTAAATAAGGCTTGATGATGGATCTGGCGAAGATAGCTATTATTGTGAACCTGCCACCTCCAACATCTGTTAGACAACTTCGCACTACACTTGGTCATACTGGATATTACAGGAAATTTATTAAAGGGTATGATCATATTACTGCTCCAATGGAAAAGCAGTTGAAGAAAGATATTAAGTTCGAGTGGACACCTGAGTGTCAAGCAAGCTTGGATATTCTGAAGGAAAATATGGTAACTACTCCCATCTTAGTATTCCCTGACTGGAATAAGGAATTTCATGTGTATGTCGATGCATCCTCCATTGCTCTGGGTATAGTATTGGCCCAGTCAGGTGAAGGTAATATTGATCACCCCATTTCTTTTGCAAGTAGGAAATTGTCCACAGCAGAGAAAAATTATACTACGACAGAACGAGAAGGTCTAGCTATGGTGTATGCATTGCAGAAGTTTCGACATTATCTGTTAGGATCTCATTTTAAGATGTTTACTGACCATTCTGCTTTGAAGTATTTGGTTAACAAGCCTGTGCTAGGTGGAAGGATATGCAAATGGTTGCTTCTGTTTCAGGAATATGACTTTGAGATCATAGTCAAACCAGGAAGACTAAATCTACGTCCTAACCACTTGTCGAGGCTCGAGTCGGGAGAAGAACCTATCAGCCTGGACGAAGGTCTTCCTAATGCCCAGTTGTTTGCCATCCAGATGGTTGATGAATACTTTCAGGATATTGTTCAGTATTTGTCTACAGGTTTTCCACCCGCCGAGATGACAACACAGCAGAAGAAGCAGCTGGTGGTTCGAGCAGCTGACTTTACCTTAATAGCAGGACAATTATATAAGATGGGACCAGATGAAATACTACGCAGATGTGTCCTAGAACATGAGAAGGCGTTAATTTTGGCTGAGGCACATTCTGGGGCAGCAGGAGGTCACTACGTAGGAAAAGATACAACACAGAAGATTCTGACAGCCGGATTGTGGTGGCCCACAATTCACAAAGATGCCTCTGGTTCCGCAGGTAATGTTACAACCCTTTGACAAATGGGCTATTGATTTTGTTGGACCTATCAACCCCCCCGCGAAGAATTCAGGAGCAAGATACATTATTACAGCAACTG
This sequence comes from Pseudotsuga menziesii, assembly GCA_001517045.1. Taxonomy (NCBI): domain Eukaryota; kingdom Viridiplantae; phylum Streptophyta; class Pinopsida; order Pinales; family Pinaceae; genus Pseudotsuga; species Pseudotsuga menziesii. The sequence continues at coordinate 282,318 of LPNX011030807.1, read as the reverse complement.
ATTACCTCACCCGATGGGCCGAAGCTCAACCAGTCAAGAACTGTAGCACTGCTACAGCTGCAAAGTTCATCTTCGATAACATCTTGTCCAAATTTGGGTGTCCTAGAGTCCTTATGAGTGATCAAGGCTCACATTTTCTAAATAAGACTATTGAAGTATTGACTGAAGAATTTCAGGTATATCATCAGACGAGTACTGCCTATCATCCACAAGCAAATGGGACTGTCGAAGCTTTTAACAAGATCCTTGAACAGGCTCTGACGAAGGTTTGCAACGTTAACAGAAATGACTGGGATCTTAGAATTCCAGCAGTACTATGGGCTTATAGGACTACCTGCAAGAAATTGACAGGCCATACACCTTTTAGGTTGGTCTATGGGTAAGAAGCAGTCATGCCCATGGAATACATTGTTCCTAGCCTTAGAATATCTGCTTTCACAGAGATGAATGACCCAGCGATAATAACAGGAAGGCTGACAGAGATACTAGAACTTGAAGAGGACAAATTTATTGCAGGGTTCTAGCAGCAAGTGCAGAAAGCTTGAGAAAAAGCATGGCATGATAGACCTATCAAGAAGAAGCAGTTCCAATAGGGTGATCTTGTGCTCTTGTATGACAGCAAATTCATGAAATTCTCGGGTAAGTTCAAGACACATTGGAAAGGACCATACATAGTGCAGAAAGTTACTGATGGAGGAGCAGTCCAGTTAGCTAAGTTGAATGGAGAAATTTTACCTTCTATGGTAAATGGCAGTCGTTTAAAGAAGTATAGGGACAGGCCATGACCTCCTAATCAGAAGTAACCCAAGGAAGGACAGTCTAAGTACCAAGAACAGTTGAAATTGGGTGCTAGACTATAATGAAGTTGTCCTCAAAACTACGGAGTGTGGAAGACTGTCAAAGTTCGAAGGTTAATATTGTGTCGAAGGTTCTTGTCAAGGCGAAGCTGAAGCTAGTAGTTATGTCGGAGATTACAAGTGTGTCGTAGATTAAAATGTGACGGATGGGACAAACTAGACTTGGCGGTGCCGGCACGCGAACTGCCCTCACTGCCTGCAATAATGAGATCTTGGGAAAATCTGGCGCCGTGTCGATAGGATTTTCAACACTTCATCAGATTTGGCATCATTAATACACCATGATGACAGATTCTGTTTCAGGATTATATAAGAAGCTACATCGGCCTGCGACTCAGGCACTGTGCATGTCTTTGAGTTTCTTCAGTTAGCACTATGTCGAATGACCGTGAAGTCCAGAATTTATTACAAGTGGTCAGGGAGAGAGGTCTGCTGAACCTTCTGAGTAATCCCCCTGGACAGCCATGCTCGACCAAGGCACAAAGAAAGGCAGAAGTGCGCTCTATGCCGCACAAAGAACAGCACCGGTCTTCACAGAAAAACTCGGAAACATCCCAAGATGTATCCTCCTGGTTTGACAGAACCACGACGACTGTTTGTCTTATGCACCTTGACACGCAACTTCGGGGACCCTAAGTTGTGGATGGTCAAATGTTCGGCAAGCAGATCAAAGGATGGGGTCGCTGATAGATCCAAAAGGCCTTAACCAGCATTTCACGAAGGAAAGGAACAAGTAGCCAGCAACCACATGTATGGCTTCAGCAAGCAGTGCACCAGGCTTCACCAACAAGATTCTACCACCAGAAAAGCAGCTGAGTGTCCCAGGACGGGCCACTGGTGAGTCTTAGGGGCCTGTTGGGACACGCACCCTAACGGTCCTTAGGATGGTTAACTCCGCGGAGTTACGAGAGATTGTAAGCAGAGTCGTGACTCAAAATAGTCTTAGGGGTGTCAGGGTTGAGTAAAAATATTCTTTTTGTAATAAACCCATGGTTTAAGTCCAGGGTTTAGGGTTCAGGGTGCCCATGGTTTAAGTCCAGGGTTTAGGGTTCAGGGTGCCCATGGTCTAAGCCCATGGTTTTGTAATATGTGTGCTGTATAAATATGCACTCTTGTAAAGAAGTAAGGTTAGGCTTTTTGTGTAAGAGGAATTGATGCGAAGCTAAGGCTATTTTGTAAGAAAAGGTTAAGTCCCAGCTGTGTGCGTGGACGACCTCTGCAGCTGTGTGCGCAGATGGTTTTGGGTGATTAAGGAAATCTGCAGCTGTGTGCACAGAGGCCTACAGCTGTGTGCATGGCTTTGAGGACTTGAAGGGATTTGCAGCTGAGTGCGCAGATTAGAACTGTGGTTTTTGTAGAAAGTTGAATAAAACACAGTTCTGTGGACGTAACCCCTACACTGGGGGTGAACCACGTTATATCTTGTGTTGTGGTTCTGTGTGTTGTTTATGTTGTGTTCTTTCATGCATTAATATTTATATATCTGATAAGTAAAGATCACTGCTAGATAATAACTTCGCTGTGAACTCCCAGTAAAGGGTTGCGCAAGACATTGTTTGTTTATCTAACCGCGAAGCTAAATAAGTGAATGTTAAGCTTTGTGATTTATATTTATAATTTGTTTAAAAGCTAAAGGTACAATAATATCCCTCTTCTGCTTGCAAAAACCTGGTTCTGCGGCACCCCATAGCAGTTTCAGGTGAGACTACAACCTGTTCGCAGGTTGTTGCCGAAAGGGCCAACTCTGTGGGTCTTTTGTTGGTGCGAATTTAAAGGTATAATACCCGGGTTTGCCCTATAGCCCAACACTTTCAGTGATCCTCTTTATGTTGTTATTGTGAAAATATATTAAATTCTTATCAAGTTAGGACTTAAGCTATGGCAGCATAGAAGAATTAACATATTCCATAAATTAAGGGCCAACAAGCCCTAAGCACACTTGTTGACTTACCCTCTAATTAATTCAATTTCTCTTCACTAGAACCAAGATCTTGTGCATGCCCTTCAAATGAAGGGACTGACTCAAGCACCAATGCTAAGACACGAGCTTGGAACTGGTTAAAGGTTTCCAATTCTATGGTACATTTATCCAATACAATTGAAGTCTCAATAATTAATGGTTGGGCCTTCTCATTATCTATCTATGTGGGTTTCACATCTCCCTTTTCAACCTCATCCATCTATGTGTCATCCTCCCACTAATTTTTTTGCTACCAGAAAACCATCCATGTCTAAGTGTGGTGCTCTGGGTCATCACCTTCACCACAGCCACCCACTCTTATTGCCATGATCAAACCTATTATTCTACATGCACATCATCATCTTCATCTTCTTGGGTAGTGCTCATATCCTCCCCTCATTGGTGTGCCTACTCTTAAGTAGGGGGGAGGGTTCTTAGTATCCTAAACTTCTTACTCAATGGGGATGCTAATAATTCCAAGGGAATGATCTTGATCATCGTACACAATATATGGTGGATACCTTAGTCTCATCATATTCCTGTAAGGATTTCAATATATCATTTAGAGATGACAACACTTTCTTTGCTATAAAATTTCTGAAATCTATATATAGATATTCACCTACAACCACCTAAAATCGACTAGAATGTTGAACTATGGAACCAATGGAAGCTAAGGCATGTGCAACTTTAGTTCTAGATCCAATGCATAATTTTGTACAAACTAGTGGCTTGCATGGAATGGAAGGTGCCATAACACTAAGTGGTTGCACAATCTTAGTTTTCTTCTAGGGGATATCACCTTGTAGGAATCCCTAAAAGGTCCTTAGACACAACTTCAAGTCTCGACTCAAGAAAGTTAAATCATCAAGGATCTTCCTTCTTAATAATGGAGGTAGTACACTCTTTGTGGCTTTATGTAACTAAAAAGTATTACTAGTGGAACCTTGTCATGTGGCCTTGGCTCCAAATTAGAATTAGACTTCACCCCCTTATTTTTTATGTACACTTCTCTTTGGGAATTTCTTGCTTCTCCTTCACTCTTTCGTGGGGGTGCACCAATGGCTCTAGTAAAATATAAACTATCACTATGGTTAACTTGAACATCGATAAGGATTTGCACATAAACTCTACTCCCCTAGTCTCTTGACATGCTTCCCAAGCCATTATAATTATATTTTTGCATAATTTCCCTCCATCGACAACTTAGTGAGCATGTGAATATAATGGATATGAATTAGGTAAGATCAACCTAACCATAAGTAATTTTTATGCACCAGTAAAAACTTGGTATATTCGGCCATTTCTCCTATATTGTTGATTTTTGGAAGCTCCAACAGATTCATCAAGGTAGAGACTTCATGTAATGGCTTGAACTCCAACTTCCAAACATGGGTAACCTCTCCATTATTTTAGAAAACCTGGTCCATGATGGCTTCAAATACAATAATATATCACTCTGGTCCATGTACATAGATGGATTCAAATCCAATAATATATCACCATTGGAAAAATCATGGTTAACTAGCTTTGTATCATCCACTTTGTCCAGATGTCACCCATGACCTCCACCTATGGATCCATAATTTTCCCAATTGGGGTTTACTTTATATTTGGGTCATGAGACTTGAAACCAATCAGCCATGTGTTTCCTTCTCATTATCTAGTGACCTTTCCCATACTTGTTGACTATTACTATGTTCTTTATCGATAAACTTAAATGATTGAGGGTCAAATATCTTGAACAATTCAGTCGGCTTCTATCATTGTGGTGTGGGCATGGAGCTCTAGTGTAAATGATAGTTAATCACCACGACGTATAGAAGTAAAAGTGATAAAACAATAGTTAATATTGGTAGTTAAAAACCCCTAATGCATTTACTATTGGTCGGCAAGTATGTTATCCCTCCACACATGTAAAGGAATTAGATGCAAACTTTTCCCTTCCCAACACAATTAGAAATTGAAATTCCAACTTATTAACACATAAATGACCTTGTCAATCTTGACAAGCCACTTGGTGCCATTTGGTCATCACTCTATTCCCCTAATCATGGCTCAAACTCAATGAAAGCCATTCCCTTCACTCAAATAGACTAATCTGTATGGCCATGAACACTTCACATAACTTAAAAGCCTAACACTAGCAAACATAAATGTAGTACAATTGGACTCAACCATTAAAGAAACAAAAGTAAAATGTGGAACATGATGTAGTTGGACATGAATAAATCTCCCCTGACCACAAAGGTGTGACCTCAACTCGAAAAAATTGACTGACTCTCCCTTAACCACAAAGGTTTGGCCTTGGCTCAACAAAATTGCAAAAGGGATCAAAATGTGGGTAAAAACTAACCAAGGACTTGGACTAATGCTACACAAAATAAAAAAAATTGTAAAACAAAACTAGAAATGGAAATGAACAAAACCAAAACTAACTTTACTAGAATTCACTTAGTAGGAGTGGTGCATGAATATTGAATTAAGGGGTTGGAGCATAGGGATTCGAGTGTGCGTCATTGACCCATCCCAACCTAAGAACACCATTTGACTGAGCCACACTAGACTATACTATAATTTGTACTCTTTGCAACTAAGAATGGACCCAACCAATGCATTTATGCCTTGCTTTGATGCTTCAAATACTTATAATCATAGAGAAAAACCAGATTTGCTTTGGCAAGAGATTTAGTCTCAATGTATTGATCATGTTAGGTCCTATGTTTAGATTTTTCAATAGTTTGGTGGAAATTTGATAAAAATATGGATTCATCTAGTTATATTAATTTAGTTAGTCATTTTGCACCTAAGTTTGCATCTTTTGTCATGTGGGTAGCCTATGGAACAAATAGATTAGAAACCATAAATTTGGTAGGGATAATTGCATCCCACCCATAAACCATCTAAAACGGTCTCATCTCATTCAAAGTGTTTGTATTAGTTTGTAAGACCAAAGTATTATTTGAATCCTTTCATCCCAATCATCACAGTTTGATGAACAAACCATGGTCGACCCATGCTCTCAGATGTTATTAAAGGTCTCTATTGTACCATTAGCTTCTGGATGATATGGTGTTGTATTATGAACTCTTGGGTGGGAGTTTCAATGGTGGTAAAAAGAAAGTGGAGACCCTAACCGTTGGTCAAAATATTAGGGAAGCCAAACTTAGTAATCATTTAATCAAAGATGAAATGGGTTTTTGTTTATGTGGAACAATACTTGGAGGGAATTGCTTCGGATCATATAGTAAGATAAGTGATTGTGGTGATATCGTTATGTGCTCTAAAATGTTACACTAGTGGGCCAATGGGTCCAATGAGTCAACAATACACTTCCCATAAGGTGAGATAATCAATTGCAGTGATAATGTTATGTGATTTGGAATGTCATATTAGTGGGATAATGGGTCTACTGAAGTTAACAACCCACTTCCCAAAAGGGTTAAATGCCCCGAATGGATGTAAAGGAAACTAATCCTTCATAGATGTCTTTCTCATCCTCTATCATATGTCCCAACCCTTTACATACTCCTATGAATGTTTAAATACAATGGGCCACCAAAAGGCCAGTTTGTAAGATCTCATGGCCTCTCATTTTATCCCCATAATTACCTCCCACTACTCCATCACCCACAACTTATAATTGGTTTGATATCACTGAATAATAACTCTAACAACTAAGTGTCTCTTCTAAGTTGTGGGATACTTTTCATGGGTTGAATCTGTGGTTTAAAAGAATGCAATCTCCTCAAGGTAAATCAAATATGGATTCAACCTTAAATAAATAAGCATTTGGTATTTGATCATTTATTTCACCCCTCGATTCACCTAATTCAATATGTGACAAGAGGTCAAGGCCCACATCATGCTTACTAGGTTTGATAATAACTTAAAAAAACTACCAAAACAATTACAACTATTTACAAATTATTCCTTCCAACACAAGCTTATTCACCAAATACTTTAGAGTTGAGTGGTCTATAAAGAATTTAAAATTCCCCTCCAATAAGTAATGGAAAATTTTCTACAATGCTTACACCACTGGGCTACAACCTTCTAGTTCTATTGTTGCTTAGTTACACTTAGCCTGTGATGAACTAGATTCCATAACTTTGGTTTAGCAAGAACTACTCCTAGTGTAATGTTGGAGGCATCCACATGTACATGAAACTCTATAGATCAATAAGGAAATACTAAAATGGAATCCCTTACCTATGTTTACTTCAAAAAAGTTAATGAAAATATCTGTGTGGTCCAAACAAAATTTTTTAACTTCATTAATAGTTTCTTCATGGGTTTTGTAATAGGGGCATAGTTTTGGATTAAACTTAATTAGTAACCAATGCGAGCCAAAGTGGATCACAATATTTTAACATTGGTTGGGGCATGCAAATTAACTCAACACTTTTTATCATGACCACTAGGACTCCCCCTTTCCAAACAATGTGACAAATATATGTGCCAAATTATGTGTAGAAGAAACACTTCTTCAAGTTTTAGATATATATGTAGTTATTTTCAAGTTTAGAGATATCAAATAGTCACATGGATATCTGATACTTATGTAATCCATAAATGTTCAATCATCTAGATACACTTCAAAAAACTTATGAATAAGCTTTGAAGGTTGTTATGGCTATCCATGAAATCATAGTAGGATAATTATTCAACTTAAATGGAATCACATTGTAGGCAAAGGATCCCCACTTTATAGAAAAAATTCTTCTTCTTATCATCTTCTATGATCTAAACATACTAGTATCCCAAAAATCCATTAGTGAAAGAATAATCTTCCTTACCCACTACTTGATCTAACTCTTTGACATAGAAGGGAGTCGAAAATGGAACATATATAGATGGTGATTTGAGGCCTTGAAAATCAACATAAAATATAATTTCCTCAATGTCCTTCTTACTTGGAATCACTATGGGTTTGGTCTAAGCATATTCATCCATGGGAAAAATCATACCAATGTGAGCATGTGGTGAATCCCCTTCTTAAATTTGTCTTTGACCTTTGAATTAAGGCATTAACTCCACTATTTAATGGGAATTTGCATCCAACGACAACTCAATCTTCATCTCATCTAATTATTCTTTAATATTAACTTTCATTTCTATAAAACTACTTGTGAATAGTTTCTCATACTCCTTCAACAATGCCACAACATATGGCATAGTACGCCCATCCCAATAATCACCCTCAAAGATAATTTTCAGGCTTTCCTCTATACCAATATTAATCTTCTATAACTTCATTGGATGTTGCTAAATCTTTCTCACATATGATTTTACCATTCTCTCTAGCATAGATAGAACCTTCAAAGTCCTAACAAGAGAGATGTTTTCAGTTCCTACGTGTCATGTTCCTCTCCTTCATCTTGTCCCACTTTTTGCAACAAAGTGGTTCAACTAAATTTGTTTCCAAAACTCTTATATCAGCCAACTTGCTATGTTGCAGTCAAATCCCAATGTTAAAATCACTCTGTAATTGATCCATGAAAATAAACTTTTGATAACCATTAGAACAAGTGTAATCTCTTGATTTTTACCGATATAAGAAAAGGAAACACAAAAAATGCTCTCGAACTATATACCAATCTTTAGCGGCATCTCCTATATTCTTCATGGTGATACAAATTTCTAGGATTAAGCCCCAAGTTATAAAGAAAATTATGCACCCAATAATATTTTTGAAGGTCTTATTTACCCCAGTACCGTCATAAATAGGAAGGTATTTAAGCTTTGTCACAATCCATTGAACAACATTTAGTAAATCACGTTATCATGTTGAATATCATGGTTGTGTTCCTACCAATTATACATGGCTTCCTCTAAATTTGTTTCAAAGGAGTGAATAGAGTTAACATAATATTGCATCTTTCTCATTGTCCAATTGTAAATGTGATTTAACATAGTATCTTGAGAATCTTATGTGATTTTAGTGTATAGAGAGTCTTGTTATGGATCTAAATTCCATAACATCCTGGTAGCATCTGCTTTAAAAATTGTTTTTTCCTTTTTCAAATCAATTACAACAACACTATAAAAATCACACTCAACTCCTAATTAGGTAGGATATGGATCCCTCTCATCCATGACCTTAATGACTTCGAATTCCACAAATATTTTGACCCCTGGAATATCTACTTCCACATTTTCCAACCACCCAATGGGAATGATGTAGTACTAATTATCCAAGCACAACTAGATTGGGGAGTAAACCAATCTAGAATTTTTCCACCATCTCTCATGATTTGTTTGGAAAATATTAACATATGAACCTAAATATAACATCACATATTTAATATTTTACTCGTTATCTTGGGCATCTAATTTAAAATCTCTTCATATTATGATATTTCTCCTCTTAAGCCTATGCGAGTGTCTTTCAAGTAAATTAGTAGTAATGGGAGTATACTTATCACAACCTCCAAGAAAATGTTTGACAAAATTCCACAACTTCCTAGTCAATGGTTCATCCTCTAGGATCTTAACAAACAATGAAAACCACTCTAAAACATTGTCAATCTAAATCCCTTTGTCTCTAACAAGTGGGGGTATTCCTAAACTATATCCTATCTTTATTGATATTGAAACACAAATTGTGGGTCTCTACATAACTTATGGGGGAACATGTATATTTGTATTCTTTAGCTTTTCAATAGCTTCTCGCAAGAAGGATTATGTGTTGCATTGCATCAAACTTAGGTGCCCTTGGGACAAGTTTTTTAAATACAAATTGGTATTGGATTGTCAATGCCTCATCTAGTCATGACACTAATGGTGGTCCTCAAGCTTCATTCAATCAACCTAGGATCAAAATTCACTAGGCTCCTAGTCTACTACCTTTTACGGGCTTCTCACTTCTTAATCAAATCTAGATAGTCCTCGGTCATAGAGAGAGTGGATAATAGTGGGAGATATGGATCACTTTGTCACAACTATAGCATCAAATTGGCCCATACCTTCCAACATATTGACCTCATTGATATCTTCCTCCTTGAATTATATCCCTCCATCTTATGGTTGGGAGTTCTCTTCCACTCAAAATGAGGCCTTCTCCATTGTTTTCTACCAAAGCTTGTAGAATTTAATAGTGGTGTGTACTATGTGAGTTGGTTATATAGAACTCATAATGGACATTAATGATAACCAAAAAATACTTTTGTAGGATAGGACAATGATGCATAAGCTTGCCATACCCTCTGCAAATTTCACAGTTATCTATTATTGTGTATACTGAAAATGTATAGTGAAAACTTATATCCAAGGTTTTCCTAGTTATTATTGACCAATTTGGACAATCTAATTTTTAAGTCAAATTAGGATTTAAATGGTTCAAAATCCACTTTTAATTGAAAAAATGGATTCACGACTTTCAAATACCTTCTTCACCTGAATTCTGCAATATCAAAAGATTATATTTGTGATTCCAACAATTTCGACTAAATCTCATAAAAAATTTGTCAAAAAAGGGAAAAGTGGTCCAAATAATCAATTCTTTAAACTACTCTATCATTTATTATATTCTATGCACTTCTATGCGTATTTGGTTTTTACAATCTCCTTTATGTAGATTATGCATAAGAATAGTCCGCCCGGAATACCACACCCATTTCAGGGGGCTAAAAAGGCTCCCTTGATTCCCAAAGGAATACCAAGCAGTCAAGTTTCCTCGAAAAAAAAGGCATAAGTCCTTCAAATACAGATGTTGTGAAATATGATTTTATAATGTGTATTGTCTAATCATCGAATACACAATCAACTTAAGTTCATGGGAGTTTGTATTAAGTGATTCTTATACCATACATTTTTATATGATGCATTATAATGCTAACATGTATACACCTTTGTTGGTGTTATACCACTATTACACATTGATGTTAAGACTTTGGCATAATATTTAAATTTCATGATTTTGAAATATATTGGAAATGATGTTTGATCTGTAACTAATGATAAATTTTTTTATTTTTTTATTTTTTAACAAAAATATGTTTGGTTGAACATGTGTTAAGTCTTTTTGATGATGGAGGGAAATTAAGAATTCTAATATTATTATTTAAATTTTATGATGCTTAAGCATAGTGGGAATGATGTTTAACTTATAAGTAATTATAAAGTATTTTATTAATGTCTTTTGAGCTAAACTTTGTGGATTTACACCCACCAAACTTTACACTTGGGTTCTTTGTATAGTGGTGCCTCACCCCAAATATTAAACCACAACACCATGGAGATTTCTAAGTGATTTAGACTTTAAAAAGCAACTTTCAATTTGAATGTAAATACTTACTAAATATAAATCATGTTTAAACCTTCAGTTTCACCAACTCCAAATAAAAAGTACACGATATAACATAATTGTGCATCATTTTTTTCTGATAGACCATGTTAAGAGTTTAATAATCATTCAAAGGATAATGAAAAAACAAAATTAAATGCTTCTTTGTAACACAACCACATTACACATGTGTGGTTGGTGTACGTTGATAGTTAATGTGACATTAGAGAAATAATGGTTGAACAATTGTGTGAACGACATAAGTTACGAGGGATAAGATGCCTTATCATGGAGAAAAAACATGTCTTATCTCATCAATAATTGATATCCTATACTAGTGGAGGAAAGATACTTTGCCTATAGACAATTATGTTTGTAAAACTAACAGTACAACTTCAGCTAATCTTTCTTTAAATATAAGTCTAAGGGTGATAGAATGAAAATAGAAGAGCTTGAGATTTTAGCCATGAAATATTTGCTTAGTGTAAAGAAACCTTAAACAAGCTTGAATTTAGCTTCCTTCAAATCTAAATCTGAGGGCATTAATAACAAAAAGAACAAAGCTTGAGATTTTAGTCCTGAAACATTTGCTTAGTGTAAGTCAATCTTGGACAATGCATGATTGTTGTAACCATCAAAGGAAGAGATATATCATCATCATATCGTGAAGTTGTTGGCTCTATTTGGCATACCAAGGTCCACCTAGGTGTCCAACAAAGTTCAAATGAAGTCTAATGATGGAATTTTCATATCCCTGTGAGGGAAGGTACATGCCAAAACTAAATATAGGGAGGTAGGTTGCAAGTTGACTATTTCACAATTTTGTCTTATCAATCATTTATAACAAAACGTATTGTAGGAATCCACTTCTTTTTATCATGCATAGAATATTCAAGTTAAAAACATGTAATAGATCTACAATAATAGAAATTAAATGGAGCTACTCACATACCAAACATCCATATAAAATATTCAAGTCACAATTTAAAAAATACGGGAAATTCCATTACTCCAATATAGTATACAAATCTAATACATCATTATATCCACAATGATACTACATGCTGATCAAAACATAATTTAGCATTATAGTAGTACCAAATTGTGCTTTGCAACAACATAACAACTCTAAAAACAACCAACAACTAACCAATGAACAACCATAACTTACAACCTTATAGGACTATTTATACCTTTCATCTCAATGGTTGTTGTTCACTATGTCAAAATACTATTTTAACTAAATTATTTGGCTATGATAAATGCATTCCATTACATCATATAACTAGTAGTCGAACTAAACCACAAAATAGGGGATCTCCTTAATCTTTCACATAATTGAATTTGGCTCCACTTGACACCATTGGAATTGTCCAACTGTTGTGTCATCTTTCCCCTATCATGTTACACATCTTCCATAAATTAAGGACCAAAAATCCCTAAGCACACTTGTTGATTTACCCTCTAATTGATCCAATTTCTCTTCACTAACACTAAGATCTTGTGCATTCCCTTCAAATGAAGGGTCTGACTCAAGAACTAATGCTAAGTCACGAGCTTGGAACTAGTTAAAGGTTTCCAATTCTATGGTCCATATATCCAATAAAATTTGAGTATCAACAATGAAGGATTGGGTCTTCTCATTATCTAGCTATGTGGGTTTCACATCTCCCTTTTCAGCCTCCTCCATCTATGTGTCATCCTCCCACTAATTTTTTCGCTACCAGAAAACCATCCATGTCTAATAGTGGTGCTATGGCTCATCACCTTCACCACAACCACCCACTCATGTTGTCATGATGAAACCTATTAGTATACCTACACATCATAATCCATGTTCTCTTGTGTAGTTCTCATATATTCCCCTAATTTTTGTGCCTACTCTTAAGTAGGGGGAGGGTTCTTAGTGTCCTAAACTTCTCTTACTTGATGGGGATGCCAATAATTCCAAGGGGATGATATTGATCATCATACAAAAAATATGGTGGGTACCTTAGTCTCCTCATATTCCTATAAGGACAATATCTCATTTAGAGATGACAACCCTTTCTTTGCTATAAAATTTCTCAAATCTATATATAGATCTTCACCTACAACCACCTACAATTGACTAGAATGTAGAATTATGGAATCAATGGAAGCTAAGGAAGGTGCCACTTTAGTGCTAGATCCAATGCATAATTTTGTACAAATTGATGGCTTCAATGAAATGGAAGGTTCCACAACACTAAGTGGTTGCACAATCTTAGGTTTCTTCTAGGGGGTATCATCTTGTAGGAATATCTAAAAGGTCCTTAGGCATAGCTTCAAGTATCGTCTCAAGAAAGTTCCATCATCGAGGATCCTCTTTCTTAATAATGGAGGTAGTATACTCTTTGTGGATTTATGCAACTCAAAATTATTACTAGTGGAACCTTGTAGTGTGGCCTTGGATCCAAATTATAATTAGACTTCACCCTCTTCTTTTTTATGTACACATCTCTTAGGGAATTGGCTTCTCCTTGACTCTTTCATGGGGGTGCACCAATGGCTGTAGTGAAATATAAACTATCACTATGGCTAACTTGAAACTATGAACATCCAGTTAGGAGAAAACATTCTTGTCTAGAACATACTAATTAAAATATAAAAGAAAAGGTGAAACCTTGAACTTGTCCCTATTTGTAGCTCTAGGGTGCACATAAGTGTTTTCCTTATCAATGTCAAACTAGAGATTTCCCCCATGCTCATAAATAAGGTACTTGACCACCTAGATGGTGACCTTTGTGCCTAATATCATTGTGGCATGTTGTCGATCAAAATGTATGTCATTAAATGCATTGTTATGGCCATCCTTATGGACTGGACATGGTTCATAATGCACCACAACAACGACCCACTCCTAGGTAGGTTGAAGCTACAAACCCTATGGAGTTTCTAGATGAATATGAAAAAGGCCAAGAGAAAGTATCCATAGATAAAAGTATTTCTCATGGCATGGGTATCTAAGCATGCAACCATTAACTCATTCATTAGGAAGGTGCACTAGTTCATGCTTACACCTTCGATATAGAACTTTGTAATGGAAAGAGTGGCCTAGGAACACTTACCTTTGGTAGGGAAGTTCATGATTTGGTAGGTGACATGAATCCTCTTTTCCCTAATTAAATAGATGATCACCTCATGGCCTCGTCTCTTGGTACCATGATTTGCACATAAACTCTACTTCCCTATCCTCTTGACATGCTTCCCAACCCATTAGAATTATATTTTTGCATCCTTCACCTCCATGGACAACATAGTGGGCATGTGAATATAATGGATATGAATTATTTAAGATCCATATAGCCATAAGGAATTTTTATGCACCCATAAAAACTTGGTATATTCGACCATTTATCCTATATTATTGATTGTTGTAAGTTCCAAGAGATTCATCAAGGTAGAGACTTCATGTAATGGCTCCAACTCCAAATTCCTAACATGGGAAGTCTCACCATTCTTTAATAGAACATGGTCCATAAACATATGTGAATTCAATCACCACTGGAAAAAGAATGGTTAACTATATTTGTATCATCCACTTTGTTCAGGATGTCACCCATGACCTCCACCTACGGATCCATAATTTTCCAAATTGGGGCTTACTTTATATTTGGGTCATGAGACTTGGAACTAATGGCCCATGTGTTTCCTTCTCCTTGTCCAGTGACTTTCCCTATAGTTTTTGACTAGTACTATGTTCTTTATCAGTAAATTTAAATGATTGAGGATCAAATATATTGAACAAATCAGTCGGCTTCTATCATTGTGGTGTGGGGATGGAGCTCTGGTGTGAATCAAAGTTAATCACAACGACATATAGACGTAAAAGTGAGAAAAAAATAGTTAATATCAGTAGTTAAAAATCCCTCGTGCATTCACTATTGGTTGGCGAGTATGGTATCCCTACACACATGTAAAGGAATTAGATGCAGGCTTTTCCCTTCCCAACACAATTATCAATTGAATTTCCAACTTATTAACAAATAAATGACCTCATCATTAATCTTGACAAGCCTTTTGGTTTCATGTGGTTATCACTATAATCCCTTGAGCATGAATCGAACTCAATGCAAGCCATTCCCTTGACCCAAACAGACTAATATTTATCACCATGAACACTTCACATAACTTAAAAAACTCACACGAGAAAACATAAATGTAGTACAATTGGGCTCAACCATTAAAGAAACCAAATTAAAAAGGTGAAACATGATGTAGTTGGACATTAATAACTCTCCCCTGACCATAAAGGTGTGACCTCAACTCGAAAAAATTGAATGACTCTCCCTTAATCACAAAGGTTTGGCCTTGACTCAAAAAAATTGCAAAAGGGGTCAAAATGTGAGAAAAAACTAACTCAAGGCTTGGAGTGACGCTACAAAAAATAGACAAAATTGTAAAACAAAAATAAAGATGGAAATGAACAAAACCAAAACTAACTTTACTAGAATTCGCTTAGTAGTAGTGGTGTATGAATATTGAAATAAGGGATTAGAGAATAGGGCTTTGAGTGTGCGTCATTGACCCATCCCAACCTAAGAACACCATCTGACTAAACAAACTAGACTATACCATAATTTTTAAGTTTGCAACTAAGAATGGGCCCAACCAATGCAATGGCTTGGTTTGATGCTTTAGATACATATCGTCATAGAGAAGAACTAGATCTGCCTTGGAAAAAGATTGAGTCTCAACGTATTGACTGTGTTAGGTCCTTTGTTTAGATTTTTCAATAGTTTGGTGAAAATTGGGTAAAAATTTGGATTTGTCTAGTTACATCAATTTAGTTAGTAATTTTATACCTAAGTTTGCATCTTTTTTCATGTGGGTGGCCTATGCAACAAATAGATTAGGAACCATACATTTGGTAGGATAATTTCCTCCCACCCATAAACCATGTAAAACGATGTCTTCTCATTCAATTTATTTGTAGTAGTTTGTAATCCCAAAGTATTATTTGAATCATTTCATCCCAATCACCACAGTTTAATGAACAAACCATGGTAAACTCATGCTCTCATATGTTATTAAAGGGCTCTATTGTACCATTACCTTCTGGATGATATGGTGTTGGATTATGAACTCTTGGGGTGAGAGTTTCAATGGTGAACCAAAGAAAGTGGTGACCCTAACTGTTGGTCAAAATATCAAGAAATCCAAACTTATTAATGATTTACTCAAAGATGAAAAGGGGTTTTGTTTGATTGGAACAATCCTTGGAGGGAATTGCTTCAGTTCATCTAGTAATACAATTGATTGTGGTGATATTGTTATGTGCTCTATAATGCCACACTAGTGGGCCAATGGGTCCAATGAGTCAACAATCCACTTCTCATAAGGTTAGATAATCAATTGCAGTGATAATGCTATGTGCTTTGGAATATCATATTAGTGGGATAATGGGTCCAATGAAGTCAACAGCCCACTTTCCAAAAGGTTTAAATTCCCTGAATATATGTAAAGGAAACTCATCCTTCATAGATTTCTTCCTCATCCTCTATCATATGTCCAAACCCTTGTATACTCCTATAAATATTTAAATATAGTGAACCACCAAAAGGCCACTTTATAAGATCTTGTGGGCTCTCAATTTATCCCCATAATGACCTCCCACAACTCCATCATCTCCAGCTTATAATTGGTTTGATATCACTGAATAATATGTAACTCTAACAACTAAGTGTCTCTTCTAAGTTGAGGGATACTTTTCATGAGTTGAATTTGTGTCTGAAAAGAAAGCAATCGCCTCAAAGTAAATCAAAGATGTATTCGACCTTAAACGAATAATAATTTTGTATTTGATCATCTCTTGTACTCGCTGATTCACCTAATTCAATATGTGGCAAGGTCAAGGCCCACATCATGCTTACTAGGTTTGATAATAACTTAAAAAAACTACTAAAACAATTGCAAGCATTTACGGATTATTCCTTTCAACAAAAGATTATTCAACAAATACATTAGAGTTGAGTGGTCTATAAGGAATTTAAAATTCCCCTCCAACAAGTAATGGAAAATTTTCTACAGAGCATACACCATTGGGTTAACCCTTATCATTCTATTGTTGTTTATTTTTGCTTAGTCTGTGATCCACTGGATCCCATTCGTTTGGATGTTCAAGAACTACTCCTAGTGTAATGTTGGAGGAATCTACATGTACATGAAACTCTACAGATTAATAAGGAAATACTAAAATGGAATCCATTACCTATGTTTACTTCAAAAAAGTTAATGAAAATATATGTGTGGTCCAACCAAAACATTCTAACTTCATTAAAAATTTCTTCATGGGTTTTATAATAGGGTCATAGGTGTCCATTAACCTTCATTAGTAACCAATGTGACCCAAATTGGAGCACAATATTTTAACATTGGTTGGGCATGCAAATTAACTCAACAATTTTTATCCTGACTACTAGTACTCCCTCTTTCCAAACAATGTGACCAAGCTATGTACCAAATTATGTGTTAAAGAAACACTTCTTCAATTTTTAGAGATATATTTAGTTATTTGTAAGTTTAGATATATCAAATAGTCACATGGATATCTGATACTTATGTAATCCATAAATGTCCAATTATCTAGATACACTCCTAAAAAAATTATGAGTAACCTTTGAAGGTTGATATGACTATCCATGAAAACACAGTAGGAGAATTCTTCAACCCAAATGGAATCACATTGTAGACAAAGGATCCCCACTTTATAGGAAAAAGAGTCTTCTTCTTATCATATTCTATGATCTAAACATGCTAGTATCCCAAAAAACCATTAGTGAAAGAATAGTCTTCCTTACCCACTATTTGATCTAACTCCTTGTCATTGAAGGGAATCGAAAATGGAACATATATAGATGGTGCATTGAGGCCTTGAAAATAAACATAGGATCTAATGTCCTCAATGTCCTTCTTACTTTGAAACACTATGGGTTTGATCTAAGCATATTCATCCATGGGAAAAATCATACCAATGTGAGCATGCGGTGAATCACCTTATTAAATGTGTCTTTGACCTTTGAATTGAGGCATTAAGGTCACTATTTAATGGGAATTTGCATCCAACTGTAACTCAATCTTCATCTCACCTAATTATGCTTTAATAAATTTCATTTCTATAAAACTACTTGTGAATAGGTGCTCATACTCCTTCAAAAAATCCACAGCATATGGCATAATATGCCCATCCCAATAATCACCCTCAACGACAATTTTCAGGCATTTTATCTATACCAATATTAATCTTCTATAACTTCATAGGTTGGTGCTAAGATTTCTCACATGTGACTTTACCATTCTCTCTAACATATATAGAAACTTCAGATTCCTAACAAGAGAGATGTTTCAGTTCCTCCATGTCATTTTCTTCTCCTTCATCTTGTCCCACTTTTTTGCAACAAAGTTGTTCAACTAACTTCATTTCCAAAACTCTCATGAATTTTACCGATACAAGAAAAGGAAACACAAAAATGCTTTCGAACCATATACCGATCTTTAGCGGCATCTCCTATATTCTTCATGGTGATACAAATCACTAGGATTAAGCCCCATGGTATACAGAAACTTATGCACCCAATAATATTTTTGAAGGCCTTGTTTACCCCATTTATGTATACAATTTTCTATATGAATATCAATATTTGTCTTTCATTGATAGTATTCCAAAAATTTCATTTTTCCCCATTAGTAAAAGACAAACCTTGTGATACAAAATAATGGGGTTGGGACGAACCTATGTACCATGGTAATTTTCACTGCAACCTAGGTGGGGAGATTCTCCTTATGTGTTTCCCAACAATTGGCAAGAGTAACTCTTAACAGATCATCTAATGTTGGCATCCTCTACTCTTCCTCAACTTTGTATTCAATAACATATAAAAATATTCAACATTTCCAGTGCATCATAAATGGGAAGGTCTTTAAGCTCTATCACAATCCATTGAGCAATATTTAGTAAAGCATGACACCATATTGAAGCTCATGGTTGTGATCCTACCAATTATACATAGCTTCCTCTAAATCAGTTTCAAAGGAGTGAATAAAGTTAACACAATATTCCATCTTTTCTCATTGTCAAATTGTAAATGTGATTTAACATGGTATCTTGAGAATATTAAGTGATTTTAGTGTATAGAGAGTCTTGGTATGGATCTAAATTCCATAACACCATAGTACCATCTGCTTTAAAATTGTTATTTCCTTTTTCAAATCAATTACAACAACACTATCAAAATCATGCTCAACTCCTAATTAGAAAGGATATGGATCCCTCTCATCCATGACCTTAATGACTTTAAAGTCCACAACCATTTTGACCCTTGCATGGTCTACTTTCACATTTTCCAACCACCCGATGAGAATGATGTAGTACTAATTACCCATGAACAACTAGATTGGGGAGTAAGCCAATCTAGGATTTTCCACGATCTCCCGTATTTATTTGGAAAAATATTAACATGTGAACGTAAATATAACATCACATCTTTAATATTATAGTTCTTATCTTGGGCATCTGATTTGACTTCTCTTCCTATTATGATCTTCCTCCTCTTCACCATATGCGAGTGTATTTCACGTAAATTAGTAGTAATGGTAGTATACTTATCAACCTCCAAGAAAATTCTTGACAAAATTACACAACTTCCTAGTCAATGGTTCATCCTCTAGGATTTTAACAAACAATGAAAACCACTCTAATACAATGCCAATCTAACTACCTTTGTCTCTAACAAGTGGGGGTCTTACTCAACTCTATCCTATATTTATTGATATTGAAACAAAAAATTGTGGATCTCTACACAACTTATGGAGTAGCATGTCTATTTGTATTCTTTAGCTTTTCAATAGCTTCTCACAAGAGGGATTATGTGTTGCATTGCATCAAACTTAGGTGCTATTGGGACAAGTTTTTTAAATATAAATTGGCGTTGGGTTTCCAATGCCTCATCTATTCATGACACTAATTGTGTGCCTCAAGCTTCCTTCGATCAACCTAGGATCAAAATTCACTAGATTCCTAGTCTACTACCTTTTCGGGCTTCTCACTTCTTAATCAAATCAAGATAGTCCTCAGTCATAGAAGGAGTGGATTATATTGGGATATATGAATCACTTTGTCACAATTATAGCATCAAATTGGCCCATACCTTCCACCATATTGACCTCGTTGATATATTCCTCCTTGAATTCTATCCCCCCATCTTATGGTTGGGAGTTCTCTTCCACTCAAAATGAGGCCTTCTCCATTGTTTTCTGCCAAAACTTGCATAATTTAATAGTGGTATGTGCGATGTGATTTGGTTATATAGAACACATAATGGACATTAATGGGAACCAAAAAATACTTTTGTAGGATAGAACAATGATGCATAAAGTGTCCATACCCTCTGCAAATTTCACATTAATCTCTCACTGCATATACTAAAAAGGGATAATTAATACCCTTGTGTAACTCTACTATAAGGTATTGCTAGGAATGGACCAACTATAGGTCTTTATGCAAATCCTCCTAAAAGTAGAGGGAATTCATTCACACTACTCTCTTCCACATTGCAATAGGTACACACCATGCATTCTCTTCCTGCCTTTGCTTTAGTTAGTTCTTAAATATGTTATGTGAGCATTGTTATCTATGTCCAAAACTACGCTAAACTTGGAGATGTGTCTGATGCTAGAATACTAGTATTCAAGGCATATCGCGCAATAAAATCTATCCTCATAGCTTGCTTCATTGCTTCCCTTGAAATTATGATCCTTTGTTGCATTAGAGTAAACTGATCAAATGGAGTAGACCTTAGATGAACCATTTTTTATAGTGTATAATGTCGATCTAATAAGTCAACATACTCATCAAATTCCAAAATCTTTGAGAATATTCCTATGTAGTCTCACCCACTCTCTACTTAATAACATTTAACTCTATGCCACTAGAACCATAAATGAATTATTATTTTACCTCATCTAAGGTCAGAATCACCCCACCTTATGGGCTATGCACAAATTTCATATACCATTGCAAGGCCATGCACTAGAGTTTTCTAAAACTCTACCATGTTTCTTATTGGGAAAATACCCTTAAAATTTCATATAAATTTATAAATAAACCTATATTTCTCTAAATCCTCTTCACCCTTACCTAAAAACTCAAGTAATATCAACATAGATCCACCTTTTGTTCTTGCCATATTACAAGAAGGATTTTCAATAAGAATAAATCCACTTTGGCCTAATTGTGTTATAGTGTCCTGGATCAAGTTATGGGATATGTTACTACCCTATTGATTAAATCTCAATTGATTCTCACTACTACCACTACTCTGACCATTATTTCACATTGACACTGGTTTACTACAATGCAAAATAAAACTAGGATCAATAGAGTTTATGGAATATACTTTATTTTTCAAAGGATCCTAGGGTGTGTCTATTGCTATTTCAAGTTTGTTGTGAACCAATGATACCACACTCTCCTAGGGAATTTATTCACTTTGGAACAACCAAAATATGTCTATAAGCACATCCCCTATGTGTGCATCACCTTCTTCTTCTCTTAATTCTCTAGTTCTTCAAGATGGGTCGGAATGGAACTTCTCCTCTAAGAGGCAAATATACCCCATCGGTGTAGGTTTCAACATCCATTTGAAACCCTTTAATATATACTTTCATTTTTCAGATCTTGTTGATGTCCCTTAACCACTATGTCCTCTTTTCTGAATCCCTTCCAACCTCAAACATATTTACTTCAACCATTGGCCAACTATCCTTTCTTCCAACTCTCACAACCTTCCTTTATTTCTTCCTTCATCACTATTATATTTTTGTAACTATTCACTTCTCTTCTTCATAACATGCAATTAGTTAAGCCACCATAGATCCATAATTTATGTGCTTCTCATAACTCATTCAACCCTCTCAGTATTCTTCTCTTCCTCAATGGTATCGAATCTTCTATTCCCTTGGCATCACTAGGAACACTTTAGACACCCCCATAGAGTGGGGTGTTTACTATACCATCCTAATGGGTTTGAATGGTAGCATACCTTCTCAACCAAAAACATCTTTATACAAATTGGGATTACTCCTTGACTGGTCTCTTACATACTTTCCTTTTAAATGTTTTTTTCATCCTCTGAAAATTATTGGAACGCGTCTACAACAAAGTCCACAACAAACCCTTCCACCATGGTCTTCACTTATAAATAAACCATACAAGATATTGGATGATCTACTTCTTGAAGTACAAATCAGTGTTGGATGATCTACTTCTTGAAGTACAAATCAGTGTTGGATGTTCTCTTCCAATTCCTTCTTTTTCCTCTAGGTGTGTTTTGGTGTCTCCACGAGTTGTTGCAACCATTGATAGACTCAATGGGAACTCCACCTGAAAAGTCTCATATTCATCCCTACTAGTTGTTGGAATGTGTAATGCTAATTTTGGAAGTGTAATGATGTCTAGTGTGATTTCATAATATATTATGTTGTCTTTCTAGCAAAATAAGGCACAATTCTCTTCATAACTCCCAATCTTATGTAGAAAGAGTTATCCCACATGCATCATGGATTAATATTCTCCTATTACCATTCTTTATGAAAACGAGATGAAAAACATATATCCCACATGTATTATGAGTATAAATATTTCATACCTATGGTTATATAATAGAGGTGAAGGAGGCCCTTTGGTTATGATGTTGAGATATTGAAAAATATTGTGAAATATTGTAAAATTTGATAAGCATATGTGGTGGTGCTCAAGCGTATGAGTGGATGTTACTGAAGAATAAATAAGATCAAGCTATCTTGTATATGTTTTCCCAGTTTGAGTTTCACCATGTATATTTGGTGGATTGTCTCTTTTAACTTTTCCTCTCTTATTATTTGATTATTTGGTGCTTGTGTTGATAGGATATTAGATTAGTTAGATTGCGGTTATTAATTTACATGTTAGTAATTTTTTTTATGCTTATGCATATTTCTCAATAATCTAACATGGTATTAGAGTTGGTTACTATACTCTACCTCCTTCAATAAATATTTTGTTAATTTTTTTACAAGCATCAAATTATTCAATATTTGTGTTGGGACCTCCTTCTCTAATCTATTTTCCATTAGATCTGGACAACCATTAAGGTTTTTCTTCCGATATGGGTATTTTTCTACATGTTTGATATTTTTTTCTCAAAACCCTAACCCTTACCGTTTATTTTTCATATTTAGAAAAAGTGCAGGTTTTACGTGTTTTTTTTGTAGATCTAAAGTTGAAATCTATTGTATACTAACTCACTATAAAAGATATATCTCTCTTGCAATATATCTAGTTGTTAGTATGTGTTTGGCCATTTTTTTCATGGGTTTCCATCCAGATAGATTGGGAATCCACAGATCTAACCCTTTAGGCCCAGTAATAGACAAGTACGTAGTTTGTATATGTAAAAGGCATGTACGTACACAACGAGCCTTCATAAAAGGTGCATACCCATGCAACCTATCTTCTAAAAAATTTCATACACCTATTTTCGAAGCGAAAATATCATTGTAAGTCAATTCTTTTCATTTTTTTATAGAGGGTTTGCATATTTGTCGAGTTGGTACTACTTGGTTTCGTCATTGGTGAGAATTGTTGTTTTATTCATAGTTTCTTCTAGTCATTAGCTACTTGTATTTTTTGCATTAGGGTATAGTTTAGTTTATTTTTAATCATCATGAGTTAAGAGGTAGCTTCTGTACCTGAGTCAAATAGTGCTAACTATCTTATTTGGAAGAGAAAGATTATTAGCATTCTTAGGAGTAAGATATTTGGTGCTTAGTTAACGATGAACATAAGAAACCAACTAATGCTAAGGACTTAGCTATATGGGAAGATAGTTGTGATCAAGAAAGATGACTTATTGGTCAAACTGTTTTAGATGGTTTATAGGTACATACTGAGGCTGAAGATAACCCGATTTAGGTATGGGTTTGTATGATAAATATGGTGATGTTTCAACTTATTATGTTGAGAAAAAGATTCATGAAAAAGATCCTAAATATTTTGATACATTTATTCATTTCTTGTTGAATTAAAAACTTATATTGAAAAATTAAATAATTGTGGTAAAGATTACAAGAAAATCGATATTTCCCTTGTTATTCTTATAGAGCAAAAAATACCTTCTACCTTTGATATGTTCATTCAAACTAGGAATCGAGGCATTGAAATGTCTATGAGATCTATAACACCCTCCTTTGATGATTTTTGTAAAGGTTTTATTTGCAAGCAAGATATATTGATTGCACCAGGTTAATTAACTATTAGTAAAGCTCTAATGGAACGTAGAAAACATAATTCATAGAAAGGTTTTAATAAGAACCCTAAACCACATACTAAAGGATCAACCCATCAGTCTTCTAATGATACCTCTGATGATGATCCTAAAAACAAATTGTTTAATCCTTGAAAGTATTGCGTCAAAACCAACCACCTTTAGAATATTTTCTCTAAATGAATATGTGAACTTGCTAAAGACAGGAAGAAATCCTCTTAGGAACAGGCGGTATCTCTTTGTGCCTTTTCTGTTCACCTAGGTAAACCCTCTTCTTCTATGGAATGGATTATGGATTATGTTGCTTCTAATTATATGAATAGTCCAACTTCTTTATTTTCATAATATGGCACAAACAGGCACACAACACAAAAATTTCCAATTAGTGATGGTAAACAACGTTCAGTGGCAGTTTTTGATGACGTGAAAGTTCCTAGTGGTATATCGAAATATGTTTTTCATGTTAAAGGCATGGACATCAATTTGATTTCTATTTACCACGCTTGCACCCAAATAGGTTATAGGTTTGAATCATGGCCATGAATATATGTTCTTAAACATATCAAAGATAACTTCAAATTTGTTTTTTCCAGTCATGTTGATCATGAAGATAGTTTATATAAATCTATGGATATTAATTCAACTAAAAATTAACCATTTTATTCCTATGTTGCTCACGCTGATGAACAAAGTAAATTATAATAGGAAAGTGTTAGATTAATAATCCATCCTAGTACCATAGTATTAGACCTTAAGCATGTTCATTTGCTTTCATGTAGTGTTTTCCATGGTTTAGACTTAAGGAAATTGGCATTTATGACAGTTGAGGTGCTCCTCGTTGATCATTCTGCATAGTTAAGGCACTCCAGGTTGATCATTCTGACAAAACAGGCACCCACATTGATTAAAATCAACCAAGATGCACTCCCCTTCCCCAAATTCATGGATTTGGTCCAACTTGAGGCGTTATTGCTTGGTTTTGGTGGTTTTTGGACTCTCTTACGCATTTATTTCTCTCCTAGAGACACTCCCACTCACCCATGTGCTCGCCCATTCCTATCATACCTTCATTGATGTTCCATCATTCCTTTCCCATGGTTACACAAGGATTCATGAACGTTTGGGATGATTAGGAGGTTCATTGGTCCACCTTGGGGGTTTGAGGATCAAATCTTGAGCTGCCACTTGTATGCATCTAGATGGCGTCCAAGGCCTCACGATTTTTCCCTATTGTACTACATACTTGTTCCAAACATATTTACATGTTGGAAAATCATAATAATATCTATTATTGACCTCATGCGTGTATGCAATTTTCATTTTTTTAGCTATTTTGTGCATGTTTTGTAAACTATAGCGAATTGTGAGAGTTTATTTGGATCCTAAATCTAGCTATGAATCAATTCTCACATGGTATCATATCTATTTAGAGATGCAAATCCATTCCATATTGTTTGATTTTTTGTTATATGGATTCTCCATATAAATTTGATAGTTTTCATCGCAGGTACATTCAACAATTTGTCACCAATAGCGCAAGCAGAAATGGAGCAAACCCATGTTTTTTTTAAGCCATTCAACTATTTCGAATGGAAATCCAAAATGGTGATTCAGATGAGGTCAAAATGCCTGTACAGGGTCACCATGGGGACTAGGTTGAACCAAACTCTACAGTTGAGAAATCGAACTTCTTCAACAAGCTTGATGAAGTGTTTGGAATTCTTTGTCTCAGCATTTCGAGAGACTTACTCTTCTATGTTGACACTCTAGCTACCCCCAATTAATTATGGTTGAATCTTGAAGCTTTGTTCGGGAATACTGATGATATGAGAGGTCACCAACTAGAAAGTGAGCTCATCTCCTTAAGTCCAGCTCATTTTGAGACAATCCAATATTTCTTCACCAAGTTCAAGTCATTGGTGCTTCAACTCAAGCAATGTGGCATAGAGAAGAAGGAAGAGAAACTCATATTGTCCATACTTTTGAAGCTAGGGCCATAGTACTTTGTGTTTGTAAGCACATTTCACTCTAGCAAGCTCACAGCTCAAAACTGGCGAATGCCTGCATTGGATGAGTTCATGGAGTCTTTGACCCAAGAGCAAGACAAGCTAGTGCAGATGGGTACCATCAAATCCAGTAAAGACCAAGCTCTTGCTACATGGTTCAAATCCATCCAAAGGCAAGAATAAAACTAAGGATTCAAAGCAGCAAGACAAGAAGAAGCAATACAAACCCAAATTTCAATATGGGGGTTCAAATCCTTGCAAGGACAAGGACAATAAGAACAAGGAGAATAACAAATGAATATATTGTCATAAAGGGTGGAATCTAGAGAGTGCATGTATGAAGAAGACCATAGACATGATGGTGCAACTATTGGAGAAGAACAACATTTCAGTCCCAGAGGACACAAGGAAGAAGGATGGAGGTTTAGGCTCAAAAAACAAATATAGGTTCCATGCATTGGTTGATGGTTCTTCATATTATTCTTCCTTCATCATTGATTCAAGAGCATCAAGGCACATGGGTCAGATTATTCTTCCTTCATCATTGATTTAGGAGCATCAAGGCACATGGCCTCTATCAAATATTTCTTCATATCCATGTATTCAGCTATTGGCCCAACTATTCGAATGAGTGATGATTCAGATATCCAAGCCAAGGGGATTGGTAGGATTGATATAGAAGATGGGTATTTCAATAATGTATTGTTTGTACCAAACTTGGAAGTGAACCTACTCTCAATGTACCAAATGAATCACACTGGTGAATCCAAGAGAGTAAAATTTACTCTAGACACAGTGGATATAGATGAAATATCTACCAACAAGGTGGTGGCATTAGTGTTTGTTGATTATCAAGCTAGGATGTACAAATTCTCCCTTTTCCTTCCCTACTTCAGAGGGAATGCGCTCCTAAATCATGCCAATGAGGAAA
The DNA here is from genome assembly GCA_001517045.1 of Pseudotsuga menziesii. Lineage (NCBI taxonomy): Eukaryota > Viridiplantae > Streptophyta > Pinopsida > Pinales > Pinaceae > Pseudotsuga > Pseudotsuga menziesii. The sequence continues at coordinate 254,955 of LPNX011030807.1, read as the reverse complement.
GCAAGTTGTGGCATGAGATATCTGACCATCTAAATACAGATCCCTCCAGAAATTGAGCAAAGAAGGAATGGTGGAGGGATTCCTTCTATCAAGATCTCCAATGGCCCATGCATTGGTTGTGTGGTGGGAAAGCATCCAGAGCACAACTATGAGAAAGCGAAATTAAGGAGCATTAGAGGAAATTTCAACTCAAATTGAGCCTTTTAATACTAAGTCAAATTCCATGTCATCATGTGTTAGCCAATGAAATTGCTTTAAATTTGAAATACCGTATAGGTCTTAAACACTTTTTTAATATAAATTTGGGGATAGGTATAAAAAAAAAACAACTTTTTTTGTTTGTATTTTTGACATATCTCCTCGTGTTTTTACTCAAATTGCGATCAGGAGAGCTCGTTGGATGCGGAATTAAATTCTGCATCCAATTAGTACCCACTTAGCATACTTTTGACATGCCCCTCTACCCCCAAAACAAGAAATACCTGAAAAACGTGATGATGACATCATCATCACATTTTCAGGTATTTCTTTTTTTGCAGTAGTGGGATCCGTCAAAAGTATGCCAAGTGAGTACTAGTTGGATGTGGAATTTAATTCTACATCCAACAAACTCTCCTGATTGAAATTTGAGTAAAAACACGGGGATATATGTTGAAAATACAAACAAAAAAGTAGTTTTTTTCTTTTCTTCCTCCAAAATCAATAAATATTATTTTATTATTTTAACTATTATTTTATTAATTTTTTTAGGAGGCCTATTTTGAGTTGAAATTTCCTCTAATGAGTTACTCAAGTGCTTGGTTTGGTGTGTTCAGATCTTATTGGACCTATCCCTACACCTTCATATGGAGGATCAAGGTATGTGTTGAACTTCATAGATGATTTGTCAGGGTTTCGTTGGGTTTACTTTCTCAAACTCAAATCTGAAGTCTTTGAGACTCTCAAGGTTTGGAAAGCCTTAGTTGAGAATCAGTGTGGGAATAAGATAAAATTCCTTAGGAATGATAATGGAAAAGTGTGTGTGAGCAAGAGTTTTCAGAATCTCTTTGAAGAATGTGGCATCCAAATGCAGCATTCGGTCCCCTACACACCACAGCAAAATGGTGTGGTAGAGTGCAAAAACATGGCACTCAAGGAGATGACAAACTATATGATTGAAGCCAAGGATTTGAATCCTAAGTTATGGGATGAAGCCATAAATTGTGTTGCATACATCCAAAACAGATCTCTTCAGAAATCAGAGGATCAAAAAACATCATATGAGGCTTGGTTTGGTCACAAGACAAATATTTCACATTTAAGGATTTTTGGCTCAAGGGCTTGGGCTAAGATTCCTTTAGAGAAGAGGAAGTCCTTGCGGAATCAAAGAAAGGAGTGCATGATCATTGGTTATGCTGAATATGAAAAGGGCTACAAGCTATTTGATCCCTCATCTCAGAATACTTTCATTGAAAGAAGTGTGCAATTCGAAGAAGAACTCACGCCAGAGCTTGAACGAGCACCAAGGGAATGCTCATCTCCTCCACAACAAGATGATGTAATTAATGAATATTTTTATGATATTTTTTATTCTGATATTTCTAGATATGATGATGATAATGATCATGGCTCACTCATTCGGCCCAAATGGGTTGAGAAAACCATACAAGCAGATGGGGATTTAGCTAGCAATCCACTAGATCCTAGGAAGACTAGATCACAATTTCACACTGTTTCCTTTGCAAGTGAAGTTGTGCTTGCTGAGAAATGCTTCATGATGGTTGTATCTAATCCTAAATCATATCAGGAAGCATCACTTGACCCAATATGGCAAACAACCATGCAAGAAGAGTTCAACTCTCTACAGGAAAACGAGACTTTGGAATTGGTTCCCTTTCCCTCCAAGAGGAAGCTAGTGGAATGCAAATGGGTCTATTGGACCAAAGTTGTTTCTGATGGGTATGATATAAATTATAAGGCTATATTGGTTTCCAAATTCTTCTCTCAATTCCAAGGAGTGGATTATACAGAGACATTTGCATGGGTTGCAAAGATGGACTATATTAGGCTAGTTTTAGCCATTGCTGCATCCAGGCACTGGGAGGTTCACCACATGGATGTCAAAAGTGCATTTATTCATGGTGAGATACATGAGGAGATATATATGCAGCAACCTAAAGGTTTCCAAGAGGATCCTTCTATTCTATGCAGGTTAAATAAATTTCTCTATGGCCTCAAGTAAGCCCATGAGGCTTGGTATGCCAAGATGGATAATTTTATGCTATCACTTGGCTTTGAAAGATGCAAATATGATACTAATGTTTATTTGCAGAATGTTGGTGATGTATTGTAGGTCATTGTACTCTATTTTGATAATATTTTGATTACAGTTAGCTACACCAAAGAAATTGGGTCAATCAAGTCTTCATTGCACAATGAGTTTTCCATGACTGATCTTGGATTGTTGAGGCAATTTCTTGGTTTGGAAATTGAGCAATATGAAAGAGGAATAAGGTTCAGATAACAATTAAAGTATGATTTAGGCCTGTTGAATTTTAATATGGCTGAATGTAAGGCATCCAAATGCCCATTCCTTTCTGGTATCAAACTAGGTGAAGTTGGTGACTCTCCATTGGTGGATAACTCTTTGTATAGACATCTAGTCAGGAGTTTGTTGTATCTTACAAATTCTAGACCTGATTTAGCATATTTTGTAGGTTTTGTAGCTATATATATGAAACAACCTCATGAGATCTATTGGAAGGAATCCAAGAGGATCATTCACTATGTGTAAGGAACCAAACACTTTCGGGTGCACTATGTTGTTGGTTCTCCACTAAAACTAGTGGGATTTTCTGATTTTGATTGGGCTGGTGATCCCAATGACAAAATTCCACTTCAGGTTATGTTTTCATGCTAGCACAAGGTCTCAAATTCTGGTCAAGCAAGAAACAACACACCACCTCCCTTTCTTCAATTGAGGCTGGTTACAGAGGAGTAGTGAACGCAGCTACATAATGTGTGTGGTTGCAAGGTATTCTTCAGGAACTTGGAGTTGCATTTTATTCACCCACATTAATTTGGTGTGACAATAAAAGTACAATATAGATTTCCATAGATCTAGTGCAGAGACAGAGGACCAAAAAAATTGTGGATACACATGCACTACATCCGGAGCTTGGTGCATGATCAAGTGATGTCCTTGCATTATTTCCCATTAGCAGAGCAAACTACTGACATTTTCACCAAGTGCTTCACAAAGAATACCTTCACCTATCTCAGATCCCTTCTTGGAGTGGGTGATGCATGGTGATCGCTGCCATTCACTTTCATATTTTTGGCTCCATGTCCATTTTTTAGGGGAGGTTTTGTTCCCATGTGGTTTTCCTCATTACCTTGTTTCTATGGACAACTTTTTTTTCTTTCTTTCTTTCTGTTGTATTAGGTGACTTGACCTTTTGTTACCAAGGACTCCATGATATTTTTGGTTAAGAATTACCAATTAAGGCTTAAGGGGGGGTGTTCGAGTAATAATCCATCTTAGTACCATAGTATTAGACTTAAGCACATTCATTTGCTTTCATGTAGTGTTTTCCATGGTTTAGACTTAGGAAATTGGCATTTATGATAGTTGATGCGATCCTGGCTGATCATTCTGCACAATTGAGGAACTATAGGTTCATCATTCTGACAACCCAGGCACCCAAATTGATTATAGTAAACCAACATGTGCTCCCCTTCCCTAATTTCAGGGATTTGGTCCAGCTTGAGGTGCTAGTGCTTGGTTTTGGTGGTTTTTGGACTCTCATGGGCATTTATTTCTCCTAGAGCCACTCCCACTCACCCATGTGCTCACCCACTCCTATCATACCTTCATTGAAGTTCCAACATACCTTTCCCACATTCACACAAGGATTCGTGATCGCTTGGGATGATTAGGAGGCTCATTGGTCCACCTGAGGGGGTTTGAGGGTCAAATATTAAGCTAACACTTATATGCATCCAGATGGCCTCCAAGGCCATTTGTTACATGTTACATATTGTACTATATACTTGTTCCATACATAGTTACATGTTAGGCAATCATAATAATATCTGTTAGTGACCTCATGTGTATAAGCAATTTTCAGTTTTCCATCTATTTTGTGCATGTTTTGTAAACTATAGTGAATTCTGAGAGTTTCTTTGGATCCTAGATCAAACAGTGAATCAATTCTCACAGAAATATTAGCCCACTTGAATTATTGTAAAATGCATCTGTTATCTAAAATGGTACTTGTCTTACCTACAATTTCTTCCACTAAAGGTGTTTGTAAAGGTTGTGTGCTTGGTAAATATCATAAGGAAATATTTGATAAAGGTAAAGCTTGGTATGCTAAAGAACAATTTCAATTAATTCATAGTGACATATGTGGTCCTCTTGAAACCCATTCTTTGTCTCATGTTGTCTATTTTCTTACTTTTATTGATGACTATACTAAAAATACTTAGGTTTATTTTTTGAAAAATAAAAGTGAAGCTTTTGGTATATTCCAAAAATTTAAAGCCTTGGTTGAAAATGAATATGGTAAAAGTATTAAGACATTGAGAATTGATAATGTGGGGGCATTTCACTAAAAATGAATTTAATGCATTCTTGTATAAACATGGAATTCAAAATCAAGAGACTATTCCTTATACATCTCAATAAACCTGGGTTGCCAAAAGGAAAAATATAACTTTGGTTGAAATGGCTAGATGTATGCTTTATTCTAAAGGATTACATAAGAGATTCTGGGTTGAAGCTATTTTTTGTGCTAATCACATTTTGAACATCGCTGCTACTAAATATGTTTTGCAGGTTACTCCTGAAAAAAATGGAGTGGAAAGAAACTTGGTATTAGTAACTTTAAGATATTTGGCAGTGAATGTTGGGCCCATATTCCCGATGAAAAACAAAAAAAATTGGAGCCCAAATATCACAAATCATACATTCATTGGTTATAGTGAGGATTCTAAAGCTTACATGTTATATTATGCATCTACCCAAGGTGTCATCATCAGATGAGATGTTTGATTCAATGAAGTCTCTCCTCCCCTTGAGTTTGTTGAACATCATGTTACCTTGAACGTTCCTTCATCTTCTATTGTTCCTAACTCTATTACCCCTTCCTCTAGTTTTGTGCTTGATCTGGTTCCTCTTTCTCCTACTTCTTCAAATGATAAACTAATCTTTCTAAAGACACTAGAGTGGTTCCCACTACTACTCCTCTTCCATTTTGGACTTGGAAAATAATTGAATATGCAGGTTTTGAGGTTGTTATTTCATTCGATACTTGACAGACTAGATCTAACTTTGCTCTCATGACTAAAGTATTGGCCACAGATAACCCACAACATGTGCTCAAGCTAAAGAAAAACCTGAATGGGAAAAAGCAATGACTACAGAGTATGACCATTATTGAAGAACAAGACTTGGACACTTGTCCCCCTTCCTCTTGGAAAGAATTTAGTTGGTTGTAAATGGATTTATAAAACAAATTTTACTACAAAAGGATAGATTGAAAAATATAAATCCCGATTAGTATCTAATGGTTTTTCTCAGCAAGAAGGTATAGACTATACTGAAACCTTTTCTCATGTTGCTAAAATGAACACTATAAGAACCATAATTTCTCCCGTTGCATCTTATCAATGGGAAATTCACCAGATATATGTTAAGAGTGCGCTTTTAAATGATGATATTCATGAAGAAATTTATATGAAATGACCATTGGTTTTATCACATTTGAAACTTCAAGTTTACTATGGAAATTGAACAAGTCTTTATATGGTCTTAAATAGGCACCTAAAGCTTGGTATGCGAAAATTAATACTTATTTCTTGAAGAATGGTTTCACGTGGTGTAGTTCTTATCCAAATATGTATGTTATGTAATTTAATGATGATGCCTTCATTTTGGTTATTTATGTGGATGATCTAATCCTTACTAGCAACCAACTTTCTTTAATATAAGAATTGAAGACCAATCTTAAGCATCAACTTGAAATGACAGATTTAAGACTATTGCATTACTTTTTGGGTCTTCAAATTTGGCATATGGCTAATGGCATCTTACTTTCTCAACCTAAGTATGCTTTAGATTTACTAGCATGGTTTGATATGAGTGATTGTAGGCCTTCACCAACACCATTTCAGTCTATAGTAAAGTTAATTGTTGGTGATACTCCTCTTGTTGATGCCACTTTTATTGACAACTTGTTGGGAGTTTTGATATATTTGACACATAACAAGCCTAAACTCTCTTTTGTTATTAGTATGGTATGCAAGTTTATGGAAAAGCCTCATGAAAGACATTGGAAAGTAACCAAGAGAGTTCTTATATATTTACAGGAGACATTACATTATGGTGTTTTCTATACTAGCATGGCTACAATTTCACTTCTTGGTTATACATATTCTGATTAGGAAGGCGCCAATAATTTAGATAGAAGGTCCATTGCATGGTACATCTTTCATATTGGAAGTCCAATTTCATGGTCCACTAAGAAGTTGAGAACACTTGGATCTCTATCTTATCGTGAAGCATAGTACACGAAAGCTAAGGAAGTAGCTAAATAAGTCATGTGGATACGACATGTTCTTACATAGCTTGGACTGGTTCATAATTCTCCTACTAAGTTATGATGTGACAATTAGAGCGCAATTTAACTTGCATATAATCCAGTGTATCATTATAAGATCAAACACATGACCTTGATACTCATTACATTCAAGATATTGTTGTAGATGGTGTTTTTTTTTGGAGTATTGTCCCATGGAACAACAAGCAACATATATCAGCACCAAATCCATGAGAGAGGCAAAGCTCGTGCATCTTCAAAACTTGTTGGGAATGTGGGAAGTCATCATCAAGGTTGAATGCTAATATAATGCCATATTCCTCCTTGTGTGTCCCCTCTCCCTATACATCATTAAGGGGGGATGTTGGAATGTGTAATGTTAATTTTGGAAGTGTATGATGTCTAGTGTGATGTCGTAAGATATTATGATGTCTTAACTAGCAAAAGAAGACATAATTCTCTCCATAAGTCCCTATCTTATGTAAAATGAGTTATCCCACATGCATCATGGAGGAATATTCTCATATTACCATTCTTTATATAAGGGAGGTGGAAAAACATTTATTCCACATGTATTATGGGATGTAAATCTTCCATACCTCTAGTTAATAGAGGTGAAGGGGACCCTTTGGGTATGATGTTGTGAAATATTGTAACGTTGTGATAAGAATATGTGGTGGTGCTCAAGAGTAAGAGTGGATGCTACTGAAGACTAAAGAAGATCAAGCCTTGTTGGGACAGGAAAAGGGCCAAGGAAAGTGCACAAGGAAGAAGTGTGCGCGCAAGCAATGAAGGGAAAAAGGCGCGAGGGGTAGGAGGGAAAAGCAGGCTAAGAAGGAATTGGCGCAGACAAGAGAAAAACATACGTGCGACGAAGAAAGAACAGGAGGAAAGCTATGACAAGGAAGGTAGATCCAAGTCGGTGGAAGAGGCAGGTGGGGAAGTTAAAGCTGGAAGGTGGAAGTCAAGGAAGACTATAGAAGGACGGGCTAATAGAAGAAGGAAGGATAGTTTTGCAGCTAGTTTTGAATGGTACAGATGAGCTGAAAGACATTTTCGTGGCTAGTTAAAGTTGTGGTTAATGTCTTCCAGGACTTTCACAGCTAGGTATGGGCTGACATTTATGTAACAGAAGATATTTTGTAAGTTGTTGAGTCTGTAATAACTGAGTTGTACTTAGTCAACCTTGGGAGGTCTTGTAAATATTATAAATAGGAGGAACCCGCTTTGTATAAGGGTTTGGCGATATAGATAATTCACAGTTAGAGAGTTAGTGATAATCCTTTGGATTTCGGTAAGATTGAGTAGAAGTAGGAGGTTGTTGAGCCGCAGATCTTGCAGTTGTGTGCATAGACCGCTAGAAGTAGAAGGGAACTCTAGTTGAGTGTGCAGATAGTAGGATAGAAGAGTCGATCCAGGATATGTGCAGATCAGTAGGAGTAGATAGAAGAATAAACTAGAGAGCAAGAAGATTGAGTCAAAGACACATCTTAAGAACAGTCTACAGGTCACAGACTGCAAGGTGCTATATCCAATTCTCATGCCAGATGAAGAGCACCTTGGTGGTTTTTCCTAGATGGGTTTCCACGTTATTCCTTGTGTATATGAATGAATATTGTCAAATGGTGAATGTTTACATGAATATTTGCTTACTGTCTGTTATTATAGTTACTAGTGAATGTATGTTGTAATCTGGTTTATCGAGCGCCACCTCTCAGTACTGTTGATGCGCTACAGTAAGACTCCATCCTGTCGCCTTTGTCGAGCACATTGGCCTCGCGCCAAGGGAATATAATCTCTCACTAACTGTGGAAACATGGTTTTGGCAGTTACCCATTAGATATCTTGGGTGAGACTGCGCCTGCCTCGCAAGTGTTGCCGACTGAGCTTGCTCTATTGAGCCGATGTCTTGTGGTTTATTGTTGGTATTGTGGTGTTGTTGAACTGCGGGTCGAGACAAGAAGAGGAAAGAGGCCAACAAGCCTTCCTATGTATGTTTCCCCATTTAGGGTTTTACCACATATATCTTGTGTACTATCTCTTTTCTCTTTTCCTCTCTTATTGTTTGATTATTTCGTTCTTGTGTTGATAGGAGATTAAACTAGTTAGATTGTCGTTATTGATTTACATGTTAGTAAATTTATTGTTGTGTTTATGTATATTTCTTAATAATCTAACACTAGCATTTCCATATGAAACTATCTATTTATAATGCTCAAAATTCCATTTGTGCAACTCTGTTTCTCGCATAATGAAACCCTCAAATATTCTCTCAAGCCAATCTTCTAACCATGAGATTAATAATCTTTGTATCCTCCTGGAAGGGTTCCTCCCTCATGATAGGGTCCCTACAACAAAACCATTTGTCATCTCTATTTGACAGATTGGGGTCCACTTAGGTGTCCAACAAAGGTTCTATTGTAGTTTAGTGCTAGCATTTTCAATCCTATGAGGGGGAGGTCTCACTCTAAGCATATGCAAAGTCTAAAGACATGGAGGTAGGTTGTAGGTGGAGTATTTACCCATTTTGTTTTAACAATCATTCTTAACATAACCTATTCTAGTGATCCACAACTCTTTAGCATACTTATCATATTCAAATTCATAACATGTAACAAATCTACCTTAGCAAAAAGTAAATGGAGCATTCCACTATTCGAAATAAATATGCAAGTCAAAATTGAAAAATAAGGGGGCTTCCATCACTCCAATCCAACTTACAAATCCAACACATCATTCTACCTGTAACAAGACTATGAGTTGTTCAAAACAATAGAAACAAAACGTGTCCCACAACAACATACCAACTCTAACAACTTCCAACAACTTAGTAATATTTGAACAACCATAACTTGTAGCCTTATACATTTCAGCTTAATAATGGTTATTCTTGACTCTTTTAAACCCTAATTTAACTAACTTATTTGAGTACATAGATACATTCCATTACATCATAGAATTGTTAGTTAAACTAAGCCCCAAAACATAGGATCTCCTCATTCTTCCATGCATTTAACTTTGGATCCATGTGGTGCATTTGTGGTTGTCCAAAGTTGTGTCATCTTTCCTTTGCGATATTGTGCATCTTCCAAAGAAGGGACCAACAAAACAAAAGATATTCTTAATTTCTTTCCTTTCCTATATTGTGCATCTTTCCTCTTAGAGGTGAGCTAGTTGGGATGACTCCACCAAAAATCCAACCAATTGAGGGTTGGTATGGCCCAAGTAGGGTGTGATCTCTAGGTGATTTTGACCACTTAGATGCCCCTAGGTCATGGTTTCTTAGACCAAAGGTTACTCCCCCAATATATTTGCATAAAAATTCTAGAAAAAAAACATTGTACATCTTCCAAAAATAGAAAGACCAATAATACTAAAAATATTCTTTTAAAAACAATTTTTTTAATTTAAACATAATTTTTTTAAATAATTTTAACTAAATATTATTATTAATTATTATTTTCTAAAATTGTTTTAACTAATTATTATTATTAATTAAATTGATTTAAAAACCGTGTCAATCGTCATTCTCGAAAGGCATTGATTGGTCGAGAATGAAGAATAAAATACTTTGAATGTTGCTGTAACTTAATTTTCCAAGTTTATTTATTTTTTAATTATATTAGCAATCTTTGAGCATTGTGAAGTATTAGCTGGTAGGTTTTTGCAGCTAACTTTGTAGATTTTAATTGAAGTCAGATGTTGATGAATACTTTTTTTCCTATTTTCAAGAAATAAAGAATGAAAAATATAATTAGCATTGTGAAGTACTAGCTGGTAGGTTTTTGCAACTAACTATGTAAATTTTAATTGAAGTCAAATGTTGTTGATGAATATTTTATTTCATTTTTCAAGAAATAAAGAATGAAAAATATAATTAAAAGGGAACACATAAATAAATTAATAATATAATTAATAATATATTTTAATACTAAGTTAAAAAAATTAAACACATAAATTTAAAACGCGGAAAGCATTAAACAATGAAAGAGAAATATTTAATTCAAACGAAAAAGGATGTGTAATAAGAAATAAATGAAAATTTGATAAAGTAGGGGAGTAAGTTATTTATATATAACTTAAGTGATTAAAGTATTGTATAGTCTAAAAATTTGATGATCTGTGTTGGAATTAGACAAATTTTTTGGCACTATTTTAAATAAATTTGATCCGAATCCAGGTTATAGCTCTTAGGTTTTGAAATTTTGGATGTTTTAAGAGTTTGTGAAGGTGTTGAGTCCATTTTTACTATCAAAATCTTGAATAAAACAAAATTCGATTCTAATTTTGAAAAAAAAATACCAAATTCCAAAAAAATAAAAATAAAAAATAAAAAGCCTAGTTCAAATTATCTAGTTTTTAAGACCTCTCCTTCAAGTATAAACATAAATTTCAATGGTGTCGCGCATGAGAAGCGTGTGTGAATAAAGGGAATGCGGGAAAATATATTTTATATTCACAAGGAGGGGAAAGAACTTATTAGAACAGAATTTAATTTAAGACCATGTAAGATACGTGTATGTATTTATTACATTAGTATTATTAAATTCTTTTATTTATTATTTTATACAAGAAAATAGAAAAAGAAAAGTCAAGCAAATAAATATAATTATTTTCAGATTAATAAATTATTATGTTGGTAAGAAGATTAACATATAATTATTAAATATTAAAAGTAAAAGGGGAGAACGAAGTTGTTACTTTTACTAGAAAAATGTCAAAAGCTAAAAGGATCCCATAAATTGGAAAAAGTCAAAATAATAAATTAAATTAAATAAAAATCGTCTAAATAGGGATGGATTAAATATTTTGGTTTTCATGGGAAGGTAGGAAGAGTTCCCTCTTTTACCCACATTTAAGGGCTCCCTTTCTTCCACTAAAATCACTTGCAATTATGTATGGGAAAAAGATACTTGTGCGTAGGGTTTTAATCATCTCTTTGGATGTCCATGTTTTTGTTAATGCATTTGGGAAGTAGTTAAATGGTTTGTTTTATTATTGTGTTAAGGTTTCGATGCTTGTATTTTTTTTAAGGATTTATTGCTTAAATCCAATATGAGGGAATTTGTTGTATGTGTTTGGTCATTGTGTTTTTCTTATGAATAACTTTTTTCATGTATAAAGTGACCATGGTTTTTGATGTTGTGTTAGAGACTAGTTAGGTTGAATAAGAGATCAAACATCTCAAGGTCTATGAAACGATCTACAAATTTAATGTTTAAGAAGTTGCAATATGCTATATTGAATTGTCAAGGTGATCCTTTTTGATAGAATCCATGGTCATTTGATGTGTTGCAAAAGGTTTCTATGACGACTAGCTAGAATAGTGCAAGCCTCTTCATGAAGTCATGGCATCTTGACTTCAATCCATACATTGAAACCCTAGCCATGGTTCCACTATACGTTTAATTGTCAAATCTAACTTTGGAATTTTGGGGCATGAAGTGTTTAGAATCTATTAATGATGTTGTGGAGATTAATACATTTCTCTCAATGAAACCATGAAGGATAAACTTCCACTACCTTTGCTCGCTTATGATCTATGCTCATTTGGGGAAAGTGCTAATAGATCAAATAGTTTTGAAATATGACAACCATAGTTGGACCTAGATTGTAGATTATGAACACATTGAATTATGGCATAGACTACTCTTTGAGCATGGACAATTTATGTCATATTATGCATATATAGAGGGACCTAAGCCATACAACAATAGCCATTAGACTACTCAATGGAAGAACCAATGAACCCAATAGGGTGGAGCCTTCAAATGCTCCTAAATATAGTCTTAGTAATGCATCATCTACCACCATAAAGAAAAACCTTGGTTATTGCTCCTTCAAATACTACCAAGCACCTTGCCACCCCTTCTAAGGAAGAAGGTAATTGTTTTGAAGAAGGTAATTGTTTTGGTTGCCAACAACACTTTTTTATAAATATCTTGGTTGTTGCTCCTTCAAATACTACCAAGCACCTTGCCACCCCTTCTAAGGAAGAAGGTAATTGTTTTGAAGAAGGTAATTGTTTTGGGTGCCAACAACATTTTTTTATAAAGACCTTGGTTGTTGCTCCTTCAAATACTACCAAGCACTTTGCTACCCCTTCTAAGGAAGAAGGTAATTTTTTTGGTTTCCAAAAACACTTTTTTATAAAGACCTTGGTTGTTTCTCCTTCAAATACTACCAAGCACCTTGCCACCCCTTCTAAGAAAGAAGGTAATTTTTTTGAAGAAGGTAATTGTTTTGGTTGCCAACAACACTTTTTATAGCATTGACAATTAAAGGACCCTCATGCTTTGGAATAGAAAAAATGAATCATGATTCTAACTCTTCCGATACATAACAAAGAGCAAGGACATTCCAATTGACGTCTCAATTGCCATACTATGGTCGGTGTGGAGAACACGAAACAACATAATCTTTCAGAATGGGAGGCCTGGCTGCAATCTTATAGGATTGATCGTCATAGGCTGGCTACTCTCTTATGACTATATGGAAAGAAATTTACATATCAGGAGGGTAGTTTCATTATAGACGGATCAACAGGGCATTGTGGGCTATTTTGATGGCACTGAGCAGGGGGGAATTTGTGGTGCCGATATGATGATCAGGATTAATAAAACATTGAACTATAGACTCAAGATGAGCATTGGGCTGGATCAAACACTAAAGCAGAGCTACTTGCGTTATGGGGTTTACTATATTTCACAAAAATTAAAGAAATTCTGCCTGTCATGGTATTTGGAGATTCTAAGGTTATTGTGGATTGGGAAAAAGGATCTCATGATATGCATACTATTTAGCTTCACCACTAGATCAGAAGGACCAAAGAACTAATAGAATATTTCCAGCATACCTCTTTTGGCCATATCTATCGAGAATAGGACTTTGAAATGGACATACTATCCAAACAAGCCATTGGTGATAGTATGAAGTTCCATCAAATGGGCCAAGCTCAACGGGACATCTGTTCTAGAGCAAGGATCATTAAATATTAGTTAGCTGGAGTTTGATTACAGGTATTGAAAAGACTCAGTATAATTGTCTATTTTAAGAATCTTCAAATGATTATATGGTTTATGGAGAAATTATGTACATATGTAGTCCGTCAACCCAATTGTAAAACACAACTTTCAATAATATAAAGTTGTATTTCTATGTGAAAAAAAAGAGTTGCAAGTTGGAAAAAATGAGCCATCATTCTAACTCTTCCGATCCAGATGAATTGCAATTTCTTATGTTCATGAAGATAATTGTGAACAACTAAGGATTACCAATGTTCCTCATGCCTTCAATAAAAGCAAAGATTGGATAGATGTCAAAAAGCAAAAAAGAAGAAGAAGAAGGACAAACATGATGGAATGTGAGTTCCTCGTGCTTTGCTTTGCTTTTTCTAATATTTATGTGTGTGAAGATTTGAAAATTTAAACATATAAATGTATTTTTTAATGTGTAACTATTTAAAAAAAAAATTGTGAATTTTATTTAAAAAAATTCTTATTTTAAAAAAATATAATAAAAAGAAAATAAGAGAAAGAAAAGATAAGGGAAAATAAAAAGAAAGGTTACGAAAATATTTAATATGTTACTCAATTTCATAAAAAGTTTTATATTGTTAGAATATTGAAGTTAATGTTTAGTTAATATAAATATATTTTGAGTTTGTCAATGGTGAAAATTATGATTTTATGAAATTAATTAAAAAAAAGAGAAGAGAAAAGGTAAAGGTTTTGAAAATTACAATGGGTTTATGAGGCTATATAGCCCATTTTTATAATTTAAAAAAACAATAGTGAAGGCATGATGATAATGAATTAAGCCAAAGAAGGTAGGATGATGACGAATTAAGCAATGGAAGATAGAACGATCGTATCGCGAGGAAGAACATGAAAGGGGATGAGGGAATGGGATTGATGTAAGTTTTTTTCCCCCCAAAAAAATCATTTTTGAAATTCATATTGAATCAAAGAAAGATCGTTACAAAAACCAAACATCTCCAAAAAATCTCCAAACAACTTCGAATTGCATTTTTTCTGAGAAAAACTTAAAACAAATACTATTGTCATACTTAACTAAACAAACCCCCCAACAGACAGACTTTTTTAAAAAGACTTGCAAGAAAACAATTGCACTAAACATGTCCTATATACATGGGTATTGTACAACAACAAAAAACTATATGACAAACAAAATTAGTTTAAAAATACCGGATCTTCCATAGATATTTTTCCCTCTATCACTTCTTGAAAGTATAAAGTACCAAAATCACAAGATACCACCAAATTTGACAGCTTATCAACTTCTGTATTGAAATTCCTTGAGATGTGCATGAAGGAAATCTGGTTGAAAGAAGTGATAAACACCTTGTTCTACTACACCATCTTTTTTAAGTGGAACGCTTGCAAGTTGAAAATCCCTTTGGCCCACTCAATAATTATCTTGGAGTCTCCAAAAACAGCTAAGGAGTCACTGCCACAGTTGCTAGCAAAAACAAGGATCCCCAAAAGGCCAAGAAGTTATGCTTTAGAGTTACTTCCAGTTCCACCACCTATCCAAAGATTAAAAAAGTGTTGATCATTTAATTTTAGCATCATTCCACTGCCACACTTACCATCCTTTGAGGAACCATAAAAAAATAGCAGTTGAAAAAGAAGTGAAAACAAGCTTATAGACCACCTTTTGAGAGACTTTTCCTTTTACTTCGTCAAATTCTTTAAAAAGGGAAACACTTTTTGCATTGCATAAGCTAGCATTTGGATATACATTTTAAAATAAAGCCTTCTTTTGAGCTTTCCAAACATTCCAACAAATAAATATTGGAAGAGTTTATGAAGGAGTTTTCCTTTTTGTACTAAGAACTGAAAGACTCGTTCATATCTCCATCTCCCCAATCAAAAGCCATTTTTAGATCCTCTTCAGCTAAGGCCCAAACAACTTTACTAAAAACACAAGATATAAACATATGATCAACTGGATCTTCCTCTCTTTTGCACCTAGGGAAACACCTAGGACCTATCCACCCTATTTTCCTTAAGTTTTTCCAAGTTAGGATTTTGTTTTTCCATTATCAGCCAAAAGAAACGTTTCACTTGTAAGGGAAGAGACCACTTCCATACTTGGTCATGGCACCATTTAAAACTACAACTGGATTGTGGAAAGACAACAACAGGGTAGGATTCTTTTATTGTTATCTGGCCATTTACCTTATTCCAAGCCCAAGCTAGTTTGTTCTCCTTCGAGCTTAGTCTTATACCTACCATATTTAAATTAAGGATATAATTATCCCAAATTTCTGCCCAATAACCAAAAAAGCCCAAATCTTTTGACATGAACCAGTAATTTCCTTTTAAAATTGCTCAGGAAGGTATTTTTATTTTATTCAGAGTCATCAATTCGAAAGATTCAAGATAATTGATTATCTCTTTAGTAGGGATGATTTTAAGGAACCATACTTATTTAAAAGTGTATAAATGTTAGCGAATATTACCAATTCTTAAAACGCCAACTATAAAATGATTGGTGATATTTTTCAAAAAATATTCTAATTTCCAAGGATTTTATATTGTTTATATAATAATTTGGCGATTTTTAGGGTGAAAAAATTTTACCCCATCAAAATTGGGCAAAATAGGGCTTCAAAAAATGCAAAATGGCGAATCTTTTTTGGGGGAAAAACTTGGAAAAATAGCCCACTAGGCTAAAATTCGCCCCTAAAATTATCCCTGCTCTTTAGGTAATTTGTAATTCTCAATTAATCCCACAATAATATCAATTCCAACTCTTACATGTTTCCCATTGCCAATGTCCCAAGATAACCCTTTCTTTACCCAAATGAGATTCTTGATGAAACTGTTCCAGATTATAGAAAAAATGGTGCTATAAATGAATTCCAATCTGAACCACTCTGCCCAATCCACCTCTTTTAAGTATTTTTCTTTACAGACTTTGCTCTAAAGAATTAAACCCATTATAATTTTCCAAAAACTTTTCATGCACAGAGAACTATTGAACCAATCCATTTTTTTTATATTCCATCCTCCCAAACCTTTTGGAAGTGTCAGACTCTCCCAATTCACAGGATGGAGTGAAGTTTCATTCCCATCACCTCTCCATAGAAAATTGAAAATGTTTGAACGGATCGTCTTTATAATCGATTTAGGCACCATCATCAGTGAGAACCAATAGAATGGAATGCTAGAAAGAATTGCCTGCACCAAAGTAAGTCTTCCTCCAAGGGACAAAAATATGTATACCCAATTACTTAGTCTTTTATCTATTCTTTTGAATAGCCATTGCTAGTCTAGATTCCTGTAATTGTTTGGTTTCAGGTAGAAACCAAGGTATTTAAAACCAATTACTTGGGGTTCCATATTATAACAAAAAATTGAGGACACTTCAAACCTTTCTTCCTCGAAAATCTTGTTATAGTAAAACATTATTTTTTTCGGGATTTATTTCCATCCCAGAAGCTAGACAAAACATACCCAAAATTTTATATAGAAACCTCCATTCAGACATTGAGTTTTCCCCAAATATAATGACATCATCAATGAACAATAAATGAGTTATAAAAATTCTAGGAGAAAATTTCATATTTGTAAAGTTGGCCTTTTGTTTTGCATAAGGGAGAAGTCTACTAAAGCCTTCAATTATCAGCAGAAAAAGAAGCGGTGACAGGAGACAACCCTGCCTGATACCTTGAGAACTTGGAAAGAAAGAAGTAGGACCACCATTGACCAGGATGAAATTTTTTGCAGAAGAAACACATGCAAGGATGCAATTTGTTACTTCCACTGGGACACCAACTTGAATTAGGACTAGGCATAAGAACCCCCAATCAACTTTATCATAGGTTTTTGCAAGGTCCATCTTTAGGATTAAAGACCTCAATTTCTTAGTTTTTCTTGAGTGAATACATTCCCGAGTTATGCCAATCACTTCCGAAATGTGTCTATTCATAAGAAAACCAGATTGCTCCAAGGGAATCCTATCAGATAAAAAGGGTTTAAGTCTGAGAGCAATTATTTTTGTTATTAATTTGTAGAGCAGGTTGCACAAAGAAATTGTCTTGAAGTCATTGAAAGAGGTAGGGATCTCCTTTTTTGGAATCATTGTCAATAAATTAGCATTTAGACTTCCACTCATGAACTTTTCTTTTCTGGAGAATTCTACAGTATCCAACAAATATTTTCCCAAGATGTTCACAAAGACCAAAAAGAATTCCGCTGGCCAACTATCTGGACCTGGACTTTTGTCCTTGGTGAAGCTTTTAAGAGCTGCAATAATTTCTTCCATGCTAACTTCCTTTCCTAGTTCCTTCCCTTTGAATGAATTAAAAAAGGAGGGAAAATCATTTAGAACCTCCATTTTCTCCCCAATATTTAGTTTTCCTGGATCTTTATACAAATTAGAGAAATAAGAGACTGCTACTCTTTGGATTCCATCTTGAGACTGGACTACATTCCTTGCTTGTGTAGAAATTTCCCACACTGTATTTAAGAATTTACTGTAAGAGGCATGTTTGTGGAAGAATTTTGTGCTTTTGTCGCTTGCCTCCACCCAAATCGCTAGACTTTTCAATCTCCATAACTCTTCATATTTGCTAAGAATATCATCCTTTTTTAGTTCCAGGTAATTTAAAAGAGCTCTGTCTTCTTCAAAGAAGTTTGAGGTCAGCTTCCTCAATAGAATTTCCTTGATACAACCATCATTATGGATGAGATCCATTTTCTTGTCTTCTTTCTCTTTTGTTTTATCCAAGACTTCACTATAAATTTTAGTTTCTGGAATTTTTTTACCATTCTTTGCATGACATTTGTTCTTTCTTGAATTTGAATGGATGACTAGACCTCCCTCACCGTATTGCAAAATGACTCCTCCTTTAACCAACTTTGATTAAATTTGAAAGGATAATTTTTGCCAAAACTTATTCTTGGACTTGTAGAGCTATAGGGTTATTTCCCAAGATATTCCATGATATGAAATTTATGTTTTCTCTATCAATCAAAGATTCTACCATGAAAAACCTGTCCAATCTTTTTCCTCCTCCATTATCTCCCTTCCTAAGATTTCTCCAGGTAGGGGATAACTTTGTGGGAAAAATATCCACCAAGTTGTTTTTCTAAACAAGATCCGGCAGGAAGGGAGCCAAAGGATCCAAAGGGGTTAGTAAACCCCAAACTTCATTTTAGAACAAAGTGAAATTCATATCTCCACCTAAAATTAGATTTGGAAGATTTAGTACATTGATGGAATCCACCATTTCCCAGTAGCTTCTCTAATCTTTGTAAGGAGAATAGATATTTAAAAGTATAATAGTTCCAAAAAACCTTGATTTTTACCTTCCAAAATATTATCAGCTGTCATTTTGAAAGGCCTTACTTCACAGGCTCTAGGATTCCAAATTACATCTTGACCTCTCGACAAACCCTACGAGTCTACAACACAAGCTTCCCAATATTTTAGAATAGTTAACAAATCTTCACAAGTTTTTTCCCCATTTTATCATTGTTTCTTGAAAAAAGTATACATCTGCAGGGTTCATACCTATAAACCCCTTGAGGGATCTTATTTTAGAGCTTCCCCCCCAACCCTCTTAAATTTATAGAAATGCATATCATTAGGTAACCTTCACATGAGGATTCTTTGCTCTAAGTTCCTCAAGATTCCCTTTAACAGAACCCAATTCCACTTCTTTTATTCTTATAGACATAGGGATGAAATCGCCAGTTTCCTTTTGATTAGGACCAAATGTAGAGTTAGACCCTACTTTTACATACTTTTCGAATATTTTCCTTCTTATAGTGACATTTTGATGGCTAAGTATTTAATTGGAGTCTTTTGGGGTGAAAGAGAAGGCCTATTAACATAGGTCACTAGAGGTGTCTCCTGTATATCTCCCCAAAGTTCCACTTTTATAGCATTCTGAATTCTAGGATCTGCACATGCTTCAGAATGAATAGGGTTCCTGTTCTAGGAAAAAAGATCACTTTCTAAATTGATAGGAGTAGGTTTAGATAAAAACATTGAACTTGATATTAAGGGAGTAATGCTATTAGAAGAAAGCAAACCCCTTTATTTCAAACCCTTTTCTGAAAAATATCGGTCATCTGAAAAAACCAGATAATTCTCCATTTTCAAGTTTGATATTAGAGATGAAGGTCTGTCCAGGGTTTCAGTATTTTGACAAACTCCCTCCCCTAAACCCTTTTCTGAGATGTCCTAATTTTTTGGTCTAAATCTTAGAGGAGGATAGGACATGTTTTTTCCCATTTTCAGGTCAAAATATTCCTCTACAGATTTGATATATCTAAGCTTGGATGCAGAAAAATCTTCATAAGCAACCCAAGAATCAGATAAAGACTCACCTTCAAAGACTTCATTTGTTTCTTCAATATTTTGTGGTGGCCTTTTCCAACGCAGGAGCTGAGCTTCTCTATTTCATGTTTTTTCCTAGGAGCATTCTACTCTTAATTGACTGGTTCTTCTGCAAGTTAAACATTTGAAAGGAACTCTTTTGTAGTCCAATTTTTGGTAAAAAGACTAATTTCCCCAATTTATAGTCACTTCTTCTGGTTAAACCTCATTCATATTGAATTCCACCAAAACCCTATCTAGGGTTCTTTCATCTGCCATGAACAAGGAAGGGTTTATATAAATAAAATTTCCTAAGTGATTGGCATGATTAACCATAATCTCTTCAGACAAGAACTGAAGCGGGAGGCCCGGTAGTAAAATCCATAAGTGTCACTAATCCAATTTATTTCTCTAGGGGTCAAAATGGACTGTCCATCGCCATATGACCAAAGACCCCTCTTTGATAACCCAGAACCTGTTTAAGACCTGTTTAGCATGCTCCTCAATAAGGAAACAAAACAAAACCACCCTCTAGGAAGAGAAATCACTTGTGGACTGTTATCGAAAGAATGTTTCTAGTTCTCATGCTCCCATTTCAATAGATCAACCCTTGACATTTTTTCGTATTCTAGTCTACCGACTAGCTCTCTTTGAGAAAGGATTTCCACACTTTCAAAGGTCTGTTCTTTACTAACTGTGAAGTATGCAACTAGATTCTTTACCTTCACTTCCTTCTCCTTTCATTCCAACCAATTCTTTCCTCTGGCATCTACCTTGACTTCATTACAAACCCTATCTTCAGACTCTGTTGACCCTAATTCTTCAATTTCCTTTGAAGAGAGATCATCTCTATGGATGCTAATATCTCATTGCAAGTTTGTCTTGTCCGCAATGCCAAGCCTGTCTTTCATCTCCAGGCTCACAATGCACTCAACATTAGACTTTTGATGTGGACCTGGTGTTATTAAGGAGAGTGTTCCTATGGTTGGGTTCGAGGCTACCAATGTACTAGGGGTATAAAGACTAGTATATAATACATTGAAAGCATGAATTAAACAAGGTTCAAGGGTTAGAAGGGTTCATACATTAAAGAATGAAGGTTAATCCAACCTTCTTTTAGCCCTCCTCTTTCTCTCCAATCCAAGAAACCTACAAACAAACTTCAAACTTTCCTCAAACCAATTTGACCACATATAAAACAATGGTAATCAAAATAATATGAAACCCTATTCTGATTAAGATCAACATATGATCATAAAGAAAAACACAACATCCATTAGAAAATTATTTGGAAAGGTAAGAGCATAAAATCTTCATTAATTAATGGAATAAGTATAAGATATACCTTTTCCTCATGCAAGGAACCTTGTGAAACCTTTGATCTGGATCTCCTGCTTCTCTTCTCCAAGAATATTAACCTCCAAGCTCTGCAACAAAGGAAGAAGACATCTAGGGAAAAGATATGGTGGATGAGAGTCCCAATTTCACTAGTATAACAATGCCAAGGGCTAAGTTCCCGTTCATGGAACCCTCTCCCTCTCTTATTGTTGCACCTAAAATATCCACTGATTCCTGAGCACCCTTCAAAGCACTTGGCTAGGGATTCTTTCGGATCTTTTTTCCCACTCTTGAGTAGGCTGACACACTTTATCCCTTATGACAGAGCACCATAGCTTGTTGTTCATTGACATCAAGTGCCACCACCGCCTTTACCCTGTTCATAGGAAGCACCGGTGCCTTTACCCTCTCTGCAAGAAGTACCGATAGAATTAAAAAGGAAAAAAGAGAAGTTTCGAGAAGAATCCATGTGAAAGTCCTCGTGGAGAAAGTTTCTATCATCTAGGGAGAGCTTGCACTCGAACTTCTAACCCTTAGGGATCATCCCCTATCCCTTTCCTAAAGAATCTTGTTAACCCAAAAAATACCTCACTATGCTCTACATGGCCTACACCACCCAAGGATACCCATACACGACCTTCGTAACACCCCATTAGACCCCCACACCCTCAAAAAGGCTTAAAAATGAGTAAAAGGGCTTAAAAACCCCAAAAAGGAGCCTAGATAACTCTCCTAAGGGCTAAAGCCTCCAAAAAGGGGCTAAAACCCCTCAAAGGAGCCTAAAACCCTAAAAGGAGCTAAAGTTAGGGCGAAAGGGGCTAAAAGTCCAAAAAGGGGCTAAAGCCCTGACTAAGGGCTTAAAACCCTAAAAGTCCCCAAAAAAGCTATAAAAGGAGGGTGGGGGGTCACTCTCAAAGAAATCCTCTCTTGCATACTATTATGCTACCCATGGATGCCTTGAGATCTCTTTGCCTCTCAAGCCACCCACATCCCCCTCTCTTCCACTCATCTCCCCCATTAAGCGATAGCTCCTCCATTGCTGAGTGAGATAGGTAGGTGCTTCTTCCAGCCAGGGCATGGTGGCCCGTTTCACCAAAGAAGAGGTATAATCTAGTTTTGTTTATGTGTTTACTTTGTTAGTTTAGTTGTTTTCTGACCATTATTTGTTTGTAGGTTTGATCTCTAACATGTTTTTGTAGGTTTATTATTTCTAATAGTTGTTTGTAGGTAGCCAAGGAGAATCCCTAACCTTGTTTGTAGAGGGGCTCACAGCCATTTTCTTTCCTTTCTGTCCAATTTATTTCATGCATTTTCCACATGCAGGAACCTACCCTTCTGTCCTATAGGTGTGTTACAGCTACAACAATTGTTGTAGCTGCAACAATGTTTCCCAAATTTTTGAAAAATTTTGGACCCTCCTTTTGATTTTATCTTGCTTGGACTTGTTTTGGATTGCTGAAATCTGTTGTTCCTCTGCTACAATTTTGAATTTCTGAGTTTGATTTGAGGAAAAATATTCTCTTTCATTTCCGAAGTTGAATGATCTAAAAATGCCTTTGTCTAGATAATGCTTTTGACATTGGAACTTTTAGTTTTGATTTTATCACTGTTAGAGGTTTGTTGAAGATTTAGTCAGGGCGGTAGTTTTCTACGCAGCCGTTGTTGTGGAGGGTAAGCAAGGAATGTCCCGATGGACAGTTCTTATTTTCATTGATGCGTTGTTATCTCATTTTCTTTTGGACTGTTGGCGATTTTATTTTATCACGGTCGGAGCATTAGCCTTCTATATCACTGCCGTTTCGGAGGACAAATAGAGAATGGGCCAATAGATAGTTTTTACTTTCACCAATGCCTTGGTTTCATTGATCAACATTTTTACTTTGCGATGTTTTGTTTTCGCTATCAGAACAGTTTTGACTATCGATTTGGGGGGGCTAGTCCTTTGCATTGCCGATACGGCGGCAGCATTGAGCCTTTGGTCGCCGATTCATAGTCCTCAAAGTTTCTGGTCGTTGAAGTTTTCATTTGATTGCAGAAGCCGTAGTCTGATTGTTTTCCACCATTACGGATTTCTAGCAAACTATCCTGTCGATGCATTGAAATCAGTCCTTCTGATCTCCGATGCATGTACGATAGTTTTTAGTGTTTTATTTCACCGACGTTTTATTTTGCCGTGGAACCCATAGTATATATGACTTCCACCGTTGCGGCGGCTTAGTGAACTGACCATCCAACATATAGTTGTTCCTTTCACCGATGAAGAGTTTTTCCGCCTGATACTTAGTATTTTCCCACCGGTGAAGGTTTTTCCCGCGATTTTTGTGTGCTTTAACTCTATTTTTTGGGACGACAGTGTTTCTCCTTGGGTTTTGGACGAGTCTAGTTTTTATCCGAGGTGAAGAGTGCAGTTTAGGTTTCGGATGGGTGGTTACATTGTTATGATTCATGCTTTCATCAGAGGATTTCGAATTGGTCCAGATGCGGCATGGATTGAGACAGGGAGCCTATTTTATTGGGCTTGTGTTTTTAGTTTGGATAGTGGATTTAGCGGATTTCAGACCCAGCTTGTAGGATTTCCTTTGCCTTATATTTTCATGCATTAATATTGTTTATAGTTCATTTTACAGAATGCATGTATTGATACAGTTTGTGTTAATTTGTTAAACGCTAAATTGTCTAAAAATCTGATATGTTCATGACAGGATGATTGCTGCAAAGAAGACATGGCTAAAGGACAAGGAAACAAGGAAAGAAGAAGCTAAAGCATAAAGAAGCAGAGATAGAAAGGGAAGGAGAAAGTGAAGGTCTGAGATCAACAGGATCTCAAAAGACCAACAGATTACTGAGCAGAATCGATAGCAGCAAAGGCTTGGGCTTGGGAAAAGTTCGTCAGTTACCAAGCTGGTCCCCTTTTATAATGTGCTCTAAAAAATTAATCTGAAATGTAACTTATTGTATAAATCATGAGCACTCACAAAGAGACAAAAATAGTGGTTTTGAACGGTTGGGGGGAGCCCAAAGGTCATCGAGGGGCAGCCCAAGAGTTTTTCTTGTAGTATAAGTATAGGAGAGTTAGATAGTGGATGGGACTTTTTCCCAGATAGATTTGTGAGATTATGTTGTAAGAAGAACTATTTCCTTTTGCAATAAGAATTACAAGTTTCCTGTTGGAGAAAGCTTGGTGGAAGATTTCAAATGCTGTGCTATGGAGTTGTTGAATGTGAACTATTTCATTTTCAGCTAGTTTTCCATTAACTGTGAGATCGTTCTAACTCTTTGAATCTATGTTCTTGTTATGAATGTGCTCTAGTTTATTCTATGAAATTTCCACTATGAGTAATGAAGGCTTTTCATAAACAATGAGCTATCTTGTTGTTCATATATCTATTAATTTTCATGTGTTTTGAATTAAGTAACAGCTATCTGTGATTTTTATTAATGCATGCGTAGAAGTACATTACTCATTGATAAATGATAATCTTGCTCCCTAGGGATAGGTTAGATAGTTAGTTTTAGTTTCTTGCTGTGTGTAATTTAGATGCGAGTGAGTTAATATGAGAGGTAAGAACCT
The DNA here is from genome assembly GCA_001517045.1 of Pseudotsuga menziesii. Lineage (NCBI taxonomy): Eukaryota > Viridiplantae > Streptophyta > Pinopsida > Pinales > Pinaceae > Pseudotsuga > Pseudotsuga menziesii. The sequence goes on along the minus strand of LPNX011030807.1, from coordinate 230,109 downwards.
GCACATCACATTGTGACCGCTCCTTGTATTCTCTATCAGTCTGCATTCTTAGATAGGCACTTGCATATCATACTTAAATTCAAAAAACAAAAATATACACGGTGGACCGGGCCGTAATTGGTAAAACCTTTTATTTTTGTTAATTGACCTACGGTAGCCGGACCATAAACTAGACGGATTCCTCATACCAAATAGTAATGGGCTAGTTGGGAACGTTTACTGGGGAGAATCCCTAACTGTTGTTACCTGCAAATTTCCAAGCATCAACAGTTTTTGGCGCTAGAAAGAGGGCAGCCAGTGCATGGCTGGCCTAGGAAACCCATTTTCTCGAGATTATTCCACCGGTGACAGTTTTGAAAGCAGTTTGTTTCCCAACCCAACTCTGGAAGAAAAGGGTAAAGAGCATCTTTATTCTGTCGATAATGAAGTAGTTGACGATTTGAGAAGATTTACTAGGGCTTATGCGAAGAAGATCGGAGGATTATTGATTATCCCTGCCTTACCTAGAAGAGAATATCAGAAGAAATACCATCCTATATTGGAAGACGCAATGTTGGTTGAAGATTTTGAAGAATTGGTAGAAACAACCTTACAGGAAGTTTGTCAACCTCTGAATCAGCTGGACCCAGATACACCTTAATGTTCACCTGTGCATACCCCTATTAATTCACCACATCACTTTCCCCTTAAAATCACGGAAAATGTAAACGCAAATCAGCCACCTAACCCACCAAATCCACCACTTTCTTGGAGGGTTAGTTCACCATTAAACCTAGCACCTCCTTTGCATGACTTACCTCAGGATTTTGAGAAAATGTTGTCTAAGTTTGACCCAAGTGAAAATATTTTGGTAGATGATCATTTGCAAAGATTTTACTTGGCTATAGAAGGACTACGGGCTGGAGAACATGAAGATGTAGTCTGCAGATTGTTCCCTCATACTCTGAAAGGAGCAGCAACCTCATGGTATTTTGCTCTGCCTGCAAACTCAATCACAGACTGGGATACTTTTGAAAGAATATTTAGAAGTAAATATGCAGTCCAAAAAACTCATGCAGCTCTGATGAAAGGGTTATGCGCCTTAAAGAAAGAAAGAAAGGAAAAAGTACATAGTTTCACTCAAAGGTTTGCTACTTATCTAAATAATTTTTCTGCAACTGATAAACCATCTGATAAAGTTCTGAGTGAATACTATACTTCAACTCTAGGGCCTGAATTGGCCATGTTTTCCAAGATGTCGGTCAAACCTACATTGTCAAAAACTTATGAAGAAGATGAGAGGGTAGAAGCTGAAAAAGAGAGCATAGAAGATTATCCTGAGCAGTCGGGAGTCAAAACTTTTGGTAAGAAAGCGTTGTTACTGACTAATCCTAAGGATGAACAATCACATGACTTTGAAGAAATGGTGAAGATGATGCAAAAGCTATCCAACAAAGTGATCGATTTGGAGAAAGAAAAGGAGGCGCATAAAGCATACAAGCCTTACTATAAAAGGAGAGAAGATAACAATCAATCTAAACCTCCTCCACACAGTCCTGCATCAATGAATTTAACTGAGGTAGGGATGGATAATTTTTTCACCTTTCATCAGCAGCCTCATTCTGAAAAAAACTTGCCCTCAATGGATCAATTCGATGACATTAGTAATGAATCAACTATTGGACTCTAAACTAACAGAAGATAATGAGTAGGAAGAAAAAAAAATCAACCCATAGAAAAACAAGAAGAGGATGCTTTAGTTTTATGGGACTGTGTCTCACTCTTTGATATAGATGAGGAAGGTTCATGGAAACAGGAAGAAACATCAGAAACAAACATGACAACAAGAAGTCAGGGTTTGATAAATAAAGACAATTCGATACTTCTGAAAATTAAGAGACTTCAAGAGAATGTAAAGAAGATTTAGAAGAGCAACCCAGCTCATAAAATACCCGAATTCACCATTACGAGTCAAAATCCAAAGAAAATCAACATGCCTGTTAAGCCTGTTGAAGAGAAGATTGACAATGTAAAAAAAAATCCCGAAGAACACAAGATGCATTATAATATTGTGGAAGATATAAAAAGGGCTAAGGAAAATATCTCACTGTTTGAAATGTGTAATGTGCCTCAACAGAAATAAAAATTGTTAAAAGCACTTGAAGTACCAGAATAAAAGATTCCCACTAACAACCAACCTGAAGAAGAAGAAATTGGTGAAGCAAGTGTGGGAGGTAAGTCTAAATAAAAAACCCCACCATTAACTTTTGAAATTTTCAACCATAGAATGCACAACTATTTAGTAGACTCAGGGGCATCAGTCAATGTTATGCCATTTTCCATCTGCAAGAAGATAAATGGACAACCCAAACCATCTACCTAGCAGGTTATTTAGTTAGATAGAACAAATGTGAAGGTAATTGGGGAAATGGAGGATGTTCTGATTTGATTACCTTCAAATGAAAAGGTATGTTAGTTCATTGGTATTGTAGTAGTAGACATACCTGAGGTTTATGGACTTGTTTTGAGTCGGGATTGGTCAGCAAAGCTAAATGGATATTTTGCATCAGATTGGTCACATCTATGGTTGCCTTATAAGGGAAGTCCCAATCAAATAAAAGTATTAAGAGAGCCCCACATGAAGCACAATGTTACTTAGTTGGAGGGTAAGAATGAACCAGTGAATTCCGTGTTGGGAAATTACTTTATTGAACTTGAACTGGGAAATTACCAAGCAGAAGAGGCCAACGATACACTAGACACACATCCCGATCTCCTTTGATTTTCACGGGCTGATGAATTTGACTGTAAAATAGTAGACTTAGTTGCAGATGTAGTTTTTGATTCAAGTATAGTAGAAGTAGATAGTTTTTAGACACTTTTTTTTGATGGATCTAAAACTTTGGAAGGATTAGGAGCTAGCTGTGTCTTGATTGATCCAAAGAAAAATAAAAATTTTCTTTCATGTAGATTAGAGTTTGAATGTACCAATAATACAACCGAATATGTAGCATTAGTTCAGGGACTAAGAAAAGCAATTGAATTAAAAGTGGAAAATCTAAAAGTGTATGGGGATTTTGAAATAATTGTAAAGCAAATTCGAAATCAGATACATTGCATTTCACCTCATTTAAAATCTTACCAGAATGAAGTGTGGGATTTTCTTAAATTTTTTTATGCATTTAATATTGTATCCATTCCTAGACTAAAGAATGCAGCAGCTGACTTGTTAGCTACCTCAGCTGCAAGGATTGTACCTTCAAATAATAGATGTTCTATTGAATTACTTTTCAGGCCTTCAGTTCCAGACATGATTATCAATCTACGAGTTTTTGATGATGATCAACAAATCTTGGAATGTTTGATGAATGATGAAATCTTCAAAGGAGCAATAATTGATGATGAAGAACACCAAGCTAAATTAAAATTTGACAACTTTATTCTTAAGGGAGTTAGGACCTTAGAGAGAATGTTTGATCTAGACAACAATTTCAGAAGGCCAGCAAATGTCAAAACTCATAGCTCATCCTTACAATTCGAGCTAATAAATTTGGGAAGCGAAGTTAAACCCAAATATGTAAATTTGGGAAAGTGTTGTTCTCTAGGTGAAAGAAATAAGTTTATTAGTTTGTTCAAACAATACAAAGGTGTGTTTTCCTGGACATATGAAGAGGTTAAAACATATGACACTAAGATTATACAACATGTCATCCCTATTAGATCCAAAGTCAAGCCTTATCAACGGCCTTTGAGAAAAATGCATCCAAAACTGGAGCCTTTAATTCAGAGTGAAGTGAAAAAATTATTGGATGCCAAAATTATATTCAAAGTCAGACACTTAGAATGGGTTTCGAATTTGGTTCCAGTAAGGAAGAAATATGGATAAATCAGGCTATGCGTGGATTTCAGAAACCTAAATCGTGCTTCAGATAAAGACAACTATCCAGTCCCACCCATGGAATAGATATTGCAGATGGTTTCGGGTTCTGAGTTATTTTCATTATTAGATGGATTCTCTAGCTATAATCAAGTATTAGTATCTAAAGAGGATAGACTTAAAACTACATTCAGAACAAAGTAGGGAACTTTTGCTTACAAAAGAATGCCCTTTGGACTCATCAATGCTGGAGATAATTTCTAGAGGGCTATGGATATAGCTTTCTACGGTCTGATTGGTCGTAGTGTTGTAGTATATCTCGACGATGTCACGATATTTTCAAAGAAGAGAGAAGAACACGCATTCCATCTAAAACAAATTTTCGAGCGTTGTCGAAAATATGAGATCTCACTGAATCCTAGGAAATGTGTGTTTGTAGTTATAGAAGGAAGGCTACTGGGTCACATTGTTTCTAAAAAAGGAATCTCCATAGAACCATAAAGGATCAAGGCCATAGAACAAATCCCTTTACCCCATAATAAAAAAGGTATGCAATCATTCATGGGGACAATTAATTTTGTGCGAAGGTTTGTACCAGATTTTGCTCAAATTGTTAAACCTTTGTAGCAAATGGTGAAACAAAGTGTACAATTCAAGTGGACTGATGTAGAGAAGAATGCATTCAGTAAAATAAAGACATCTATTTCTCATACACCATCTCTCAAAAGTCCAAATTTTGAAAAGGATTTTATTTTGTACACTTTTGCATCTGACGATTCATTAGCAGTGGTGCTTACATAGAAGGAAGATGGGGGAGGTGAGTATCCCCTATCATTTATGAGCACTGGTCTGCAGGGAGCCAAATTGAATTACCCAGTTGTCGATAAACAAGCTTATGCAGTTTTCAAAGTGGTAAAACAATTTAGGCCGTACATACTTAAGAACCAGATGAAGGTAATATTTCCACACCCAGCTGTAAGGTCTCTTTTCATAAAAAAAGAATTAGGAGAAAGAAGAGGCAACTGGGTAACAACTTTACAAGAATATGACCTTGAATTCAAACCAACATCCATAGTTAAAGGGAAAGGACTGTGCAAACTAATGGCTCAAGGTAAAAACAATGAAGAAAACAATTGGGACAATGAAGCTGAGTTACATATGATGGATGTATGTCCTCTTTTCATAGCTCCAGATTCCTGGTACCAAGACCTTGTTCATTACCTTCAGGAAGGATTGTTTCCATAACATTGGAATTCCAAACAATGAAGAGCATTGCGCCTTAAATAAACTTCATATCAGATCATTGACAGAATATTATTCAGAAAGAATTATGATGGAGTTCTTCTCAGATGCTTAGATAAATAAGATACGAAGAAGGTCATAGCAGAGTTGCGTGATGGGCCTGCTGGAGGTCATTTTTTCGGAGATACGACAACCCATAAGATTCTTAGAGCTGAATACTATTGGCCCACATTGTTCAAGGATGCACATTCCCATGTCAGAAAGTGTGATATCTGCCAGAGGTGTGGAGGAAGACAAGCCAAAGTAACAGGACCATTGAAGCCTATGATGATAACAGAACCATTCAAGCAATGGGGGATTGATATCAGTGGAGAGATAAAACCAAATTCTTCCTTGCAACACAAATACATTTTTACGGCAACTGACTACTTTACTAGATGGGTCGAGGCCATTCCGTTACGTAAAGTGAATGAAGATGTGGTCATGGATTTCTTGCAAGATCATATTATGACCAGGTTTAGGGTTCCAATTTCCCTAGTTTTTGATAATGCTACTTATTTTTCTTCTATTAGATTAACTGCATTTGCTCATGAAAGAGGAATCAAGTTGCATTATTCTGCGAACTATTACCCACAAGGAAATGGTTTGGCAGAATCTACAAACAAGAATCTCATTAGGATCTTAAAAAGGACTATGATAGAAAACCAGAGAAGTTGGAATTTAGCATTACCGAATGCTCTTTGGGTTGATAGGGTCACTCCCAAGAATTCCTTAGGTGTGTCACCATATACCCTCGTTTATGGAAAATAAGCTATTCTTCCTCCTAACCTTATGCTACCATCTTCCATAATAACTCAGTAGTCTAGAGGCATAGATAACAAAATCCTACAGATTAGAATCTATAATCTCTTGAAGGTAGAAGAGTCTAGGGCTAGAGCCAAAGAACATTTTAAGCATCAACAGGAAGTAGTGAAACGGTGGTTTGATAAACATAAAGCTGGAAAAAAGTAATTTGAAGTGGGAGATCTGGTTCTTAAGTGGGATCACCCGCATGATGAAAACTTGGGGAAACACATGAAGTTTCAATAGTTATGGGTAGGCCTTTTTCAGATTGCAGCAAATCTTGGCCCATCAACCTACAAGTTGTGAGATTTACAGGGGTGGGAAGAGAACTTACCAGTTAATGGTTTAGTTCTCAAACCTTATTTTTCTTGATTTTTTGTTTTTGTTTTGTACATAAATAAATTGGGTTTTTTGTTTTTTGATTTATTTTATTTCTGTTTGTTTTAGTTAGATTTTGATTGATTTCAATAAAGAAGCAACCTTTTGGTTGCATGGAGAGCATCAGAATTCTGGTTAACAAAAATCCCTGATTATAAGACTGTGTACTATTGATTTATCTGAAAGAATTTCTTCCAGTTTAGCAGTTTTCTTAAATGGCTATGAACACATTGAAGTACTACTTAATTCTTGTAAAATAAATCAGGATCAAAAGGTATGGAATACTATTTTGAGGCTCCATCCATCTCACATTTAAAAATGTCTGAGGGGGTGATAGCAAGGACCCATGGAAAGGAAGCAGAGTAACAGTATATTACATATAAATGATCCCATGCCAAGAATTGAAAGCCAAAAAGGAAAATAAGAGTAAAAAATATCCTAAGAAAGCAATGTGTATCAAACCAAAGTACTAAACCATGTGAGTACAAAATTACCAAAGTTCTTCTCCGTCCGTGAGCTAAAAATTAAATACATATCTCACACAAAAGGACACTATGGATAGAGGATCCTGAATAAAAAATTCAAAAAGAAAGGCACACAGGAGGACTCAAAAAGAACAAAAGTACAAAAGCATAAAAAGTGCAAAATGGCATGGGAATGAGGAACAAATGAATATTTCTGTTTACCATATGTTACAATCCCTTGGTGTCCAAGCTGGAAGCTACCCGAAGACAGAGGTAAAAAATGAAACTCATATTCTTGGCCTCAAAAGAGTTATCTTGAATATGAAATCTTATTTTCCATTTTCCTAAATTGGACTATCATCAATGATTAAAAGTACATAAATTTTCCATTTGGGAAATCAGACATCTAGAAGAATTCAACATTTTGGTTTTATTGTTAAAACAGTCTGTTTCTCAAAGAAGAAGTTGTCCAGAGATCTGTGTTCACAGGGTAGTCGCCAATTGTTGCAGCTGCAACAATTTTTTCCAAATTTTTGAAAAATTTTGGACCCTCGTTTTGATTTTATCTTGCCTGGATTTGTTTTGGATTGCTGAACTCTGTTGTTCCTCTGCTACAAATTTGAATTTCTGAGTTTGATTTGAGGAAAACTGTTCTCTTTCATTTCCGAAGTTGAATGATCTAAAAATGCCTTTGTCTAGCTAATTCTTTTGACTTTGGAACTTTAAGTTTTGATTTGTAAATGGTTTGATTTTATCGTTGTCGGAGGTTTGTTGAAGATTCAATTGGGGTGGTAGTTCTCTATGCAACCGCCATTGCGGAGGGTAAGCAAGGAACGTCCCGATGGATAGTTCTTATTTTCACCGATGCGCTGTTATCTCATTTGTTTTTGGACTATCGGTGATTTTATTTTATCATGGTCGGAGCATTAGCCTTCTATATCACCGCCATTTCGGAGGACAAATAGAGAATGGGCTGATGGATAGTTTTTACTTTCGTCGATGCCTTGGTTTAGTTAATCAACTTTTTTACTTTGTGACATTTTGTTTTCGCTATCGGAACGGTTTTGACTATCGATCGGGGGGCTATTCCTTTGCGTTGCCGACATGGCGGCAGCATTGAGCCTTTGGTCGCCGATTCATAGTCCTCAAAGTTTTCGATCACTGAAGTTTTCATTTGATTGCGGAAGCTGTAGTCTGCTTGTTTTCTTCCATTGCAGCTTTCTAGCAGACTATCCTGTCGACACATTGAAATTAGTCCTTCTGATCTCCGATGCCTGTATGACAATTTTTAGTGTTTTATTTCGCCAACGTTTTATTTTTCTACGGAACCCTTAGTCTGTATGACTTCCCCCGTTGTGGAGGCTTAGTGAACTGACCGCCCGACATACAGTTGTTCCTTTCACCGATGAAGAGTTTGTCCGCCTGATACCTAGTATTTTCCCACCGGTGAGGGTTTTTTCTGCCATTTTTGTGTGCTTTTACTCTATTTTTTGGGATGGTGAAGTTTCTCCTTAGGTTTTGGACGAGTCTAGTTTTTCTCCGAGGTGAAGAGCGCAGTTTAGGTTTCAGATGGGCGGTTACATTGTTATGATTCATGCTTTCATTGGAGGATTTCGAATTGGTCCATATGCGGCCTTGATTGAGACAGGGTGCCTATTTTATCGGGCTTGTGTTTTTAGTTTGGACAATGGATTTAGCGGATTTCAGACCCAGTTTGTAGGATTTCCTTTACCTTATCTTTTCATGCATTAATATTGTTTATAGTTCATTTTACAGAATGCATGTATTGATATAGTTTGTGTTACTTTGTTAAATGCTAAATGGTCTAAAAATCTGATATGTTCATGACAGGATGATTGCTACAAAGAAGACATGGCTAAAGGACAAGGCAGCAAGGAAAGAAGAAGATGAAGCATAAAGAAGCAGAGATAGAAAGGGAAGGAAAAAGTGAAGGTCTAAGATCAACAGGATCTCAAAAGACCAACGGATTACTAAGCAGAATCGATAGCAGCAGAGGCCCAGGCTTGGAAAAAGTTCATCAGTTACCAAGCTGGTCCCTTTTTATAAAGTGCTCTAAAAAATTAATCTGAAATGTAACGTATTGTATAAATCATGAGCACTCACAAAGGGATAAAAAGGGTGGTTTTGAACGGTTGGGGGGAACCTAAAGCTCACCGAGGGGCATCCCAAGAGTTTTTCTTGTAGTATAAGTATAGGAGAGTTAGATAGTGGATGGGAATTTTTCCCAGATAGATTTGTGAGATTATGTTGTAAGAAGAACTATTTCCTTTTGCAATAAGAATTACAAGTTTCTTGTTGGAGAAAGCTTGGTGGAAGATTTCAAATGTTGTGTTGTGGAGTTGTTGAATGTGTACTATTTCATTTTCAGCTGTTGTCCATTAACTATGAGATCGTTCTAACTCTTTGAACCTATGTTCTTGTTATGAATGAACTCTAGTTTATTCTATGAAATTTCCACTATGAGTAATGATGGATTTTCATAAACAATGAGCTATCTTATTGTTCATATATCTATTAATGTTCATGTGTTTTGAATTAAGTAACAACTATCTGTGATTTTTATTAATGCATGCACAGAAGTACATTACTCATTGATAAATGATAATATTGGTCCCTAGGGATAGGTTAGATAGTTAGTTTTAGTTTCTTGATGTCTGTGATTTAGATGCGAGTGAGTTAAGACGAGAGGTAAGAACCTGCGCATCACATTGTGACCGCTCCTCGTATTCTCTATCAGTATGCATTCTTAGATAGGCACTTGCATATCATACTTAAATTCAAAAAACTAAAATATACACAGTGGACTGGGCCATAACCGGTAAAACCTTTTATTTTTGTTACTTGACCTACGGTAGCCGGACCGTAAACTGGATGGATTCCCCATACCAAACAGTAATGGGCTAGTTGGGAACGTTTACTGGGGAGAATCCCTAACTGTTGTTACCTATGAATTTCCAAGCATCAATAAGACAGAAGGGAGCCATTCATGCCTCTATAGCAAGGAGAAATCCCTGCTACATAATTGGCGACCATATCAGGTCGATCCCACAGGATCCCTGGTTCAGTTTTTTAAATTTCAAATTTTTTCAGTTTATGCCCTAGTTAAAAAAAATTTCTTGTCAAATCTAGCTTAGATCCAGTTTATTTTCAATTTTATGGTTTCCTAAGGCTCTGCAAGGAAAATCCGAGTCTGTTTGGCCACAGTACAGGTTACTGTCGGCTGTATCTGACTCAGGATCAGAAAAACCCCAAATCTGGAGTAGGTCACACCTATCGGGCCTGAACAGGGGATGAGGTCGCTCTTTTAGGCCTCATAGGCGTGACCAGGTCCCCCTTTTTCCCTAGAAAGGTGTGACTTCACTCAGAAAGGCAGACCACTTATGTCTGTGAAATCTGTGCGACCCCCTCGCCTGTTTCTAGAAAAAATTTGCGCCCCCCTCGCCAAATTTGACTCGAAATGTGCGGTCTGTCAATCAGAGGTTAATTTTCAGTTTATTAGGGACTGTCAGTGTGGATCAGCCACCTCTATCTAGTACAGTAGTTCTATTTTTTTTTCTGTTTTAGTTTACTACATTTTCTATGTACAAACAAAGTGTAAATTCAAAAAGAAAATTTTTTAATGGCTTAATGAATGTAGCTTAACTAAAATTGACATAAAATTAACAGTCTTGCTTACCCTTCCTCCTCTACCCAGTCATCACCCTTCGGGGTATTCTGGGATACGACGAAGGGCACAACTCATATAGTAATAGGCCCTTCACTGAATATTGTTCAAAGCTGTTAAAAACAGATGACCTGGAAGGTAGAGGGGGTAGAGAAGGAGAGATTCTCATGGTGCTAACCGACCTCCCCATTGACCAACCTTTCATCTAGGAGGTGACTTGTGGATCTATGGATGGGATTAGTCCCATTGTGTTGAGATCCCAGCACCTTCTCTCGGTTGAAGAAGAATATAGGTGTAGGGTAGTCACTTAGTTAGGCCATCAACATTCAGGGTAAAAACAATTGTATATGTTTACAAATTTCTGTTTATTTACTGCTTGTACACACAATGATATGAACTCTATGACATATTCATAAACCACTTGCAGCCACCTGATAACAGAAAAACAGAAAGACATATATACCATACCACTTAAATCAACCCAACCCAGTTCATGACGTTGAGAGAGCCCTTAAAAGTTATCAATTTACATTAAGCTCAAAAAATCTGCAGTCTTTGAGGACATAAGTACTTGACTGCCTTAACCATGGGAAGTACTTGGGCTCAGCCCAAAAACTCATTGTGAGGAGTACCACGGGAACCCCAAAGTAGCCGGCCGCTGAGAGGAATTTCCAAGCGAAACAGGCAATGACCCCCACCGATTGAGTAGAAACGCCCATGAGGAAAAATCCAAGCGCTGTCTTTTGGTAGTCTTGGTGGCCGAGTGACCACCTACAGCCAATAGGAAGCCATTGAAACATGGTTCCAAACATCATTCCCACCAGTTTGATACAATCTAACATAATTGATCCCCCATGCTCTTCCTCACGCCTAAGAGGTGAACCACCACCATTTGGGATATTAAATTGACACCGTTGAAACTATTCTCAATGACCTCTCACACCATTAGAAGGACACATAGCCTCTGATTTAGATTCAGACCCATATCAGTCTGAACTAGACCTCCATACTGCACCATCAAGCCCCATGGATGGTGCAAAACCGGATCCATTTTCTGGCATAGCCATAGCTAGTGGACCCATGACCACAGCATAAGTTGTCACTAACAACCCTGCAGGTGGCCCCAGCATGGTCATGCAAACTATCATTAGTCAACTGCCACCACCCATAGTAACCACTCAGGCTATCCCACCTACAACACTTATGAGCAGTGGACCTTCCACATACACCGCCCCTCCTATCACACATGGGGGTAGTTCCTCATCCACATACACTGTCCCTCCTGTCACACATGGGGGCAGTGTCCCTTCCATTCACAATGTCCCTCACACCACACTTGTGGGCATTTTCCCATCTACAATGGTGCCACTACAAGTTCCCCCAGCCATTCAGGTGCATTATGCACCTGCAAACCCCGCCACCATCCCTTCCCCATCCCACATCAACCTGGGGTCAAACCTGCCTTTCATGGCTAATATTAATCTACCTAATTTGGCTCAGTTAACAAACGACCCCATCCGGTACCAAGATTTTTGGCCACCCATGCCAACCAAGCTGCCATCAGACATTCCCAAGTTTGAAGGCAAGCCAGGGGAATGTCCCCAAAACCATATCATGACATTCCATCTATGGTTCTCATCAAACATCATCGTAGATGACTCGATCAGGCTAATATTGTTCCAATGCACTCTCACAGGTGTGGTAGCCAAATGGTACATTGAGCTACCGCAAGCCAAGTACCCAGATTTCAACTCCTTAGCTTTCATGTTCTTGTAGTATTTCTAACTCCTCGTCAGGTATGACGAAGGAGTGGAGATCCTGTTATCCTGCCGCCAGAGCATTGTGACACATATAACTGACCACATCCATGAGTGGCGGCGATGTCGTAGTTTATGTAAAATATAACTTGACGATAGGATCTTCTTGGATTGGTTTCTAAAAACCTTACTCCCACCCATAGCAAAGAACATCGCATCCGAACATCCCCAATCCGAAGAAGAGGACATACTGAAATCCCAATAGTTTGACCTGATCTATGCTCAGTCTGGATACCTTTACACCGTCATTCCAGATGCTCCCCATCTGGGTACCCCCTACCGGGATGCACCAGGGGAATCCCATGCTATAGATGGCATCATAGGCTCGGTCTCCCAACAACCAAAACACCGTCTGACACCACCTGTAGCTCCACCACAACCAAGCAATACTACTAGTATTGATTACTAGAACCAAACTCCGGACTATGCCAGAATGATGTCCCAGTCCGGAGCAACAACTTCCTATGCACAACCTGCGCCACCGTAGTAGGCTCAGGCCATGGCTTGTCCAACACAACAGTATGTGGGGAAATTTCCCACATTTGTGGCACCACAACCCACCCAAATTTATTATGCACCACCAGTGCAAGCAGTTCAAGCCCTCGCCCCTGCTCAACCTACTCCGTTGGGACAAGTATTTGCACAACAAAATCGTCCCAACCAGCATGCCCCCAACAATCAACAAGGGCAAGCTAGAAATAATTGGCCCTAGAAACAAGCCAATAACCAACCACAGGGAGGCGGTCAACAACCAAACCATCCCAACAATGCCGTGGCAAACCGACCTGCCAAAAACCCCCACGACAAAATGCACCAAGATGCAATGCCCCATTGTGCACAAACCAACCATGCACACTCTGTGAGGTTTATGGGCACTACACATTCGAGTGCCCCCTCATGGGTCGAGCTAAGCAAGCCATTCAGAACGAGTCCTAATAGGTCACCAATGCTATGAACCAAGCCCAACCCAACCCCACACCACAAGGACCTCCCCCCATGATGCTTCAAACCCACTACTAGTCCAAGGATTAGTGGCAATCGCAGCCCTCCCCACGCCAATCCCATTGCTCCGGGGGCACCTCTCATGGTAGAAATAGGTGTTCACCACCTGCTAGCTATGATGACTAAAGAGGTCAACCTACAGACCCGACGAAATCAGTACGACACCAATACCGAACCTACTGACACATCAGCGACATCAATGTCTAAAACAATCAACCTACCTCTTCAGTTTCCCCCATTCCCCTGCTCCCCCATATGCCAAGTGGCCAACAACGCCATAGCTAGAGCTACTGTTAGCTATAGCATTGTGGATGATTTGGCCCAAACACCAATGACCATGTCTACTTTGGAGGTACTCAAATTGTACTCAACACAGCTGAAATCCTTACTTGCCACCCTTGGGGCCGTAGACCCCTCCGACTCCAAGTTGATCACATTCAAAACAGAGAATGGAGAACCATGCATGCCATCCACCATCGCCTTCCAAATCCTGGTCTCTATTCAGAACTTGGTTGTGCATCGGTGCATAGTAGATGAGGGGGCATCTACGTGCATTATGTCTACCCTAGTCTGGAAGAAACTTGGATCACCAATTCTGCAACCATCCTCCACAACTCTGTGGGCTGATGATGGCCATCCCATTAAAGCCCAAGGAATCCTCCCCCATGTCCCCATCACATTAGCCAGGGAGACAGTGCTGATCAACATAGAGGTCGTCAATGCTCAACTGGATTATAACCTCCTCCTCAGAAGAAGTTATATGTATGCCATGAGAGCGGTCGCATCAACTATCTTCCATCTCATGATGTTCCCCCATGAATGGAAGATCATGACGGTTGATAAACTCACTTATCATGATTCGCAAGGGTTAAGGGCACATGCCAACGTTATCGCTACCATCACCACCATTGAGCCACAAGGGACGACCACACACGCCAATGTCGTCCCTACAATCAACACCATGGTTGACAACACACCAGCCTGCCCATTGTTGAATGTGGGTCCTGGGTTGTTTGCCGATACCACCATGACGGCTCATTTCCCCTTAGTGTCACCGCCACTGACACAAAATGAGACTCCAGAATTTTGCATGGTCTCATGCAACACCGCTGCACCCAAACAACAAGCGCAGCTGCAACCCCAACCCCAACCCCAACACCGTCTACAGCTGAAACACCAATAGCAGCCACAACATCATCCACAACAGCAGCATTTTGCGTAGTCGCAACCACAACCGCATCCCCACATGCAACCAGCAGGGAGTTATCTGGGCTCATCGCCAGTCCATACGATTCCCTTCCTCTTTCCCCCACCTGGGGTCATGCGTAAGCCGGTAATGGCCACCTTAAGCCCACCTAACTTCACATTGGGAATTTCAGCATGATATCTCAATCCACCAGCTCAACCACCAATTCCCAGGTTGTTTTAAACCCAATGCAACCCATTGTGGTTGAGTCTCACCTTCTACCCGACCTGCAAAATCCAACCGCTGCACCTGCACTTGCACTGCCCCACCCAAAAAGGGCCAGGGGAAAGAATGGGAAACCTACTGCAGAGCCGCAACAAGTCCTGCCTTGCACTGTCTGTGAGCAATAGGGCCACCCAACTCAGAATTGCCCAGAAATCCCAATGATTTGTGCGCATTTGGATGCCATGGATACAAACAAAAACATCCCCGTGGTCGAACTCCCGACTGCGCTGATAGTTAGATTCAAGGCATTGAGACCAAACCATGCTTGCACCCTTTGCGGATTGTATGGACACTATTGTCACCATTGCCAAGACTTGCCTAAATTTTGAATCGCTTTAGCTGACCTTCGTCAACATTGCCTTGAATCTGATATCACTCTGATCAAAGAAGTTCACCCCCCACCTCCTTCTGACACCATGTCCATTTACATGCTGTCCAGTTCTACAAATCCTGTTGTCTCCACCATCACCGACGGTCCATCAAACCTGTCTCTTCTGTTGTTTCTGCAGCTGTAACCTCAGCTGCAACCTCAACCTCAGTTACTAGGGAAACAGTGGGGTTCATTACCAATCAACACGATCCTTTTCCTTTTCCTTTTCCTACCATCTGAGAGCGTGAGTAAGTCTGTCTTGGCAACCCGCAATCTACAGGATTTCACACTGGGATGTCCTGTGTGGTACCTTGAACCACCTACCTTACCTCTAAGGCCCCAGAATGTGTTGACTCATGTCCATCCAATTGAGATGATGTTGCACCTACCTCCAGGTCCATCAAAGACTCCTCCCATCTCCAAGCCTGCCCCTCTTCCTCCAACAAAGACTGGGGGTAAGGAAACCAAAGCCACAACCAATACCATTTTCATGATATCTAGCACCAGTTTCCCTTTCGCCTTGTTGGCTATGGAAGATCCACCTGATCTATCCTGACACCACTTACACAATAACAGAGATATATGTAAGACCGCCTTCGGTTTTACTCCATTCCCTTCAAACCATAGTGTGGAATCGGTTCTTCCCATAAAAGACCAGATTTCATCATCCTGCCTTACCAATGACCTTCATCTCGACAAGGGGGCATACCTCTTCGCTGATTCAGATGGCTGACTCTTGAAGAAGCCACGCAACGGGCTCCACCTTAAGAGATCCTATGCCTAATACCACCACTATGATTCCCTCATAGCGTATTTTTTTTTCCCTTTTTGTTTTTCAACATTTTTTCACCACAAGTCAGTGGCAGCACCATTAGCTGCTAATCCAAAGCCACCTGGAGCCTGTTTGAGACACCTCTCACACCTCCGGGCCCAAATTTCCATCTCCTCACGAGACCACCATCTCATGTTTAACAAATAAATTTTGGGACCGTTTCCCAGAAGCTACCTCGATCTACGAGCCACATCATGATAGTGCAAGTTTCTACGGACTTGCACTTGTATCACTCTTTCCTACCACTACTCGTGTGGGTTATCGGACCATCGCTCGTTAAGGGTTACCATTTTTCTTCTTGTTCTATATTTTAACACATAATTGTTTACTTCATCCACCGCACCTTACGCAGATCTCTGGACAATTCTCCACAAAACGATTTATTTTTCTTGCATGTATTTGGCATAGAAGTGCCCCAAACTTGCACTCACATCACATGTAGTCAAGTCTGTCCACTGCAACTCACACACAGCTTTCCTGACCTCTGTTCGAGAGCCACCTCAGTTTGCGTGCCTCTGTCACACCGATTCACGAGCCTCTGCCACGATCTATCCCACATAGGTATTGGTATGTTTGAGAGCCTTCTGCTCCGTGCATACTACACGGATGACCTTTGGACCACTGTCCATTGTCCCGACATGGGGCACCGCCTGTGCCACCGCAATCGGTTGACCGCGATGGAGTTTCGTATAAGCTCTTTTCTGACTCCTTAAAACAATGAAAAGATAGCCGAGTGCAGCTTCTTCCTTTCCCTCTCAATAAAGGATAGGAAAGGGCATCTACATCGTCTTGTTTACCTCCTTTTGTGGACCATGTAGACCATCAAATGAAAAGGACCCCCTTGGTATATTCAAGCCAAGATCGTTCCCCTCTGCATACTTTTATGCTTTCTTGGGCAGAGGGACCACATTTTATGAAAAATCTCACCTCGGTTTGTCGTTAGGCTCTTTTCTAGCCTTCTCATCAAGAAAAGATTGCCGAGCAAACTTGGTTTTGTTTATGCTCGTAAGTATCTAAATGACCATCTAGATAGTATAGGTTTAACCTTTTCCGGCCTAATTGGCCTACCAATGGTAAAGAAGTCTCTCATCCCCCAAAGGATGGGTGAGCTCTCCTATGTATACTTTTATCCTTTTTCGGGCATAGGATACTACCAAGGAAAAAGAGCCCCCACTGGAGTCTTCTTCGTGCTTTCATACTCTCTAAAATTGAAAGCACCATCAAGCATTTACTTTCTCGGGCTTGCCAAAAATCCATGAGATTGTACCATAATGATGTCCCTAGACACCACCCCACAGAAAATAGTTTGGCAGCATTCCCCCTTTGGGTCACCTTTGTTTAGAGTACTCTACAATGTGTCTTCCTTGGATCCCATCAATATCAAAAGTGTCCACCTCCTCCAAGTATTTTCCATCTGCAGTAACATTTCCGGTATTACAGCCATGATCCCATTCCCATGAGTCAGTTTCATTTGCTGCCTGGTCTGCCCTGCTGTCATACTCTGAACAAAGGAAGTTTGAGTCTACCACACTCCCCCTGCCCCTGTTCAATTCTTTTCCTCCCTCTCTCCCCCCCCATTCAGTGGGTCAGTTCACAGATTGTCTCACACCTTTCGGTTATTTTCCTTGCGCTTCTGGTCAAGGAAACATCATTACGTTGACTAGGGGCAGGTATCCCTCTATCGACAACAACACACATATTCTATAGGATATACCCATATGTACCTGTACCTTGGTTTCATTAACATCATTGATGAGTTCCTTGGACCACTTGAGAGGAGTCCTTAGTGCCTCTCGGGATGGTTGTTTCTCACATGCTTGACTTCAACTACATCATCGCACCATTGAGATTCGTACAGGGTTTGGTCCGTGCAGTATTTGGTTGAAGACCTCAAATGTCACTTGACTCTAGCACATTAATGAGTCTATTCGAGGGACCTAAACAGGTTATGTCCCTTGTGATTTTTGGGTTGCGTTGGAGATAGCGTTCAGAAGCCCCAACAATGCTTCTATATAGATTTATGATTGATACAACATACTTGTACCACAGAGACTCTGATTCTCAATTAGCGAGTCCATACAGCTATGTACTGTCCCAGATCTAGGAGGCCATCAGTCATGAAGATATAGCATTCCATGAGAATGCCATGGGTCCAATGTACCAGATAAGTATTGTATTCAGCCTCACATTGAGGCAACCATTATTGTATCATCACTTGTATATGATAGGCTCTTGTATTTTAGAGCATAGATCAAATTATTCTTTTGACATTTTCATGAGCATGGGGATTCCCGCCTCGTCCATATACATGTCACACATTATTTGTATCTCACCCATTGATGGGAACCATATTAATACAAAAACCAAAAGCCACCATGCCCCAACCCCGGAAGCACCACCTCTACGCAGCAAATCCTATGATGTCCGTCGGCCATACAATGAGCTCCTTCCCTCACACATCAGGGGGAAATCTGTTAATCCAAAAAATCCCTCACTCATCTCTACATGGCCTACACCACCCAAGGACACCCATACCGTAACACCCCATTAGACCCCCACACCCTCAAAAAGGCTTAAAAATGAGTAAAAGGGCTTAAAAACCCCAAAAAGGAGCCTAAATAACTTTGCTAAGGGATAAAGCCTCCAAAAAGGGGCTAAAACCTCTCAAAGGATCCTAAAACCCTAAAAGGAGCTAAAGTTAGGGCAAAAGGGGCTAAATCCTTGACCAAGGGATTAAAACTCTAAAAGTCCCCAAAAAAGCTATAAAAGGAGGGTGGGGAATCACTCTCAAAGAACTCCTCTCTTGCATATTGTTATGCTGCCCGTGGATGCCTTGAGACCTCTTTGCCTCTCAAGCCACCCACATCCCCCTCTCTTCCACTCATCTTCCCCATTGAGCCATAGCTCCTCCATTGCTGAGTGAGATAGGGAGGTGCTTCTTCTAGCCAGGGCATGGTGGTCCATTTCACCAAAGAAGAGGTATAATCTAGTTTTGTTTATGTGTTTGCTTTGTTAGTTTAGTTGTTTTCTGACCATTATTTGTTTGCAGGTTTGATCTCTAACATGTTTTTGCAGGTTTATTATTTCTAATAGTTGTTTGTAGGTAGACAAGGCGAAGCCCTAACCTTGTTTGCAGAGGGGCTCACGACCATTTTCTTTCTATCATTTGCTTTCCTTTCTGTCCAATTTCTTTCATGCATTTTCCACACGCGGGAACCTACCCTTCCGTCCTATAGATGGAAGGGAGCCATTCCTGTCCCTGTAGCAAGGATAAATCCCTGCTACAAATCTCATCTCATATGAGCCTCCCTTTTCCTATAAAAGAAGACTTCATGGACTATGTGAAGGGAGACCAAGAAGAGCATCCTTATGCTGTTGGATTGAAGTTTGGTATTTAGGAAAAGTTGAGTGAGTTTGTGTGCAAAGAGCTTTATGTGAGTGAGGATTGTTTTGAGTGTGTCAAAATCCATTGTGGAAGACAAAGCTATTGACATCAAGGCTTTGGTTGTAGCTTTACCTTCTTATTTGATTAATACAAAAGTGTTCCCCTATCCCATATTTGGTTTGTGTTAATATTAGTCAATTATTATTTGATTCCTTGATCACTAATATGGATTGTTAATCTATCTGGTTTCTCTTATTTTGTTGTCTTATTTTCTGATGCTTCTTTGTAGGGATTATAGATCGCATAAAGAGCAGTGGAATGAAGACTAGATCATTCAGATATGAGGTAAGAAAGTGATTTTATTTAAGTAGATTAACCATGTAGGGAAAGGATATACTACTGTGGTGTTTTGTTCTATACTTGTACCATACAAGATAGAGGAACAAGTGGTGTCCGCACCAGTTGAAGAATTCCTACAAACAAAATTGGCGACTTCGCTGGGGATAGATTGATCTGGTCAGATTTGGGGCAGATCTAGTTAGATATGGAGGAAATCCAGTTAGGTCTAAGGCATTTGGTAACATTCTCACTAGTAAACTTTTCATTCTCTTTGCTTAGCTCACTTGGATTATTAAGGTGAGTTATCCACCTTATTTTCTCATCAATTTTTCTTTGTTGAATTTTTCCTTACTTATGTATCAGTCCAGCTCAGTCCTTTTGGTTTCTTTGCAGGTGATTGGCCTTTTTTCATTTGTGAATCTGCTGGTGCACCTGAACAGATTTGATAGAGCACCATCCCTCTCTGGTGCCTATTGCACCCTCACACTAAGCGTCGTTGGTGCCTTCATCCATATATCATAGAGAGCCGCTGGACCTCTACTCAGTGAATGCTGTGCACCGTCCACCTGCTGGCACTCTGGTGTAACCATACATAGTGTGCGGAGGCAAGTTCATCACTTCCTCAGAGCACGTGTTTCCATATATATTTTTATTTCTTTGAGTTTCTTGTGTAATTTCTTATTGTTTGCTTTCTGATCTGAGAATTTGATCGTCTAATCTCACCTTTTTGAGTTCATATTTAGAATTTTTCATCAATTAAGGATTTGTAGTTGAAGAAATTGTGTACAATTTACAGTTTTGGATGCATGGCTTGCTTGGTTCAGTCTTTGAAAAGTCTTTTGTGAAAAAAGAAGATCTGCAGCGTCTTTGAAATTAGTTAATTTCAGTTTTTTAATGTTCTTTCTTTTTCAAATCATATAAAAAAGACAAAAGAAGTTAGCTAGCTTGTTTTGTTTGCATGAGTACTTAGGAAAATATTTCTTTATGAGTTCTTAGGAAAAGATTATTCTTGGTTTGCATGAGTGCTTAGGCAAGTAAATATTTATGAGTTTTATTGAGAAAGTATGGTTTTTGATAGGAATTAGAGGCTCTCCTTCCTTTCTCCTTTCAGAGATTAGACAGTCTTAATGGTGAAAAGCTTGTGTGTTTGAGAAATTGTCATAGATCTTGAAGTTTTATTTATTGAAAGTAGCATGGAATCTTGTTTTTAAAAGAGAAATATTTCTCCCCTACTCTAGTTAGCCTTCATCAAAGAAGAAGAGTTGCATTTCATATATATCTTAAATTCTCATCTTGGTATACACTCCACAAACATTCACTAACCATCAAGATAAAATCAATGGTAGCTTAAGTTAAATTTTTTAGTAATTTGTGTGATAGGATAGAGACATGTTCCGACGTCTTAAAACATAGGAGCTGTCATTTTTTTCCTGAACTGCATACTGAGGACTGTGTGGTTCTTTCACTTACCATTAGATATCGAACGAACGTTCACGTACCCTTGAGGTATATAGAAAGGTACTTCACATACTCGATTGTATATCAGAAGGCTCCTTTCATACGGTTGTGTATTAGAGAAAACTAATATAGATTTGAGCTCCCACATACCTTGAGTATATCGAGATACCCCTCTAGGATACCCTAACCAATTGAGAAAATATTTTTGGCCGTCTTGTTGGAGCAATACATTGAGAACAACACTCGGGGAGCTACTATGCATGTGTCGTCCAGGTAGTTGGGTATTCAAGCAAGGGTATGGTCCTAATATTCCTTTTCATGTTTTATTGTTGGACCTTGCAGTATATCACAAGTTGTGAAAACTTTATAATCCTAGTGAGGAATCAACTATTACAAGCCCATCCTCTCATTTAAGTTTGCTTTTGACCTTATCTTACATAGGATTGTTTGTGTGTGATCTCTTCTTTGATTAGAATTCTAGAGTAGAAAGCTGCAGCTGACACCTTGGCTGATTTTCCTGTGAGACGATCTCGTAGGTTGTAGGGTTTACCACCTGACTCTCCTCCTGTTATGGAAGGAAACAAAGGTGAAACCATGGACTAATCAACTTCTGTTGATTCTGATATAGAACGTGTTCTAGTTATTGAAACTAGGGAATATTTTTCTTCTTATGATAACCCCTTATTAGTTCAACAAAATTCCATTGAAAATGTTTTTTTTTTCATTTTCAACCGGAAGGCCAACCTGGTTCATCGAATTGGGTGTTCAATCACCAATCAGATGATACTGTAGCAATAGAATTTGGTCCAAATGCTCCTTTCTGGGTTACCTCTTTGGGTCAAGCCATATGTGAATATAGGACTAATAGAACTTCCTATGTTACTCCCATTCAATATCCTCCAACGACTCAAGAAGTCTTCAGACCCCTCCATCAATCCCTCGAGTGATTGTGTAATATAGGAAAAAATATAAGGAGGAAAAGTGTTTCTCCTCATCCTTAACATTCAGGGACAACCCCACTTGGATATCATTCCCTTTCTTCATCCCAAGTAGCTCATGCCTTGGGGTCACCAGTCTAAAACATTGTTACTCAAGTTCTAGGTCAACCCTCCACCCCCATCCCTCCTAATCAAAATTCTCCATCAGTTTCCACTTCCTCGATAGTTTCTACGTCTAGAGGGAATTCCCTAGCTCAAGTTGCTTTACCTACCAGGGAACTGTTTCTAGCATGGGGAAAAACCTACCGATGGTGTTAGCACTATTTTTGTGCTAAATAGTTGGAGGCAATTAGAATAGTGAAAGGAGAAACAAGGTCTGTATATTTTTATATAATATTACCTTGGAGGATATTAATAAGTTTTTGCAGGAAATGAAAGGCTTAAGTGAACAGGTTTAAGAATTTTGGCATAAGCGGGAATAGGTTAACTTGTGGGTACCACTGTCCGTTGGATGAATAGGAGTAAATAGATCTATGGTCATGAACAATTCCGCTGTTTAAATGTCCAAGGAGAAATAAAATGTTTAAATCAGCGAAATGGTGTAAAAGGGGTTGTATTTCGACGACGATGATCAATGGTCATATCAGATCGACGAAGGAAATCTATTTTGAAAATCTAAATTGCATGATGAAGAATACTTTTTGGATTTGCGGAATCGGTTAAAAACCTGCAAGTTTCAAGGGACAAGATAAAAGATGGTTTAGATCAACGACGGAGGTGAATTCCACTGATCTAAAGTGATCCTAGAAGATCACATTTAAAATATGTGGAATGGTTTAAAGAGAGTGCATGTTTCAATGATGGAGATAAAGTCAGAGATAAATATATGGTGAAGAATGATTCCGCTGATTGAACATGCGCAGAGAGAATCAATTTTAAAATTTGTGGAATTTGGTAGGCCCTTCTAGATTGGACGACAGATATTAAAGGTGGCTCTTGATCGATGGCTGAGATCAATTCCGCAAATTAGAGTTGTGTAGAGAAAGTCACAATGAGAATTGGTAAAATGGGGTAAAGCTCACACCTTTCAATGGTTAAGATGAAAGGTTGGTTTAAATCAACAATTCAGGTCGATTTCACGAATTGAAGGTGCACGGAGGAATATAGTCTTGAATTCAATGGAATAGTAAAATGGTGCCACCTTTCGACGACCCAAATGAGGTATGGTCTAGATTAACGGTTGATAGTGATTCCCCCATTTCAAAGAATGAGGAAGAAGAATTTTGGTTAGGCTGTGGAAGCCACAAATGGATGATTTAGATTTTGAGGAGTCTTTCAAATCAAAGGATGAGATTGAAGGGTATTATAGCGGGAATAGGACAATACGAGTAACCAATGATCAATATTAAAGGGCTTCGATTAAGAGGTGCCAGATCTACAGATGAAGTTCTATTTGATTGGAAACGATGCACAGTCTATAGGAGGAATACAATAATATAAAGGCAAGCATGTGGATTCAAACCATTTGTTTTTTTGGAGCATTGGAAAGCAAGAATTCAGACTGTAAGGAAGGTGCCATCGTGGACAAAAGTTCGCACCATCTATCAGCTAACCTGGTAGGTTCCCTTCTCTGATTGAACTAGTATTTCGTGGTTGAAATGGAAGATTTAAAAGTTCAAAATCTCGAGTATTAGAATGTTGAAGAAACCCTTGAGGATAAAGACTTTGAAATATTCGACACTATCCTGATAAATGATAATGTAGAAGCCGCTAAAAACAAATTGAAAATCCTAAAATATTAGGGAATCGATACTCATGGAGTATTTAGTTCATATTTATGTTGAAAAAATCCCAAACTGTCTAGAGTTCATTGAGTATGTGCACCAATAATTACTCTCCTTCTGAGGGGGTAATAATGGATGCATCTAGGTCTAATATTTTATGTCGAGTAAATTCACTTGTCATCCGAAAAAATCTATTAATTCCTGTTGATTTTTCCCAAAGGTCGAATGAGTACAAAGAAAAAAACTAATCGATTTTTTTCGAGAGTCCTCAGTCGAATAGAAAGAAAGTTTCCTCAAAACCTGAAAGTCAGTTGCTATATAACTCTTTTCCCATTGATTACAACCTATTTAATGAAAAGACCCAGTCTATAATAACCTTGGAAGGTCAGTTTTTGGGGATGGATACGAATAAATACATCATAGGAACCCTTGTTGAGTCTAATTTTCACCCTTAGTATTGGTCAAGTAGAGTCTGAGAAATTGAATCAGTCCACACAATCATCATGTCTTAAATTTGATGAATTTTTAGCTGATAACATTTGTTCTCAGCTAATAAACTTCCATAGGACATGAACTTTCAAATTTCATTCTTTTTTGTTGAGGATGTTTTTAACATTCAATGGAGATAATTTGCAGCTTCCAGAGATGGTTATAACATATGAAATGAGTAAATATTATTGTAAGTTTATGAATTTTCTTATGGAACTAGTATATAATGTTTTATTTCAAGAAAAATTACCCAAAGTACTACCAGAAATGAAAGAATTATTGCAGTTATCACCTGAAAGAAGAGTAGGATATTGGTTTCTTTCTGAACATAATACTATGGTTAGGGTATATGGGTTTTCTCACCAACCCTATGTCCTTGCAACATTTTTTATAGTGAGGGTGTTTTCATTATAGTTGATTAGACAAAGGCTAATAGTTGAAGATGAACATTTCCTGAGCTATAAGAAGCCCTAAGAAATCAAATTTCCATGGACAATTGGTCCTCTTGCCATTAAAAATAAGTCATCCCTATCAATGATCGAAATCATGCTCAGAGAAATGGGATTTTCAATGGAATATGCAGTTAATTATGAACCTCACGATGTCATCACAGATAGGAAACAAGCAAATAAAAATAAACCATTTGAGCATTCTGAGGTGGCAGGACTGTGAGAGGCAGCAAATTGGATGGATTATCCCAAGGATAATAATAATGGTGAGGATATGCAAGAGGATTAACTTTCATATGAACCAGGGAGTTCTCCTCCTCAACAAGATATTTATAGCATTGTTGCTGCAACTACTCATGTCACTCCACTGGTTAGTTTTTCCGAAAAGGTGAATAAGAGAGATTGCTCAGAAGCCATGGATGTAGATGAAGAAGACATTGCCAGAACGCCCAAGAAACAAAAGATTGAAAAGACAGGAAAAATTGTACAGGTTGTAAAGGCTAAAGGAAGAAAGAAACTTGTGAAGGTAAATGGCCCAGCCTTTGAAATATAGGAGTACACATTTGATAACATTCCCAAAGGAACGACAGATAAGTACAAATCCAAGACTGAATTGCTAAACAAATATAAAGATGTGGGTGAAAAGACTTTTGATGAAAAATTGAAGTTGTATGATGAAGTGAGAAAATTTTCTAATCAATATGTATCCCTGGTGACTGTTAGGGATCAAGCTAAAGACACATTAAATTTGGCAGTGACTGAAGGAAATAAAGTGGCTAAATTGAGGATGAATTTGAAGAAGATTCCTACTACTGATATGATCCATTTACACAGAGAAACATGTGATATCATTTATACTGATTTGTTACAAGCACCATTACAGGTATCAAAGTTACAATCTAGCAAGAAAAGAGTTGAAGATTTGGCCAGAAAGGAGAAGGTGGAGAATAAGGCCCACCAAGCGCAGATTAAGATGATTCAAGTGGAATTATTGGTGGCTGGCAGTCAGGATGATAAGGGAGCTTCCACATAGTAGCTTTTAAAAGAAAAATAAAATGCAATTCAATTATTAAAAATGAAGTTGGATATCCCATCCACTCAGCTCATACAAACCTCTAAGCTAACTGAATTTGAAAAAGAAAAAGAAGCTTTGAATATTGAACTAATTGATTTTAAGGCAAAGTTACTAAAATTTAAAGAAAAGAAAAAAGAGTGGGAGAAAGATGCAGGGCTTTGGGATGAAAAGGAAAAGGCTTTTGAAGCTAAACAAACAGAGTCAGAAAATAAATTGGAGGAAAAGAATAAGGAGCAGCAAGTGTAAGTTATTTCATCTTCTGTACAATCTGGTATAGATTCTCTTTCTCAAGCTATGTCTTAGGTAAGTCTTAAAGATTTAGAAATCACTGGTTTGAAGAACCAAAATAAAAATTTGGAAGACATAACTGAAAAAAGAGAAAAGGAAAGAAATATGTTTAAAAGAAAATGTAAGGAGCCAGTAGAAAAGAATAATAAATGGGCAAAATAGGTTACAGGACGGTCAACCTTACAGGGGGCAAAGAATCCTATCTGGGATGTATTGATATTAGAGGAAACCAAGATCATGCCCTGTTTGGATTTTATTCTAGACAAAGATATTGTTACATAGGCAGCTAGACAAAACATCTCAATGGTAAAGCAGGTCTTAAACAAAAGACCCATGGACACAGCTAATAGTGCAATTAGTTTTTCGAACAATTTGACAGAAGAAGAAATCATGAAATCAAATATCCAGGATAGAGTATTGGTTATCACATGGGAAAGAAGGGCGGTGAATAAATATCATCATTTAGAACCAGTTCAAGTAAAGAGTGATGTTATGCATAATCAAATTAAGGAATTCATTCAAATTTTTAATCCTTTATTCAAAAGAGGGATTCCTTTATTTTGGGAAGAGAAAGGAGGAATGTTGTCTCAGAAGGAGTATAATGAAAGATTAATCAGTTGTAGATCAGATCACAGATAGTTTGATGATATGCAGCAAAAATATGTGTCGGGAAAAAATGTGATCGACATTTTAGATGGAGACTTTGAAATGCTCTTTGGATTTAAAGCTACATGCCAAATTGATAGATTTCTCTTTAGAAAACATGGAGCTCAGGGTATTGGCTAAGGATATGATCAGCCTGGATCTTCCAGCTGCTGATCAATGGAAGATAGTTGAAAATTAAGGGAAAAGTAAATACAAGTTACACGAATGAAGACATGCCTGAGCATGATGAGGATCAAAGGGACAACTATAGGATGATCAAGCATGCTAGATTCCTGAAGATGCATTACTATTTTAAATACAGCATGCGTGTTACCCCCATATTTTATGTTTTATGAAATTCGTGGAAAATGTGCCGCCGTTAGAGTTTGTTGGAAGTTTCTTTCTCAATTTGTAACTAATTTCGACCCTGTTTCGAGGTTGGTATCTGGGGTCTAAGACACTATAAGTATACCCTCAATAGAGGAAGAAAGGGTTGACACCCGTGAGACTTTTGTGTTATGTAATTTTGATCTTCTTTTAATAAAAGTTGTAGAGCCGAATGCTGACCTTTGAATGCAAAAATTCATGTATATTTCTTAGTTATAGTATGTGATTTATTTCTTTATTGTGCATGTCCTTCTTGTTAATCTTTCCATTAATTTTTGTTTCATATCTAAGATAAGTGTGTGATAGTTTCAGAATTCATACTTGGTTATGCTCTATCTATCGTTTCAGACATTCACAAATTGTTTCTACTAAAGTTAATGTAGAATTCATCCTTGTTGGTGCTCTGTGTTAGTTGACTATCATCATTTCTTCCTTATCACCAAACCAAAAATATATTGACTGTAACCGAAGTATTATCTTGCTTTTGTAGACATTTCCCATGCAAACTGCTATGTGTTTCTTGATAATTGTGACTCCATAGCCCAATGTACCCTTACCTTGTTTCAACCACAACAATATATGAATTTCATTTCATGTCTATATCCGGCCTTGTTATATATCTATGAGAGATCCCTCTTTAGAAATGGAGAACCCATATCCATTTATCTAAGTGGTTCTGCTGTTACCTTGGGGTTCACCTTCCACAACCTTGGGTGCGATTATGAGTGCTAACAAATTGGCATCGTTGTCGGGGACACGAAAGTGCAAATCATCCCTAGGAGAAACAACAAATACTCTAAGAAGAAAGGGTTTCTGTGGACAATCAAAGACTTTTGCAGTTGAATAAGGTTGTATATTTTCCATGGCGACTCCACATTGGTTCTGAGCGAATTGCAGAATGCATCCTGGCTTCTAGGTAGCCACATACATGAGGTAATCCTGACACTAAAATATTACAAGGCGTGTATAACCCCAATAAATTGCTTAGAAATAAAGGAAAAGACCAATTAGATATTCCTCAATTTGGAAATTCATATACTCTAGAATTTCATAGAATTCAAGATTCTGTGCGGGAAAGCAATTTTGAAAGATCACTATTAAAGTCTAAATCATAATCTAACTTGAAGAACACAGAACTAAATCCTAGTAGGTTAGAGTCATATCTGCTTGACTCTCTTTGGCATAACCTTCAAAACTATGACAAAACTGGTGCAAGAAACCCTACTTTTCAGAAATTTTGGCCTTATATCCCACTGGTTGTTCAAAACCCTCTAGCCTTCCAAGCTTCTCCTGTAGTTTCGAATCCACCTAGACCAATGGAAGCCATATTTTCCCCTTTGTCCTTTCCTGTTGCATTACATGACCTCCCTCTGAATTATGCCGAAAGAATTACCTTGTATGATGGGGAGGGTAATTTCTTAGCTAGACAACACGTGGATAGGTTTGATAACTTCATTGATCTAGAAGAGGTTGATTATGAAGATGTTAAGATGGGAATGTTTGCACAAATCCTATCTGGGGAAGCCAAGAAATGGTTTAGAGACTTCCCTTCTAGATCCATTCCTACATTCCAAGCATTCCAGAATACATTCTTAGAAAGGTGGGATGGCAACAAGAGTCCATTACAAGTACTATCTCAATATAACCATCTCAAGAAAGGGGGTTTTGAATCCATCCATGAATTTTCAATCCATTTCATGAGAGTATATAACTCCATCCCTGCTGATATCAAACCTCTAGTAGGCGCTGAAAAATTCCACTATATTGATGCTTTTGAAAGTGATTTTGCAATATTTCTGAGAGAGAGGAAATCAACTAGTCTTCTTGACATGTTTAAAGATGCATTAGAAGTAGAATCCAACATGATGGAATGTGGAAAGATGAAGCATAAAATAGAAACTGATAAAAGGAGAATCATGGAATAAATAGTACCATCTACTTCTGTTGCTGCCTCTACCAGTGATATAAAATTTGAGATGATATTGAAGGAAATGGAAAAAATGATGGATAAAATGACTGTATATAACAGGCCACTGAACAGGGAACAAAATGAGCCTCAAATCTGGAATCCTAATTTCAGAAGGCCCAATCCTCCTCAACCCCCACAAATCAGACAGAGGTATATAAGGAATCCTAGAAATCCAAATAACCAGCAAATACAACCACCTTTCCATGAAAACTATGTTGAGGGTGAAGGTGAGGATGAACCTATTGAAGATCAAATCCATCATTTTGGTGATTTGGATTCTGATATATACCTCACAAAAATAGAACATAACATGTACGCTTAGGAGGATGATGAAAAAGACTTTGAGATAGAATCATAACAGTACCAAAGGGGGTACCTAAATGCTATGGATGATGTCCAAAGAAATATTCAATTGATGAATAGAGATGTTATTGTCAATAAAGGAAGGCTCAATCCAAATCAGCCTTTTAGCTGTCAATAGAACATCGATAAGAAAAATAAAAAAGAAAAATAACAAATTGTATATAAAGGGCCTGTAAATAAAGTAGAAAAGACAAAAGAAGTTAAACAACCAACATTGATAGATGTGGAAAAAACTGTTTCAACTTTCAACCTGCAAACATAACTCTCAAAGGTAGAAATCTCCATCCCTTTTAATGAGTTGCCGAGAAACAAAGAATACAGAGACAATATAACATGCATGGCCAGGAATCAGGGAGAATTTCAGCCGAATATGTTAGAAGTGAATGATGATGCTCCTATTATTGTCTTTGGGTATAAAATTGAAAATGGATATGAGGATGAAGTCACCCATTTCTACCTAATTCTAAATGTACATGATATGGCTGTGCACAATTCCATGTTAGATTCTGGTGCCTCCCATAATATGATGCCAAAGGGAGAAGTAGAAAGCTCGAGATTAGAAGTTACTAGACCCTATAACAATTTGTACTCGTTTGATTCTAGGAAGGTAAAATGTATTGGACTGATTGAATATATGGTAGTAACTTTGATAGAAATTCCCTCTAAAATCATGGTAATCGAGTTTGTTGTAGTAGACATTCCTCCTAAATTTGGTGTGTTACTATCAAGATCTTGGACCTCTAAATTAAAAGGAAGTATGAAATGGACATGTCCTATGCTACCATTCCTATGGCCAGAGGGAGTAAAAGGTTATATAGTGAGAAAAAGATCCCCATATGTAGTTAGCAACCAAGACATACCATATAATCATGCTATATATTCTATTGATATTGACTTGGGATCTTCCATTTTCTTTAATGATGTTTCTCCCCGTGATCTTGAAATTCCTGCAACTATTGAAGTTAAGGAGGAAGAAGAGTCTGCAAAGAAACAAGAATATTTATAGAAGAAACATAAAGAAGGTCACTGGACCATGTATTTTGATCGATCAGTGGCTAAGGCATTGCTGGTGTAGGTGTGTATATTGTTTCCCCCATCAGGGATTCAAAGGTCTGTCTTACAATCTAACTTTTGAATGCAATAACAATGTGGCATAGCATGAAGCTTTATTGTTAGGGTTGCATTCCTTGAAAAGAATGGGAGCCAAAAAGGTACAGTCATGGGAGACTTAGATCTAGTAATAAATCAGGTAAATGACATCTACCAAACCAGACATCAGAGAATGAGGGATTATAGAAATGAAGTGTGGGATATGTTTGGAAATTACTTTACTGAGCATACAATTAGAGTAGTTCCTGGACATGAAAACATGGCGGCTGACTCTTTATATTTTGCTGTTGGTAAATTCAAGACTCACACTGCTGACCAAAGGAAGTATAAGGTTGACATTGTAAGTAGACCCTCCATACCAGATAATTCTAAATACTGGCAGGTATTTGAAGATGATAAGCAGATTAAGAGTTTTTTGGAGTTATCTGGTGAGTTTGTAAATACTTAGGTAGATAATGAAAATGACAATCTTGAGAACTTTAAAGATGCTGAAGATAGTGAAGAAGGAATTGCTGAAAACATGAAGTATAGAAACTCCCTGGGGGGGGGGGGGGGGGGGGGGGGGAGGATATAGTTCAGTTGAAGGGTAATCATATCCCAAAGGCCTGATACCTATAGATAAGTTGTTTGACCAAAATGATGTCTCTATGAATCGAAAGATGAAACCTGCTGATGATGCAGTCGAAGATAAAAATATAGGGACCGAAGAGAACCCAAAGATCATAAAGCTATCAAATAGCTTTCTAGTCAAAGAAAAAGAAGATTAAATCAATTTGGTGAAGAAGTACACTGACGTCTTTTCTTGGAGCTATGAAGATCTTAAAGAGTATGAAACCTCCATAATACAACATACTATCCCTATAAAACATGGTGAGAAACCTTCACTAGAGGAAATTTCAACTCAAAATGGGCCTTTTAACTTTTATTCAAATTCCATGTCATCATGTGTTAGCCAATTAAATTGCTTTAAATTTGAAATACCGTATAGGTCTTAAACACTTTTTTAATATAAATTTGGGGATAGGTATCATAAAAAAAACTACTTTTTTGTTTGTATTTTTGACATATCTTCTTGTGTTTTTACTCAAATTTTGATCCGGAGAGCTCGTTGGATGCGCAATTCAATTCCACATCCAACGAGTACCCACTCGACATACTTTTGATGGACCCCGCTACCCCAAAAACAAGAAATACCTGAAAAAATGGAATGATGACATCATCATTCCATTTTTTAGGTATTTCTTGTTTTTGTGGTAGTGGGGTCCGTCAAAAGTATGCTAAGTGGGTACTCGTTGGATGCGAAATTTAATTCCGCATCCAAAGAGCTTTCCCGATCGAAATTTTAGTAGTTTTTTTATTTTCTTCCTCCAAAATTAATAAATATTATTTTATTATTTTAACCATTATTTTATTAGTTCATTTTAGGAGGCCCATTTTGAGTTGAAATTTCCTCTAATTTTAGACAAAAATTGAGAAGAGTTAATCCAATGTTGTTTCCTGTCATTGAGAAAGAGATAAGAAAATTTTTCAATGCCAAGATCATCGTAACTCTGATATTTTCCAAGAAGGTGGAAAGTATGGTCCATGTTAGAAAGAAGAATGGTGAAATCTGGCTTTGTATATATTTCATAAATCTTAACAAGGTCTTTTTGAAAGATAATTATCATTTTCCCAATATGGAACACATTTTACAGAAAGTGGTGGGGTTTGAAAGGATTTCCACCATGGATGGTTTTTTTAGGATACAATCAGATAAAGGTGTTACCTAAGGATCAAGAAAATACTTCCTTCACTACACCATGGGGTGCTTTTATGTATGCCAAGATTCCTATTGAGATAATGAACGCAAGGGCCACTTTCCAGCTTGCCATGGACATTGCCTTTGCAGAGGAAAAAGATAAATTCGTAGTTGTCTACATGGATGATATCACCGTGTACTCTAGATATGGCAGGGAACATATTAGGCATTTGGAGAGAGTTTTCCCGAAATGTAAGAAGTATGGAATATCATTAAAACCAAAGAAATCAAACTTTGCATTGGAGGAAGGAAAATCTTTGGGACACCTCATTTAAAAACATGGTATAAAGATTGATCCAGAGAGGATCAAGGAAATCCTGAAGGTTGAAGAACCAAGGAGCAAAAAGGAAGTGCAATCCTTCATTGGACATGTAAATTATCTGAGAAGGTTCATCCCCATTTTTGATGAGACACTAATTAATATCACTAACATGCTAAATAAATACCATGAGATTAAATGGATAGTGGATGCAAAGAGAGCTTTTAGAGATATAAAACAGGCTATCTATCACAGAAGCCCCTATTTTGGAAAGTCCATATTTTAGCAAAGATTTTTTAATATTCTCTTATGCTTCTGATCACACTGTTGCTGGAGTGCTGTTATAGAAAAATGATCAAAATTTTGAGCAACCTATATCCTTTTTTAGTAAAGTGTTAAGAGATGGGGAGTTTAAATATGACATCATGGAGAGCAAGCGTATGCTCTAGTCAAATCTCTAAAATATTTCAGATTCTATGTTCTTTATTCACACATAATTGCTTATGTTCCTAGCAGTGTGGTGAAGGGCATCCTCACATATCCTGATCCTAAGGGAAAAAGAGAAAAATAGATTGTTGTGTTACTAGAGTATGACACTGAGAACAAGCCCACCAAACTGATTAAGGGTCAAGGGCTGGCAAAGCTGATGAAAAATTGTTCGGGTGTGTTCTACTATCTTAAATACACCTAACATTTAATTATCGACCGGGATTGGTAGGCTTAGAGTTGATACAAAATATATGTGAAGGTAAAAAGGATCCTAGGGTGTCATGGAGATATTTTAATAAACAAAAGATCGAAAGATATTTCAAAATGAAAAACCGAGTCAAACTCCTAAGACTATCTGAATAATCGGATTGGATTGGAGTATCAAATTTTAAATAGCTACTAAAAGAAAGATATAAACAATAATACTTATAACTTCAGACACTAACTCATACATAAAATGAATTATAACAACTGAATTGACAAATAACCAACTAACTACTCCTTAAGCAGAAGGATGGGGTAAAAAGACAACTTATCTTACAAAAAATAGAAAACTGAAAAAGCGAGTAGAAAACTTAATAAATAAAAATTTGAAAGAAGCAAGTAGAAAATTTAATAAAGATAATAAACATAAGCAAGTAGAAAACTTAATAAAGATATTTAAACTCTATTCTTCAATAAATACATACTAAAAACAAGAATGATTCCTATGATTACAAATAATCTAACTTCCTCTTAAAAATAATACATCTAACCCTAAACTCTATATGCAAACAAAGATAACCATGACGTAAAACAACAGTAAAATGAAATCAGTGTTTAATATTCAAGAAATAAGAACAACTTAATCCATATTTAATTTAAGGTGAAAAAAAAATAAAAGAATAATAATAAAACCTCAATCAATAACCTAAAATAGTCAAAATTTAATTGTAATGCTTAAATAAAACTACCAACTACAAACATAATCCAAATATTGACAAAACAAAACTAGAAACAATCTTAAAATACATCAAAAACACTAAAAATAGAACCGAGGTTTAAATGCAGACTGAACAATAGGTCTGTAAGGGGTGGTTGAATGGCAGACTGGACAGACGGTCCGAATGGTAGTCCGTATAGTTGAAAATGGTAAAAACTAACCTAAATGAACTAATTCTTCAGCTGAAGTTATGCAGATCTAAACCTAATGCATGGAACCAATAAACAAACCTATTTAATCAGCAAATTAACTTCAACCTAACTCTTAAACAAAAAGAAAGCATTGCATATTAAACTAATTTGTAAGCTAGAAATTAATTTAAACATACTGAAAATTAACTTAAGCAAGTTCATGGTAGGAAATAAATAAACAGAACTGAATCTAAATGAAAGCAAACTATTTCATATAAGAAAATTCATAACAGGAAATAAATAAACAAGACTGAATTCAAATGGAAGCAAACTATTTTATATGTTTGGAAATCAAGACTGAAAGCAATACTGGAATGAAACGAGTGTAAATAAAATAATTGAAAGTAGATGAATGGATACAAATGACTGAAAGAAAAGCTATGCAATCATCTACATTTTTAACTGCTGAAATAAAACTAAGCTAAAGCAATACAGGAAATAAAATACAATTTACTATTATCTAATGAAAACAACTGGGAATTAAACTAGACTAACTAAAACAGAAAATAAAGAACTGAATTAAACAAAGAAATGAACCTCTGGTTGATGAGGGGCCCTCTCAACAATCATGGGCGATGTCTGATAACTCCTAATCAAACGCAATCTTCAACAGCAATGCATACAACTCTTTATTCAAATTCATAAATAGAATTACAGTGTTTATGAAAACTATGAACTGCTTAACAAAATACTTCTCTAACTCTCTCCTGACTAACTTTGCTCTTTATTCAGAGAATGATATATATAGTTTACATGAGATATGAGCAAGTCGACCCTCAAAGGTCGAATGCTCTCTAATTTTAGTCAATATTTAAAGGCACATAATTGATTTCAACAACCAACGCATGGACGTCTTTCTTCTTTAGTGCGAGTGTGACCTCTACAGCATGAACATGGTGTGATATTCCTCCTTAGCGTGGTTGATGGGCTGGTGTTAAATGCAGACATTCTACACAGCAGCAGGTTTCTAGAACATAGGTCCTTCATCAGCGTGAGCGTGTGGACTGGTGGTGTTGTGGAGAGCGAGGGCGGGGACAGAGTCAATCTTCTAGAATGCAGGCCGTTCTATCCCTTTGAATCGCGTGGATAGTGAGCAGCTAGGTGGTGATCCTTCTAGAGCATGAGTTAAATGCATCAGTCCAGTGCAAACATGGTTGATGTGGTGGTGAGCGAAGGAGATTGCAAGCTGGTGTGCTATCTAGAACATGGCTTTATGACCTAGACGCGTGGATGATCAGTTTGGATGCAGGCTATTTCATGTTTTAAATGCCCAAAACCGGTTATGGAGAGCGCGCAAGCTGAACAAAACAATGAGCCATGATATTGATATGCTGGGTGTCAATCTAGGGAAAACATGGCAAACCACCTACAAATTTCATGCAACGGTTGGATGATGAGCTTAACTCCAAGCTGGATCGTGAGCTGGACATATTGTGCGAAAGGCAGGCTGAATGTGTTTTGGTGTTAATTTGCTTGAACAAACTATAATATCTACAAACGAATATACATATCAAATAATACATTAAATATGCTTTAAATAATATAATTTTGAATTAATAAACTCATAAAAATGATATTAATAACCAAAGTTGTAATAACATCAAATTTGTTCTTACCTTGTGCTGAAATAACGATCTGCATGACATAAAATATACTAAAGATAATAAAATATGTGTTTAAATGTGTTATTTAATTTCCAAAAATGATAATAAAATGAGGCTCAACATTCCCCCAAACCAGAGAAATGCCAAGTCCCACTGAGCAAAAAGAAAATGATTAAGGAAGAAGGCAAAGTTGCGCTAGTAACTGCCTTCTACTTGGCGAATAGAGGGAATAATTTAAACTTTAATCTTATAAAAGAATATTTATTTTATGTCAAAATAGAAAAGATTTTACCAGTCTTATTTTAATAGCTTGTCAGGTTCAAAAATAATTCAGTATTTGTTCAATGGTTATGATATAAGATTTATAAGATAGAAGGTATAAGAAAATAGAAGTAAGAAAAAAATGATGGAATAGTAAAAGATTTGGATTCCTTAGGAGACAATGCTATTATAGAAAAATTCAAATTCTATAATACCACAATATCTCATTCAAGCCATGATCTGAACCATTATTCAGATCCTTCGTAAAGTCTTCCATCAAATCCTTCATAAAGTCTTCCATCAAATCCTTCATATTGATTGATTGATTTCTTTTGTTTTTGTAAAAACATGCTTCATGCTGTAACCTGAAAACACTTTAACATTTGTCAGAGATAATCAATTTTGTCATAAAAATATAAAAGCAGACAAATATTTTGTTCTGAATCTTCCTAATCCTCCCCCAAACCAAAGATATGGCATGTCCTCATGCAAAGGAGAAGAACAGTTTATTTTAGATAATAAAAAGTGCGAGTATGCTATTATTGTTTTATAAAGAAAAGAAAAATTGACTAGTAAAGGAAAGCGATTCAGATATGTATATTTATGAAAGATAACAGTGCTTAGAAAGACCATATAAAGAGACAATAATATAATCAAAATAATGCCATGGGAAAGCTAGGCATCTATGCCTCATTGTAAATATATCTTGTCATCATAAAATACTTTGAGTTTACCCCGAAGTGTGTGAGAGATGTAACTATGGATCCCATTTCTAGGATAATAACATCCTAGGTATTGATTGAATTAGATGGCCAGGTCCAAGCCCAAGTTACAGTGATTCTCAAGTGACAGTAAAGATAATGGGCCTTAACATTTTATTTATAATTTTTTTGAAAAATTTCCTGTATATGATCATTATTTTATGAATCATGTGCATAGTAGTGCATTAACTAAGCCTCTTTACCCGATATTGCCCCACTACCAGCAAGCCTGTTTAGTACCCCAACGGGTTTATCTTGGTACCATGCAAGTATAGTCCTGCTGCCAGTGAGCCTGTTCAGTACCTCGATGGGTTTACTTGCATTTATCGAGCTTCCTGGTTTTAAGTTGTTACACATCATTGACATGCTGCCAGCAGGCTTGTTCAGTACCCAGGCGGGTTTTCCTTGTATAATGATATTAAATATATGGAAGCTGATTGGTACTAGAGCGTGTTAAGCCCTGCTAAAACACATAATTCAATTTTAAAGAATAAACTTACAAATATATTTTCATACTAGCCTTAATCATAAATCATGTCAAAAGAGAATAACTTAAAGCTGTTCTTTGACCTTAGAATCCATCTTTTTCAGAAGAGATAAGTAATGTTCCCCACAGGTAAAATTTCCACCTACTCTCGAGTTATCACAAAGAGATATTTGAGAGATAATATTTGATAACAAGTATAGGATGAACTAGTAATCCATAGGCACAAGATGAATGATAATGAAAATAGGTCTTATCAAGCACTGTTCGAAATAACAAATCAGAAATATACATGTTTGAATCAAAATATCAGAAACTATCTGAATCATAAAAGGAGCGGTTAAGAATGATATGCAAGGAGTTATCCTTAATTATCACTACAAACTGCAAATTAAGAAAAGTTAAGATACCTTACGAGCGTAATTACCTTTTCTAGATAATACTTCATGAACTGATTATATAGATAAAGTATCCATGATCAAACTGCAAAACCACTTGTTAGATGATTCAATTTATTCATAAAAAAATAGAAAGCAAAAGAGTCGCATGTAATTTATTTTATCAAAAGTGACTCTTATTTATTCATAGAAGCAAAAACATATCGACATATATACAAGTCATGATAACCCAAAATGATTTCATGGATCAGGAGGAGAAGGAATAACTTCCTCTTCAATCAATTCCATTTCTCTGTGCTGTAAAACATTTTGTACGAAATCCTGTCTAGATGTTGGTTGGTGGTAAATCCTAAGTCTATGTCCATTCACTATAAAGGAAACTTTTGAGCCATCAATTGTGTTAATTTTTACCGATCCATTGTCAAAAGCTGTAATTACTTCATAAGGGCCCAACCAACGGGTAGCTAATTTTCCTTTAAAGTTTTTAAACCGTGAATCGATAGTAATGCCCAATCTCTGGCATTAAATTTCTTTTGCTTGATAAATTTATCATGCCATTGCTTCCATTGATTTTGTATTGGCATGGTTCTTTGGAGCGCATCCTGTCTAATTTGATCTAATTCATTAATCTGTAGGATTCGTTGTTTCTGTGCTTCGTCCAAATCCATACCTAACTGTGCTGCCATACAAAAGGTTTTAACTTGAAATTCAATAGGTAAAAGGAATTTTTTTCCATATACTAACTCATAGGGGGTATGTCTGGTAGTATTTCTCCATGTTATCCTATAGGCCCATAAAGCCTCTGGAAGTCCATCCGCCCAATCCTTATGATGTAAGTGAACGGTCTTGGTTAAAATAGCTTCTAATACTTTATTGGTTGATTCTACTTGGCCATTAGCCTAAGGATGGTAAGGTGAAGACTTGCAATGTCAGATACCATACTTCGTAGTGAGCTCTTGCATTAATTTGGAAGTGAATTGAGTACCTTGGTCTATGAAAATTTCTCTGGGTATACCAAATCGGGTAAATATTTCTTCATATCTGAATTCTACTATAGATTTCTCTGTAGCCATAAAAAAATCTTTAGCTTTTACCCATTTGGTAACATAATCTGTGCAAACCAATATATATTTCTTTTTATGAGACATGGGAGAGATTGCTCCTACAAAATCAAGAGCCCATTTTTCAAAAGGCTCAATCATGACTTGAGGTTGTAAAGGAATTTGGTCTGATGTTGTGGGTCTACCCATTCTTTGACAACTATCACATCCTTTAACGTACTTGGCAACATCCTTAAAAATGCTTGGCCAGTAATAACCAGAGTGCAGTACTTAGTATGTTGTCCGTTTATCAGAAGATTGTCCTCCACATGGTCCATCATGGCATGCTCAGAGGATGTCTGTCATTTCATCCTCCCACACACATATTCTAATAATAAGATCTAGGCCAGTGTGAAAGAGGTCATTATCAACCCAGTAATAGTTATATCTTTGTACTATTATGCAACGTTTCTCGTATGGAGCTAAATGGTGTGGTATTTTTCAAGTCACTAGATAGTTTGCAATATCAACAAACCAAGGGGTTTGAACAAATACAACACACATATGTTCATCAGGAAAAGTGTCATCAATAGGTTTAGTATCACTATCGTGTTGTATACGAGAAAGAAAATCCGCTACTAAGTTCTCTTTACCAGGTCAATCAATGACGGTAATATTAAATTATTGTAACAGGAGAAGCCACTGGGTAACTCTACCATTGGTGATCGGTGTGCACAAAAACTTTGTACCCTATAATATAATGGCATAATTTATTAATAGAATAGACTACTGCCAAAAATTCCTTTTTAGTAATGGTATAGTTTAATTTGGCAGGAGAAATATTTTTGCTGATAAAATAAATGGCATAAGGTAATTATCCTTCTTTTTGGCCTAGGACTCCTCCTATGGCCGTATTGGAAGCATTAGTAGATATATGAAAGGTAATGGTCCAATCAGGGCCCCTAAGTATTGGTGCTACTAATAGTTTAGCTTTTAAAATCTCAAAAGAATTTTGACAAGATTCTGTCCATTGGAATTCTACATCTTTAATGAGAAATTTAAACATTGGTGCAACTATCTTTGTAAAGTTTTCAATAAAACGACGATAATATCATTCATGAACCAGAAAGCTTCTCACCTCCTTTTGTGTTTTTGGAAAGGGAAGGCCAACTATTACTTCGATCTTAGCAGGGTCTACCTTAATTCCTTGAGAAGAAATATGGTTTCCTAAAACTATACCTTCTGTCAGTAACATTTTACACTTTTCATGACTAAGAGCTAAGTTTATCTTTTGACATTGGATCAAAATTTCTCGAGGTTGTCAAGAGCTTCTTGGAAAGTATTACCATAGGCTGTAAAATCATCTATGTATACCTCAACACAGTCATGCATAAGATCAGAAAAGATGCCTAAGTCTGCTTGTTGAAAATTAGCGGGTGCATTACATAAGCCAAATTGCAAAAATCGATAAGCAAATGTCCCCCAAGGACATGTAAAAGTGGTATTATTCTGATCTTCAAGTGCTATTAGGATCTGATTGTATCCACTATATCCATCAAGAAAGGAGAAATACTGCTTACCTGACAAGGTATCTAATACTTGGTCAATAAAGGGCAAAGGAAAGTAGTATTTAAGAGTGGCTTTGTTCAGTTCCCTAAAGTCAACACAAATAAGCCATTTCCCTATAACTTTCATTGGAACTACCGCTAGAGGAGACACCCATTTGCTATCAAAAATAGGATAGATGAAACCGGTGGTAAGGAGTTTTTGTAATTCTTCTTTTACTATATCCTTCAGAGTAGGATTCATCCTCCTTTGAGGCTGTCTTACAGGTGGTATATTTGGATCCATATAAATGTGGTGAATACAAGTGTCAGGGTGTATACCCTTCATATCAGTGTACTCCCATGCAAATACTCTAGCTTTTTTTTTAAGAACCTTAAGTAGTTGAGCTTGTTGATCTTCACTTAACCCTACATTTATGTGCATAAATTTTTCAGGAACGATTTCACAAGGTATCGTGAAAGGTCCTATATTCTCTTCGATTGTGAAGACACAAGGTGTTTCTATAAACATTGAGAGAGCCATATTTTCCTAAAACTCATCTCCAAATATTTGATCAAATTTAGCAAATGACTGAGGAAAATCTATACTAGTGGTGGAGGAAATAAACTGATTCAATACATTCTCAGTAGTATTCTCCTGTAATGCCCAGGAGAAATCACTAGGAAAGGAAAGGTCATCAAAATCTTTGTCCCCAAAGGAACAATTTAACCACCATGAATTTTCAGTTACTGGTTGTGCTGGGGGATATAAAATAAGTCTTTGGGTAGAAAACCCATTGGAAATGGTCATCTCCCCATCCCTACATCCTATAAAAGCATTGGTAGTAGCTCACCATGGTCTTCCTAAGATAATCGATGTCCTTTAGAAGAATCCTTTGATTCTATGACCATAAAGTCGACAAGGTATTCCCATGAAGCTACTGATACAATAATGTCATCTAGGACTCCAACAGGCTTTACCGTAGTATGATATACTTATTCCAAGATGGAAGGGGTAGGCCGAAGAAATTGTCCCAACTGTAAAAATTATAAAACTGCAGTGGTCATCATATTGATGGCTGATCCTAAATCAATTAATGTGTTATCTATGGCGGTATTATTTATAATTACAGTCACTACTGGGGCTCCTGGATTTGTATATTTTGCAATCTGGGACTGATCTGACATATATTCAGACATCTCTCCTATGACATGAATTGTAAGGGGGTATTTTTGTTTCTTCCCTGGGAATTCAATGCATAATTCCTTTATTACCTTACTGTAAATTGGTATATCTTTAATAGCTGGCAATAATGGGATTTTGATACAGATATGCTTTAATTCATTCAAGATATCATACTTGGAATGAACTACGGGTTTTTCTATTACTAGTCTTACTGGAAATGGAGGAATTCTTTGTTCCTGAATAGGTTCTTATGGGGGATGGGTAGGTACTGGAACTTTTGGAATGTTTGCATCCTCCAAGATGGCATTATTCATGAGTTCATTTGAATCTTCTTCTTCTTCATTTTCCTCACGAATGACGACTAATGTTCTGGGTTTATCATTAACAACTCTTCCATACCGTAATTGAATCTCATGTATAGGTATAGTCGAAACAAGGTAGGATGGAAGAGTTTGCAACTCAATATTGTTAAGAGCTTGAGTTGGTTTATTATTAGGGTTAGGTATTAGTTGTGTAGGTAATAATGTTGGTCGCAGAGGATTTGTATTCTGGAAGTGATGAGGTTGTTGTGCAATGAGAGGAACTGGAGGTACAAATCCAGGCAAATGCTGCTGGAAATTCAGTTGATGCTGGGGATAAGGATGATTAGGTGGAGGGATAGGTTGTGACTGAGGGTATGGCTGTCCTCTCCACCATTGTGACCAACACTGTTGCAATGGAAATTGAGGAGGAGGATACTGAGGTGGCCAACTCTGCCAACTAGGATTGTTCCATTATTGGGGTTGTTGGTATGAAGAGTAATAGGGTGAGGATTGTGGTGGAAAACTCTGGTATGCTAGTTGATCTCTAGATTTCCAAGGAGTCCTCCTAGATGTTTCACATACATCTCCACTCTTATAGATAGCTTGCAATCCAGGCAAGGATGGACAGTTATCTGTCGGATGTACCTCTGTACAGATGTGACATATAGAGCTATTGTTTAACAGAATTTCCCTTTGGGGATGTTTTGTTCTACACCTTGGATAGAAAATACTCATTGCTGCCCATTCTTCATCTTTCCTTTTATTGGCTTGTAAAGCATCTAATTGAGAACCCATGGCTCCTAAGATGTCAGTCTTAAAATTTTCCAATAGGTTACCCAATTCCATCACTAGTAGAAAATGAGAGATTAGTGACAAAAAAAATGACAAAAATTTGCATATCAATGACCACTTTTGGTTTGGTGATCACTGGTGGCTAATTTGCGGTCTTTTATTACGTGACCAAAATTGGTCTTTTTCATTTTGGTCATTTATAGCTTGTCGGTTGGTCATTAATTTAGTCATATATTTGAATCAATGACCAAATATATGACCAAATTAATGACCTCATGAAAAACTAGAATATGACTAAATTTGGTTGCATAATAAAAGACCGTAAATTAGCCACCAAAATGTTTTTTTGGTCATTGATATGCGAATTTTTGTCATTTATATCTCATTGTTTGATTGCATCTCTCTCAATTTTTGGTTATTTTATATAATTTTGGTCATTAATCTCATTTATTGGTCACTAATTTAGTCATTTTTAGTCGTTTTATGTGTGGTTATTATATTTTAGTAGTTTTAATGGTGTCCATAATCAATCAATATAAAATTTTAATATAATATTATGTTTAAATTAAAAAATGAATCATACATTATTTATCATCATCTAATACACATGTGAATTATGGAATGTCACATTAATTAGTTAATTACAACACTTATAAATAATATAAAGTACAACCATATAAATTTTAAACCGCACAAATTATATTATATGAAATGTCAAGTATTATAATAAATATGAGTTTTCTAAAAAAACTTTCTCCATATAACTTTACATGAAAATCATCTTGTACATCGATGACTTTTCAAAATATTACAATGGCTAAACCATCTCACTTGTACTTGGCTGCTAAGACACACTTAGATCTCGTGGAAGCTTCAAAACCATACTTAGATCCCCTGGCAGCTTCAAAAATAGGCTCTTCATACTCAATGTCCCACTTTCTAAGCTTTCTATCTGCGCACATGCTTCTGTATCCGCACTCCACATGCTTCTAAGCTTTCTGAGCTTTATATTTGCACATGTGCTTTTGTATCCGCACTGCAGCAACCTATCTCCTCATGTTGTTATAAAGATTGCGAGTAAAATTACCTACAAACAACACATGTTAAGCAATAAATTTTGCTGCTCACTAAAAAGAGTAAACAAATAACTGAAAATGTACATAGTAATTTCACAAGATTTAACATGGCAAAAAAAAACAATTCCAACAAACAACAGTTGTACTCAAAATGCATAAACATTTAGAACCAGTAGACATACATATACATGAACATGAAATATCTCTCCATAGGGCTTGAAGATCAATGACAGCATTGCGCAAAGCAAGAAATTATTCCCGAGCAATATATGAACGAACTTTTCACTGAATAATTTTTGCCGAATTTCCCAATACCTCAGTTCTTCTAACATCTAATTCAGCCATTTAACCCACTTTGAGGAAAACCTTGGTTGTTTTCCCTATCTAAATAGTAAAGGCAATTTTAGGTTGTTTTTATTAGCATGTTAATTGAATAAAACAACCTTAGAACTTTCAGCTTCTTGGGGAAGCATATAAATCATGATCCTAGGCTCATTACATCTTTGGATGTTGAGAACAGGATTTGTCAAAGCATGCTCATAATAATCTGCATAGGCCATTACTTTGGTCCAACGAAACAAGTGACAAGCAACCTGCACTTGGCAAAGAACAAAGAAATTAGCTAATCAATAAATATGTAAATATATACACAAATACATACAAATGTGTATTTCAGTAATGTGTTCAAATATAGGTGACAATGCTTGTCTTCAAGGCTAAATGCATTAACTTCAATATCTAGATATGGTTATCAAACTTATGGTTGAACACATATCAATATGACAAAGCTTTCAAATGATTTTAGCATGCTCCAAGCAATCAAAAAATATGTTTCTTCTATGCCCTTGCAAGTGATAGTGACAACAACATATACATCAATAAAGTAGTTAGAATCTTGATTTTAAT
Source organism: Pseudotsuga menziesii (assembly GCA_001517045.1). Taxonomy (NCBI): domain Eukaryota; kingdom Viridiplantae; phylum Streptophyta; class Pinopsida; order Pinales; family Pinaceae; genus Pseudotsuga; species Pseudotsuga menziesii. The sequence goes on along the minus strand of LPNX011030807.1, from coordinate 185,397 downwards.
TCAATGTACCATTCTGAATGACTGTGACAATGATTAGAAAACATTTTAAGGTATATGACTGTCAGAAAGTGTATTGTGTAGTTATCCCAATGTATGCCTTACATATATCAGACCTGAAGATATGATTGATATTAGTGTTAATAACATGACATGCTTTGTGTCAATGATAATGATGTCTTTCTCATATAAAGGGCTGTCAAACAAGAAAACTTTCAGTAGTAGGAAATTGATAATGTAGCTATCATAAATGTCATCTTCAACAATCCTAAAGAGTTTAGAATAGACTATACTAGAAATAATGTCAATAGTGTATAACGAAATCAAGCTCTTCCCTCTATAATGTTTTCTTGAGTGAAAGATGAAAACCTACTGTTTTGGCCATATGTTCTGATCAAGCTTTTACTGGAATTATTTTTGAAGCATTTTGACCAAGAAATATTCTTTATTCTTTATTATTGTGCCCTACTGCAAAATTTATGTGTAGTGTCTCTTATTTTGATACAGTGTGCATTTTGTTCTTGCAGAATAGACAAGTTTTGGGCATCAATTCTTACTTTTTCCAAACTTTGCAGTTTTTTCATTGCTCTATTTCCTAGACATTTGAGCTTGCAGTGTTTTGGTGTGTTTTTACCTTGCAACGTAGGAAATTTTGTGTCTGGATTTCATTTTATGCAGATTAATCTAACTGAGAAGTTGATCTATAACCATTGAATCTTTTTGCATTAGGTTTGACAGGAGAAGAAGGAACTGCAGAGAGAGGAACATGAGAAAGCTAAAAATATAAGTCAGAGAAGAACAATTATGCTGCTGGATCCAATTGGTGGAAAGGTGGGGTTACTGAAGTTATAAAACTGTCTCATGTTCATTCTCTCTAGCATATTTCAGTGGGGTGTATTTACCAAATTAAAAAGGTAGAAATTTGTGATTCCAAAAGGAAGGCCATGCAGAAGTAGAGATGGAATTGTAAGATTTTTCTAAGATTCAATCAAACTTTGAATAAGCTATTAGATTAGATATTCTAGAATGAATCAATTCATGCAGAGTAGCTATTATCTCTATTCTTAAATTTTTCATTTCAAAATGAAAAGAAATAATGGCCAAAATGTAATTGAGAAGCTTATTAATGTAGAGTGAGACATTTTAAGAACTCCTTGACAAATTTTTTTGGCGATGAATAATCTGGATTCTGGCGCCTTGATATGTCAACAATTGTAGTGCTCGAATTGATTTCTCAAAGTTAGGAGGGTATTCCTATAGTCTTTTAAAACTATATGTGAGCATTTGCTATCATATGTCTTGTTGTACTTGTTATTTTGCTAGCCTTTTCCAGTTCTATTGCTTAATTACAGCTTAATGAAAATATGTTTCATTGATGATTATCTTTCTTTTCCTAATTTAAGATCCTTCCCTTTTATTCCTAATCAAAAATAATATTATTTATATATCATTGTCTGAGCAGGTGATAGCGTGTTCAGCATATGAAACTTGGATTTCCATCTATCCCTCAATTCCTTCAGAAGTTTCACAAGAAAGAAAACCTAGAGCCTGGTAGTACTCTTCCTATCAATCCCCACAGATTCATACTGTTAATAACATCTTGTTGGAAACACAACCATACAGAAACAGTAATCCCTTAATCCCGATTCCTAATTGAACAGACTCTGTGCTGAAATTTCTGTTAACATATTATAAAATTCCTTTCCATGCTGATAGAGTTTACGTGTCCTCCACGGGATCCCTTGTCTACTGATTTGTTTCCTTACATCCACAATTTTTTTTGTCCAAGGTGTTGAAGTGCTTCAGCAACCTTGGACTCAAAATGTGTCACCTTTGTTGAAAATGATGTTTTTCAGATTGTTGGTATCTCCTTGAATATGATGGAGGCGTGTGTAATAAATATAATTACATAATTAAACGTATTTAATCAGTAGGGACATCCTCCCAATGGTCATATCCCTTCTTACATACGTGTTTCAATGACTGTACATAGGATGCTATTTCCAATCAAAAGGAGGTGAAATGTAATTGCCCAGCACAAGGTATTTTGCAGCCAAGGGAATCGCCAGAATGACTGTCCCAAACAAGGTGATTTTCAGCCATTAATTAGTAGACAACTAGGACTGTCAAACTATAATAATTTCCAACCAAACAATGACTGTCCAAAATGACAAATTCCAGCTCCTACAGTGACTATGAATTGATGTTATCTTAGACTTTTAACAAGTAAGTATGTTTGTAGTTTCAGAGGGGTTGGGAGTTGCCTTTAGGCTGTGGCTTAAGTAGTGATGTTAAGGAAAGATAAGGAAGGGTGTTAAGGTAACAACTTGATAAACTATTAGGGAATTATTTCAAGGTTGTTTTGGGCTTAGGTTGAGATAGGTTTCTCACACCCAGAATGGTTTATCAAACAACTTCATGTAATCATACACATGACTATCATCCTCTGCTATATTGTTGTTGGGACAATATGGCTTGATATCAACCCAATATTCATCACTCTAATACCAAAGGTAAATTCTCCTCAATCATTTGATCAATTACGTCTGATTTCACTTTGCAATAGTGTGTATAAAATTTAAAGTCATTTCTAGCATCATTGCAACTAGAATCAAGCCCCATCTTTCTAAACATATCTCGAGAGAAAAGAGGGGTTTCCTACTTAAGAGAGACATTAAATATGCCATAGGGATAGCCTAGATAGTCCTTCACTTTGTCAAGGAAACAAACATAATTTGATTACAAAGATAGACCTTTCCAAAGCATTTGAGAAAGTAAACTGGCTCTACCTCAGATTCCTACTTATTAAGGTGGGGTTTCATTGGTGTTTCATTAAGATGGATGGAGGGCTGGTTTTCCTCAGCCACTTTTGCTATTCTAGTTAATTATCAGCTTGCCTCCAAAAGCGTCAGGAAAGGTTGTCCCCTTTCTCCACTGTTATTCCTTCTAGTCACTGAAGCACTTTGTAAACTGATACATGCAAAGGCCTCTAATGGGCTACAAGTGAGTCATTTGGAGCACTGAGCTTTGTTTTTTGAATCAAGCTTTTGTAAGAAGATTCTAGAGGTAGATCAGTCATGTTTTGGAAATGAGCAATCAAGTTGAGGGTTTTGTTATTTGTTTTGATGTGTTTTCCAGAGCTTTGTTACAAAGTTTTGTAGTCTGTTTGTCACTAATTATCCTCACTGTATAGTATGTTTGTCACTAATTATCCTCACTAGAAAGGAAGTGGATTTAACATGAAAATACCCTATAAATGTCAATATTTATGCATGATTGAATATGTCAATTCTAAAAACCAGAGAGAAGATATAAGAAGATTCTTACAATTCAGTGAGATTTTGTAGGTCGCTGATGATGGACAGAACTGTACCATTTAAAGAGTATTTGTCAAGCCTCCTGTATCCATACATAGCAAATAAAGTAAGACAAACTTTGTTTTACATTTAAATCGTTTTACTTGGTCTTTAAAGCTATGCATAATCTAAAAAACAATGCATCAGTACAAAGTGTGATGGAAAATTTGATACTCACAAGGCCTACAAGGTTTGTACAAGTCCAAGAGTGGAGGGGATCTCTCCAATAAAGCTATTGCTATGAAGCAGTCTGGCATATAAAAAAATATGAACAGTCGTTAATCTCTCTAACCCATATTCACCATTACAAACTTAGAAAGATACAGATCTGTTTCACTTACACGTAAAGTAGTATCATACTCGAGTTGAAAAGATTGGGTGGAATGGAACCTGTAAGCTTGTTTTGGTTGAAATGGCTTGAATAACGGGAAACAATAAGAAATTCATCAATAATTTCTCCATTAATGGGAACTAAATAAGCAAAAAACATTCCATCTTTCTTACAAGTGTTGTGCAACGAGTCTGTCTAATCCAGGTTGGCTTGCATTGGAGACTGGGAGAGTTCCAGTAAGTTGGTTTTCTGCAAGAGCTAGCCAATTGACCTTAACTAAATTACCTAATGAGGTAGGAATTGGACCACTGAGGTTATTGGAATTAAAAGCCTTGACATAACTAAATATAAAATGAATATTTATTAATGGTACACTGATAATCATACAAAAACTCAAGATTAACCAGGTTTCCCATTTCATCTGGGATGTTTCCACTAAAATTACACCCGATCAGAACCCCGAGCATTCCAAAAAATTACTATTAGATTGCAGTCCAAGCATGATATATATATCAATATTAAGCAGAATTTCAATCTAAATTTGTGCCACTGCTTCAAAACGTATGATGAGTTAGGGTTAGTATATACTCACAAGTTTTTCAATTTAGTCAAGTTTCCCAAGGTCTTGTGAAGGCTTCCAATCAATTGCGGGTTGTATGAAAAATTCCTGTGGTACCCAAGGAATATATTCATGGATTAAATTATCAACACCTTAGTCTATAATAGTAATTGTCAATACTCATTCATATATATAATTTATATACTTACATTGTTTGAAGTTCAGTAAGATGACCGATATCGATTGGAATTTGTCCCTTAAGTCCCTTGGAAGGTAGTTGTCTAAACAACGATTATTGATTTTAAAACAAAGAGTCAAAACCAACATAAAATTTTAATCAAAACTACAAACTTATTTAGTTCTTAATAAAAATCACATACTTGTTGAATTATTTAGTAAGGTACTCAAGTCATTAATACAAAATTGCCCAAGAAGTTTATGAAGATTTGTAGCCAAGCATATACACAATGATATACAAATCAAACTAACTCTAATATGGATCTTTATTCAAAATTATAGGTAGGGTTAACAACCAAGATAACTACTTTGTTCTTAGAAATTCAACCCCTGAAATATAAAATTAATGTAAAACAAAATCCCAAACATAAACATATCTTGAAATTACAGTGACAAGATATCTTGAAATTGCAGTATTAACATAAAAGCCAGGGAAGGGATACTTATAGTGAATTTATCTGGCCAGAGATTGTATAGGTGACTCCATCCCAATGAGAGTTGCAGGGATCAAAACCTTTCCAAGTTCTTGGCACCGTGTTTCCCTGTTTTGATTTCATTGCATTGAGGATCCTAACTATAGCAGGAAACCAAAATAAACATAAGACAATTTGAATCTTTGATTAAGGTGTGTGATATCACAACCAAAATTTTAATTGTACAAAAAATAAAAATAATGAAAAAGAATCCATGGATTGCTAAGTAGGATTGGATCACGAGCTTACTGTCGTTGACGTTTGTGAAGCCCGAAACTCCAAGGCATATGGAAAGAATAACTACAGTAACACACAAAAAACACAGAGACATAATATAATGGCATATTTTCTACATTATATGAAACACACTAAAAAGAGAGTAACAAACTTTAAATAAGCACAGGTTGGATAGTTTGACTTTTACCTCATTTTTCAACACAATCATTTATGGTGTGGGTAGTATCTTCTTTCATAAGTACAATCATACAAGTATCTACCAATGCATCATAACCATGCAAAAACTCTCCAAAATTTGCAAACCAATGAACTGTTGCACCTATGTCTATAGCTATGTTTGAAGAGCATTTGTTTGAGGAATTCTATTTAAAACTTTGCTTGACATAGTCACCCCTTTTAAAAATGATCTTTCTAGCTGTTGGAAACTATTTACCACAGAAATTTTGATTTGTAGGTCTGCTGCTACCCAAAATGTAACAAGATCTAAGGCTAGTAATGATTAGGTTGGCCACTTACCAATACAAGTCCAATTGGAAAAAAAAATAGAATAGACATTTCTTTACATTCAGATGTAATCCAAAATTCCTATAGTTGAATTTTTTTTAAATGAAATGTTGCAAGAAAAAAATTAAAAATATTTTTACATGAAAAACTGCAGGAAAATAGGGCACAAATCCAACTAGAAAAGCAAAGAGAATAAACATGAATATAGATTCAGATGCAATTAAAAATTAGAAATATTTTTACATGGAATGTTGCAACAGAATGATCCAAAAATCCAAATGGAATAACAATGCACATGGACAATGCTCTAGATTTAGATACAATTTAATTTTACCATGTAAACTGAAATGTAATTCCAGGTCATTGGGCCTTCTGGTAGTGGATTTGTATACTATTTTTCATGCCTTGGACACTTGTATGGTTTATATTTTCCCCAAGGTTCTAAATGAGTCTTGTTCATGGGAATTTTTGTTCTTAATCCACCCATTTTTTGGCATTATTGTAGTGGCTTCTTAAGCAACCAATTTTTTCTTGTATAATGTCATGTACATTTTTATGCTATTGGTAGCTAAAGGAGGCATTTTATTAAAACAAAAACAAAATCCATTCTAAAATATTTTTAAGGTTACCAAGAAGCATGTAAACATGCTACTTACATTCCAAGCAAGAACTCACTAAAGTGTGTATTCTATAGCTAGTTAGTAGAAAATATGCAGTGCCTAAAAGCTTTATTATGAACCTACATGTACAAGCCTCTTAAAAATAAATTCATAAAAATTCTTTCCAGATGATACTTACAATGCATCAATGTTAACCTAAATTTGTACCAATTCCTTTCAAAAGATGGATTGTATCAACGTGTATTAGAAAATGTTTGGATTGCATCAATGTGCATGGGCCACTCCATCAAGTTACAATGAGAATCTAATCCAAACAAGGAAACCTGTTCCAACCTCAAGAAGGGAGATATCAAAACTTCCATGTGATTTCCATGTACTTTGGAATTGGAAACAAGGCATAAAGGTCCTGAATCAATCAAGATAAGACATACCAACCTCTAAAAGTGAGATATGGGGAATGTGCAATACCATTGAAGGTCCATTGAAATTTCTTCTAATAAAATTGTATGCAACATAAATGCAAAGAGTTTTGAAAAAATACAAATCTTTTTTTTCTGTAACATAATTTTTTTTTGCCAAAGGTATCCGAGAGGATGGTATATACAAAATGCTTGTTGGTCCAATGAAGTAGGGTTCTTTGGTGCATGAAAATGATGACTAATTCAAGATTTGGCACAAGAGGTTTGGTCACTTACACTATAGAGAATTACGTCTCTTTAAGGACATGGCACATAGATTGTTGGACAACAAGATAGAAAATACAAGTTGCACTCAACAAGAATGCAAAAATTATTTATTTTCCTTAGTAATGAGTACAGATCAAGAAGGATTCTTTATATGATTAATTCATATGTGTGTGGAACGATGTCATCAATCTCAATGACAGGTAACATTTATTATGTTTCCTTTTTTGATGACTCCTCTATAAAAGCCTACATATATTTTAAGAAGACAAAGGATGAAGTGTCCAGTAGGTTCCAAGTGTTAAAAGCTCTTGTGGAGAGTTGGAAAAGTAAGAAGATTAAGGTATTAAGACATATAAAACCCTCATAGAATCAGTGCAAAAGAGAAAATAAATAAGGAGGAGGAGTAGACGGGGATATTAGTGCCTTATCCATGGGGCCTAGGAAACAATTTACTACATTGATTCTAAGCATGCAAGACAGAACACTCATGTGGGCATGAGCTTCAAGTGTTTAGTGTCTCCGATCCAAGAAAACTACCTATTAAACACTTCCAAACAGGGGTTTTTAGTGATAACAATCATTTTTATGCAAAATAACTGTAAATAAACTTGAACCACTTTAACTCCAAAGAATGTCTGAGAATCCAGACTAGATGCAAAGTAGACTCAGACATACATTTGCTAGAAACTAATGTAAAGATATTACAAACAAATATCTTACACAATAGACATGATCACATGTGATCAAAGGCACTTGTAGTAACATTTCAAGTCATAAGTGTCAAAAGTTCAAACTAATGTATGCCTTCCGTAGTTGGGGTTATTTCTGTTTTGATTTAGTTTACACAACTTTTGAGTGTCACTGAATTCGAACTTGAACACAAACATGGACCAAGTGACTTAGGTGTTAGGTAATACATAATACTGACCTGAGCATATATCCATAGTATATCAGATGGTAAAAGACATGACTATTCAAAACATATCACTGATTGAAATTTAAAAATACAATATATGGTGGGAAAGAAATAAATTACTGATTTTCAGGTCATATTCAAGCCAATTGGAGAAGATACCTTGATATTTTTCATAGTGCCATTGACCCGATGATTCCCCTCCATATCACTCATTTCTTATTGTTTGATAAAGGGGCATGGTTGCATTAACATGCAACGTAAAGCCTAATATCTATAAAATTGAGAAGGAATCAAGCACAAACCTGAAACCCAAAACAGAAAGATGAATTTCTACACAATTATTCATCCTATGCTTAAATGTGAGAATTCTTAGTAAACATCATATCTATAAAACTTATAGGAATGCAAAAACAAACTAAAATCCCAATCCCATAGATCTTGAGGACAAACTCAATCTCAAATCTAACACCCATAAAATAAAAAGAGCGAAAGCTAAACCTTATCAAATTTGGAAGTATATTGGAAACAAAACTAAAGCCAAAGAGCCAAATCTGAATGCAGGCACTATCACAAAGTCTGCAAACTTGAGCAATTATTGACATACATTACCTCCACCCCCTCGATCTCAAGATTGATTTTCTCCCGAGCTCTAACGGAGAACTCTGCTGCAGGTTTGTGAGACCAAAATATACATCTTTGGGCCTGCTAAGTCCCCCATATTGTATAGGCACATTGTCTGGAGATATAAATATGCAAGTAAAATCAAAGGTTCAATAGGCTTCTAGGAATATTCCATTGAATATATCCTTCATTCTGTCCTATATCAGAGTCTTCAATTGAGGTTAAGCACATTTTCACTGCATCAAAGAAGGAATTTTGCATACTTGTACAAGCTCTCTGTGACTTTTCCTTCATGTGCTATGACAAATTTTCTCTTAGTACATTGCATCAGGAATGGGTCTAACATGGAGTACAATGCACTAAAATACCATGGTACATTAATGAATACCTGGAAAATAGAGAAAACACAAATTAAGAGGTGATTTCTCATTTTGATAAAACTGAGACTAGTATACTCTCCTTTTTAGTACTTAACAGATGCCAAAAACCCAAGATTGAAAATGAATATAGCAAAATATTTAATTGCATATGAAATACTTGACATTTAGAAGGAGTGGAGAAACCCTTAAACATTGTACTTGAAATGACCATTTTGAATCCTCGCAGAGGCAATGACAGTCAGAAGCGAAAACCCAAAAGTAGTATGATGTAGGATCTGTAATCTAGAAATGGTGAGATAGGAATTCAAATCCTAGAAAGGTCAAATAGTCCATTAATATACTTCACAGAGTGATTTCATTCTCTTCAAAGTTTCAGGATAAGATGGAAAGGAAGGGTTTCCTCCATGAGTTGCTTGAGAAAAACCTAATTCCCTCACTATATTTTGTAATAGTTGGGGATATCTTAACCTAAAGTGTTAACTCACTGTGTTGTCACCAACATTCCTAGGAATTTATTTAGTTCCGTACTAGCAGGTACCCCACTCAAAACCCTCTGTGTGAGGCGCACTAGTCTACACCACAGGTTTACTAGGGAATCAAGATGCTATCCACAAATGTGGGGAAGCATCCCTTAGGTTTTCCCACAAGATTTTCCTTGGGAAAAATATAGTGGGGGCTATCTTGACCATGAAAAACAATACTCTTGGTGGCAGATTGTGATCAAACAAAAATCTCAGTCTATATGTTCCTCCATCTTTGAACCATGCAAATTTGGATGAAAAGGACAATAATGTTGAACTTAAAAGGTCAGAAAAGTGGTTTACTGAGATAAAAAAAAAGCTATGATTCAATGGGATCATAAAAAAAAATAGGAAATGCATATAGAACAAGGAAAACTTGAGAGAAGTGTTCTTCACTTATTGAAACACCACACAAATACATGTTAGCTCCTCACAGCTGCCAACATTACATAGGCTCTCTTAATCATTAGGATAAGTAAAAATAATAATTGGAGGACATGGGTACCAGAAAATAGTAGCTAATAGACATTTCACTGGTGATATTAGCAAAGTGTTAAAACATTTACCAGGTCTCCATACTAGCTATGGTCTGCTCTGGCACCCAAATGGTATGAACCTCAGAAAGAAAGAGGCCCAATGGAATCCCGATGTGATTTTGATGGAATACATACCTTTCATGCACCTGATTCAAAGGAAGTCCCATCCTTGCAGTGCAGCCCATCTGGACATTTTTCTTAATGCACTTCCAAAAAGAAAAACAAAATAAAGAAAGAGAAACAAGACGCTGGATACGTCCATGTACTCATTGTACATAAAATTTTGCGGGAAAACTATTGCATTTTCATAGTACAAAATAATATGAAACAGTAACTAATAATCGAATGTCCATACTCAAATTTTTAGTGGCAAATTATCACATTGTTTAGAAAATACAACAAAGCATATAAAAACAGATCGGCCTAAATATCTATATTAGTCCAATCATATAAAAAATATCTCTGTAAAATATCTGTTGTAACTTTTAGCCTTTTTCAATAAGGGCCAAAGATATATGTTATTTGACACCAGCAACCATTTGTTAAGTAACAAATATCTAAAAATTCATCAAAAAATTCAATTTTTGGTGTGCGAAAACCCACAAACACCAAATCTACTATGAAAACTAATGTTGTCTTTCTGTTCATTAACACGCATATAAAATATATTGATTGAAGCAAGCTCAGTAAAGGAAAAAACATATGTGTTTTGGGAAACTCATATATCATTCTAATTGTTAGAATAATCAACCCATAGTTAGCTACCTTAGACATTAATTTAATTATTTTTGTCTTATTTGCCTAGTACATGTGTCCCACCTTATGCAAGTTGTCATTTACCTATCCATAGTGGTCAAACTTGCCTTATTTGACTCATGTAGTGCTTGGGAAACCTCAAGGAATAAAATCTACTTTATTCCTGGCCTCCTAAGCACCCTTCTGCTTTTTCTGCTTTATTGCCTACTTTTTCAGTGCTTTAAGGCAATTGGGAAAGTTTGACTAGGTGAGGTGAACTAGTTTTTTGTCCTCTACATCCTCCACTCTTTTCTCCTTGGAAAACAATGTATGAGTTGTCATTCCATAACTCTTTATCTTGCCTAAGTGCTTTTGCCAATTTGTGAGCTCCATGACTGATTTGGGATCAGCTTTTTGCACCTATGGGGGATTTGCTTAATTTTAGTAAGCCTGCTTTATGCTAGATTCGAATTGCTCCTCATGAATTCAAATCTCCTATGTAATTATTTAATGCAGCAACCTATTATGTTACAAGGTTGGCTATTGTACACTTATTCAATACAATTTAGTGTTCAGCTCATTATTCAGTCTCTTTTGTGAGTAATTTTGCATGTTCAATTGATAATTGTTGTGAGTAAAATTAATCTATCACTGGGTTCAATTTCCACATGGTATAAGAGCCATTGTAGATCGATTTCTCTCCTTCAAAATTTTTTTGCAGGTTCGACATCAGTGACTGGGAGCCTTCTACTAACAGCCGAGACAATTTCTAAGCTATGGATCAATCTCAGAAGATCATCTTGACTCCCTTCAATTTCTTTGAATGGAAAGCAGAGATGGAGATACTGTTGAGAGTGAAAGGCCTCTACAGGGTGACTATGGCAACAGAAGCAGATCCCAATGCAGCTATATAGAAGATAAAATGGCACAACAGGAGGGATGAGGCCTATGGTCTTTTGTGTCTGAGTATTTCCAGAGACCTCCTTTTCCATCTTGATGGATTGACATCACCAAATGAAGTATGGGAGAATCTTACTGATCTTTTTGGAAAGATAGATGAGATGAGGGAACATCAAATCGAAAATGAACTGATCTCCCTGAGTCTCAATAGCTTTGAATCTCTGCAACTCTATTTCTCCAAGTTCAAAGCACTTGTTTTGTAGCTGAAATAGTGTGGGATCGAAAAGAAGGATGATAAGATGGTATTGGCCATTCTCTCGAATCTTGGCCCTAACTATTCAATGTCTATTTCGACCTTCTATGCCACAAAACTGACAGCTCGAACCTGGAGGATGCCTAGCCTTGCAGATTTCATGGAATCTCTCACACAAGAACAAGACAAGCTGGTGATGATGGGAACCATCAAACCATCCAAAGATCAAGCTCTGATTGCTGGAGATTCGAAGGTGGATTCAAAAAGCAAAAAGAAAGCTAAAAATCCACCTAAGCAAAAGAGAGACAAGAAACAGTCTCCGGAGGAGCCACAAGGTTCCAAGAAGAACTACCAGAAGAAGAAAAACAAAGGAGAAATGAGCAAGTGCGCATACTGCAATAAGGGAAATCACACTGAAAGCTCTTGTATGAAGAAGAAAATAGACATACTGACCCAACTGCTAGAGAAGAATGGCATCACCCTTCTAGAAAGCTCAAAGAAGAGAGAAGGAGGATCAAGTTCAGATGACAGAGAGAGAGTTCATGCATTGGTTGCTGGCACATCAAGCTCACCCAATTTTATCATTGATTCTGGAGCTTCAAGACACATGGTTTTGACCAAGGAGGCATTCTCCTCACTTGACATGTCAAAAGGACCACCTATAGTACTGGGAGATGACTCTCTCACTGAAAGTTTGGGCAAAGGGAGGATTGATCTTGATCATGGTCAGTTCAGCAATGTGTTGTATGTGCCTGGTCTTGCCTCCAACCTCTTGTCAGTGTACCAGATGACTCACACTGGGTCTCCAAATAAGGTCATATTCTCCCCTGATGAAGTTGAGATCACAGAGATATCAAGTGGTAAAGTCATTGCAAAAGGAGTTGCAAATCATGCTCAGAAGGTATACATGTTCTCACACTTTCTACCCTACTCAAACCCCTCTGCTCTTCTGATTCATGCTAATGAAGAAAGAAAGCTTTGGCATGAAATATTTGGCCACCTAAATTACAAGTATCTTTCTAATA
>LPNX011030807.1:85183-172411 GCA_001517045.1 Pseudotsuga menziesii | reverse complement strand
TTTGGCCTCTTCAAAGTCTTTAAGGCTTTGGTTGAAAACCAATCTGGGAGGAAACTCAAGGTCCTCAGATCTGACAATGGTGGTGAGTATGTCAAGTATGAGTTTATTAATTATTGTGTAGATGCAGGTATTCATATGCAACATTCTATCCCTTACACACCACAACATAATGGTGTTGCTGAGAGGAAGAACATATCACTGAAGGAGATGGCAACATGCATGATGGAGGCCAAAAATTTGCCACCAAAGTACTGGGACGAAGCTATCAACTGTGCAGCCTATATCCAAAATAGGGTGCCTCATAAATATCTTTATGATGTGACTCCTTTCGAAGCATGGAGTGGGCACAATCCATATGTGACCCATTTCATGATTTTTGGCTCAAGGGCTTGGGCTAGAATTCCAACAGAAAAGAGAAAGGCTTTGCAGCCCCAAATCCAAGAGTGTCTATTTGTTGGATACTCTGAAGATTCAAAATGGTACAAACTGATAAATTTGAGCACAAACAAAGCCTTCATCGAAAGGTGTGTTCAGTTTCAAGAAGAACCCCTTGCAGCAGTGGAAGTTGGAGAAACCTCTTCACCACCTGAACCTATGAAAGTAAGTGAAGAGTTTGTTGAACATGATGATTCTGATTTGTCTGATAGTGATGAGTTTATTGCAGACCCTAACATCCCTACAAGGCCAAAATGGGCAGCCAAGACACTACATGCAGCAGGAGAGCTAGCTGGGGATCCCAATGACCCAAGGAGGACTAGATCTCAATTTGAGAGTGGTATGTGCATGAAGGATCCTATGTTTGCTAAGAAATACTATTTGATGGTGGAATCAGATCCTCAAACATATGAATAAGCAGCAGGAGATCCAATATGGAAAGCAGCCATGAAGGAAGAGTTCAGCTCACTCCAGAAGAGCAACACATGGGAGCTAGTGGATCTTCCCCTAGGGAGGAAGTTAGTTCAGTGTAAGTGGGTCTACAAGACCAAATTTGCTGCTGATGGTTCACCTCTGAAGTACAAGGCCAGATTGGTAGCCAAGGGATACTCACAAGTTCATGGCATAGATTACAATGAGACCTTTCCAGCAGTGGCAAAGATGGACTCCATTAGGCTAGCCTTAGACATTGCAGCCTCAAAGCAATGGGAGGTACATCACATGGATGTAAAATGTGCCTTCCTGAATGGATATCTCACTAAAGAGATATATATGTAGAAGCCTCAAGGATTTTCTACTAACCCTTCTCTTGTGTGTAGGTTGAGAAAGTCATTGTATGGGCTAAAACAAGCCCCCAGGGCTTGGTATGCCAATATTGATAGCTTCTTACTATCAGTGAATTTTGTTCGGTGAAAATCATATCCAAATGTATATTTGAAGTTAATTAATGGTTCATTAATGATCATTTTGTTATATGTTGATGACCTCCTCATTACAGGAAGCTCAAAGGATGAGATTGCTTCCTTAAAGGGTGCAATGAACCAAGCCTTCTCCATGACAGATTTGGGGCTCTTAAGCCAATTTTTGGGGCTTGAGATTGCTCAAACCAAAGCTGGAATCAAGGTGCACTAGTCCAAGTATGCCTTGGATTTGCTAAACAAATTCAGAATGAAGGATTGCAAAGCAAGCAAAACTCCTTTCCTTTCAGGAGTGAAGCTGGAAGAAGATGATTCTTCACCTATGGTAAACAATACACTGTATAGGCAATTGATTGGATGTTTGTTGTATATGACACATACTAGACCTGATATTTATTATGCAGTAAGTGTGGCTTCTAGATACATGGATCAGCCTCATGAGATCCATTGGAAAGTAGCCAAAAGGATCCTTAACTTTGTTTAGGGAACAAGGACACATGGGACCTTCTATAAAGCAAAATCTGATCTTGATTTGATTGGATTTACTGACAGTGATTGGGTAGGTGATAGCACAGATAGAAAGTCCACATCAGGATATGTGGTCATACTTGCAGAAGGGCCAATCAGCTGGTCAAGCAAGAAACATAGTGCCATTGCACTCTCATCTACAGAAGCAAAGTACAGAGGAGTTGTCAATGCAACAACTCAATGTTTATGGTTGTAGGGTTTACTTGGAGAGTGTGGTTTCAAATCAGAGTACTCAACTACCATCTACTGTGATAACCAGAGTACCATTCGAATCTGCAAAGATCCAGTTCAGAAGCAGAGAACCAAACACATTGAGATCCATATGCACTACATCAGAGAGCTTGTGCATGATGGCACCATTCACCTACTCTTCTGTTCATCTTCAGAACAAGTAGCTGATATCTTCACCAAAGAATTTTGTGAGAAGACCTTCAGCAATATCAAATCACTGCTGGGGATTTCTGATCATGCTATGAAGCATGAGTGAAGACAAGATTTCCAAATTTTGTTTTACAGTCCATGTTTAAGGGGGGATTTTCCCATGTAGTTTTTGCCTCTTTCCTTGTTTAAATGGACATGCAGTATGTAAAGGGTTACTAAGCCTTGTTGCTAGGCCCTATAATTTTCTGATATATTACTCATAAGTCAGGCTTAAGGGGGGGTGTTAGAATAATCAACCCATAGTTATCTACCTTAGACATTAATTTAATTATTTTTGTCTTATTTGCCTAGTACATGTGTCCCACCTTATGCAAGTTGTCATTTACCTATCCATAGTGGTAAACTTGCCTTATTTGACTCATGTAGAGCTTGGGAAACCTCAAGGAATAAAATCTACTTTATTCCTGGCCTCCTAAGCGCCCTTCTTCTTTTTCTGCTTTATTGCTTGCTTTTTCAGTGCTTTAAGGCAATTGGAAAGTTTGACTAGGTGAGGTGAACTAGTTTTTTGTCCTCTACATACTCCACTCTTTTCTCCTTGGAAAATCATGTATGAGTTTTCATTCCATCACTCTTTAGCTTGCCTAAGTTCTTTTGCCAATTCGTGAGCTCCATGACTGATTTGGGATCATCTTTTTGCACCTATGGGAGATTTGCTTAATTTTAGTAAGCCTGCTTTATGCTAGATTCGAATTGTTCCTCATGCATTCGAATATCCTATGTAATTATTTAATGCAGAAACCTATTATGTTATAGGGTTGGATATTGTACACTTATTCAATACAGTTTAGTGTTCAGCTCATTATTCAGTCTCTTTTGTGAGTAATTTTGCATGTTCACTTGATAATTGTTGTGAGTAAAATTAATCTATCACTGGGTTCAACTTCCACACTAATAAATGTATGTAGGATTTTTTTTAAACCCACTACATATTCAGAAACCATTGAAATCAAGCTAACTTCAATGAAATCTAGCAAAAATTACAATTATATCCGTCATTATTCTTGGGAAAATTTAAAAAGGCATGGGACTGTTTGTACAGGGGACCAAGCTTCACAGGAAATATACATTCACCTTTTAATTTTATAAGATAACTAGAAACACATGACTTGTATTTTTATTAATTTATCAAGCAACCAGCATCATATTGTCATACAATACCAGCCATAAGAATTCTTTGCTTCAAGCCAAGAGGTTATTTATTGAACATTGATACCTACCTCACGATTGTACACTTGAGCGGGAAACCCAAATTTCCCACTTTCTAGTGCCATATACCATGCCATCACTGAATCACATTGTGGGCCACTTTTACCTTCTTTGTTAATCTCTGGCTGTAATCTCAACCACGAAAAATTGCCAAATGCAAGATAGGGACCTTAACCATCCATTAGCTTTGCAACCATCTAACGTGCCTGTCTCCTTATTCATTGCAATAGTCCGTTGCCATTCACGGCAGGCTGCAGGACCAATAACCTTGCCCCATTTTTCTTTCAAACGAGGATCCCACAGGGAATTGCTCCTACACCTCTCCCTTAGATCCGTACAAACCCCTGCCATGTTACGTAGGATGGCAGGTGAAATCCTGCTCAATATGCTCTCCAGTGCCAATTTAGGTAGATCTAAAATAGAAAAGCCTTTTACTTCTTCTACATTTTCTACTATTTGAACACATTTTCTCTTCAAACCCATTGAAGAATAAACTTTTACCAAGATCCTGTTTCTGATAAACTCCAAAATTAGTTGCGACAGTCCCACACCTAATGCAACTGGAAAAACATTCATCTCATTATTAGGCCATCCCATGACAAAAAATGGAATTTCAATAGTCTAAAAAGGCTTGGTCAAGGCATTCACAATTCTGGGACCTTGGCTTGCTTGGAAAGTTGGCAGTGAACTTAAAGTGAGGGAAGGAAACAATCCATGGATAGGTTGTTGTGAAGTTTTTGATAGATGTACTTTTAGAAAGAATGACATGAATTATGAAAAAGAAAATAAATATTTAGCAGATGCATCTGTCCAAGCAGCTCAGGGAGGATGGTTACAGTATTGGAAATCTGCAGTTGGTTTAAAATTACAGAGAGATCTGGCTACAGAATGGATTCCTTATGTTTCCCTTTTAAAACGCAGTGCGATATTTATAAAAGAAATAGATAATGAGTTAAAGTGGTCTTGGAACAAAGCAAATGGAGTTTTAACTGCAAAGTTAGGATATGGAGCAAAATGTTAAGAAGAACAAATTGGGAAAAGAGAGTGGTAGGATGAAATATGGAGTTTAGAAAGTCCATTAAGAATAAGAAATTCTCTGTTGTGAGCTTTTGCTGCCAAAATTTTAACCTGGGATAAAAGGAAAAAAAGGAATTGGATCAGATCTAGTTGGTGTGTGCTGAGTAAAAAAGATAATGAGACAGTTAATCATCTCCTTGGTAGTTGTTCTTTTACAATCTCTGTATGGAAGGAAATTATAAATATAGAATCCATAGATATATCTCATCAATGGCAACAATCTACATTAATGGAATATTTTAAAGCCTAGTGTACAAAGTTCAAACAGCTCAGTTCAGACACATAAATCATTGCCTTGGTTTAAACTTTGGGGTGTTGGGTAGAGAGAAATAAATGTATTTTCCAAGGTAAATAATTGAATGTAGGATTGGTTTCACATCAAATCAGACTGTCATATGGAGAAATTTGGATGCCTCACCTAAAAAAAATCAAGAAGGCTTTTAGACCCAGTTATAGATTTCACAAAATATTGGGTTTACCTTGATGGTGCTTGTCAAGGAACACCTAGTAAGTGTGGGGCAGGGGTACTAATTTACTTGACAATGTCTCAATTCTTTGCTTGGAAGTATATGGAGCAGGGGAAGGAACCAATAATAGAGTTGATACATATGCTTTGTGGATGCTTTTGAAAGCAACAGTTGAAAAAGGGATCAGAACATTATAGGCGCTAGGTGATTCAAAACTCTTGATAGACTGGGAAAATGGACGTAGCCAAATTTCAAACTTGAACTTGAATCCTATCCTGGAACTAATCTTGGAGTTGAAAAGAACTTTGAAGAAATCTCCTTTGCACATATATACAGGGAATTCAATATAGAAGTAGATCTTCTCTCAAAGGAATCCTTAACAATGCAAGAAATATTACTCGAAAAACAGGTATTTAAGCAAGAAAGATTACTGGAAAAATAGGTATTTAAGGGAGAAGATATAGTCTCAGTTTTTTTTAAGTCCTTATTTGACACATTGCAAGCTGTTGAGGGAGGGTGGTTTTTATTTGTAGTTAATGAAAAGTCAAAGTTTATGAATGTTTAGAAGTTATGATTTTTTGTAAGAACCATGGAGGTTTTAATTTTTGGGATCTGGAAAAAAACTTACAGTAGAAAAGGAGATGGTATTCTTGACCATTTGAATATGAGTCAAAAGACTAGAAGAATGTATATTTTGATTTCTGCTTCAGAAATAGCAAATATAAGATTTTTATCTTGGGAAAAAAAACTATTGGATTTTCCTCTCGTGAAGTTCCCTACCCTTCTGCAGAGATTTTTTCTTGTTGGGCATCCTTAGAATTTCCATCTCTAATAGGTTCTTGGTATTTGTCTTCTAATAAAGTTCATGGAGATCTTACTTTTGGTTGATTTTCACCCCAACTAGACCTTCTCTTTCTCCTCCTCTTAACTATTTGAAAACCATCTTGGTCCACCTCTAGTGAGTTTATTTTTCTCTCTCATAGGGATTACTATGGGGTTTAATTTCATCTTCTACTTTCCAAAATCATTTTTTGGATAGGTTGCTATCAAATGGCCAATTTCCTAATAGAGCCTACACTAAGAACATGTGTTTTTATAGTCCAAAGTTTGGGCTCATTATACTCCATTACATTCAAGGATGATCTCATTTGGCTATCCTTTACTTAAGCTAGATGTACACGTATTATTGCTTAATAGAAGAAGCTGCCATATTTATTACTTATTTAAACCCAATAAACTTACCTAAGGCCTTACGAATTTTCTCCATGACCTCGTCTTCCCATAAGGGAAAGGATAAACTGGGGACTCTCACCCAGACAAACATGGAACATGGGTTTAATTATGGGAACCAAGTCACCAAGAAGAACTAGCACCACCCCAAATCGAGGACCCTTCTTCCATTACTCTCTTCATATCTTCAACTTCATTGTAATGAACTATGAAAATCCCTGAAACATGGAATCTTACCAATAAATTTGTTGTCCAGTTGTCACTTATCCAGCTCATGAAAGCATCATAGTTTGGCAAATATCTATCAAAATAGTAGATCAAGGCCTCATATTTGAAGGCTTTCATGTTATTACAAACATATTTTGATGATACTTTCTGGACCTGGATAGAGCCTGATATCTCCACTATGAATCTTCCAGCATGAGACAAATTTTGGGGTTGAGATTCGAGAAAAATTGAGTCATTGATATATCTAATCACATCTTTAACTAATATCACTTAAAGAATATAATCACCTTTAATTGAAGAACCTGGATTAATACCCTCCAAAGATGGAACATTGGATGGAAAAATTGTAGCTGAATCCCCTCTGGAAAAGGAGGGAATCTAACATCCATAATTTTCCTTCAAAGTAACTAAGCCTTAGTGTAGGAAGGAAGAACTTGAGGCCAAGGAGGGAATCTTTGTCACCACAGACACTGATCGACTGTGGGTCATGCACATCTTGTTCATTGGCATATAGAAGACAGTGACTAAGATCTGTTAAAAAGAATGTAAGCCCATTTATTGTTCCAAGTGATGTGTAAGTTGCTCTCCAAGGGATCTATCTTTTTTTGACAGTAATGAAATATATTCTCAATATTTACTTGCAGCTATTATCTATGTGATGTTGCAAACTATCGTACTACAGTGGCATATCCCTTTGCTGGGATTCTGTTCAACATTAATACCCCTCCTCTTCAATCAGTAAAAATAATAAATTCGTCAATAACTTTCCCAATGCAATGGTGGATCCATAGTGTAGGTACAATTAAAAAAATTCCCAACTCAAACATTAATACCCCTCCTGTTCAATCAGTAAAGATAATGAATTCATTAATAAGTTGGCCAATGCAATGGTAGAGCCACAATGTAGATATAATTAAAAAATTCCCAATGCAACATCACAAGTAGGTTATCTCCCGTTTCTACCCAGATCCATCATAATAAATGAATACCCTATAAATTGAAGCAGGGATGACCTTGACAGTTCATTGAAATACACAGTCTAAGAAAAAGCACAAGATACTAGACTACCAATGAATTGGGGTTCAGATTTCATTTGACATTGTTTAGGACTCCATAATAATTGAACTGATAGACCAGAAATGAGGAACAGAGAGGATAGGGACTCTGAGAACAACATCTAAGAGAAAAATTCAGCCTGTCCATCCAACAAATGGTCAGGGAGTCTCAATCCCTTCAAAAATCAACCCCGTGCCACCACTTGAACAAAACATTATGCATTTGTTGGATCCAATAGTAGTTAAAAATATGTAGAGAACTATAATTAGGACTATTATGAAGTAAGCCATGACCGGATTAAGATAAAAGAGAGTTGACTTACGTGGTAGAGAGGTAGTGTATGAAGATGCGGGCACTTTCAAAGCAAGCTAAGAGAGATTCCTTGTGAACGGTGATGTCCCTGGAAAGGGAAGAGGAAGAAGGATTGTCCTTCATTAGTTGGCTCGGCTTCCCCTTCACCACTCTGCTAATTTTGGCCCGTGGAAGGTCCTCTACCTCACCTGTGCTCCTATTTGCAACAAATCCATTCAAAACCCATCCCGCTTTGCTAATATCCTGAGCAAGTTGTCTGAAGTGATTTTTAGCTTCACCGCTATTACAGTTTGTTGTATTTTAATTTATGGAATTTGTGCGCTGGGAAAAAAATGGAGTCGACCTTCTTCCCACTTGGTCAACCAATATGAAATCTGAAGATGCCCAACATCTGTTGGCACCCCATTTTGATTTAAATACTTATTGAGGGATTCCAATGTGAACTTTAATCCATAATCAAACTTCACTTTATCAGCTGGAAATTGTATTTCACATAAAATTAATTTTAAGGCATTTATATTGAAGTTTTACTTGTGTATTTGAACTCTTGCAAACCGTATTTGCAAATTGGATTAGAAGAGTCTACATTAATCACATTGTAGGTACCATCTTGGCATTCCCACATTACACATTTCTTTGAGGGAATCAACATTGTATGACTTTTCTTTAGAGTCCTTGAGA
Source organism: Pseudotsuga menziesii (assembly GCA_001517045.1). NCBI lineage: Eukaryota > Viridiplantae > Streptophyta > Pinopsida > Pinales > Pinaceae > Pseudotsuga > Pseudotsuga menziesii. Next base: position 163,833 of record LPNX011030807.1, on the reverse strand, counting down.
AATATGAGGGTAAGAGCGTAATAGTCCTTCTATTTACGGGAGATAAACCTGGCAGCCTTTACATTTGATCAAATCCTTCAATCTATCCATTACTAAGATCTAGCATTCATCATAATGTAAGAGAGGTCACCTCTTGTGTATATAAGAATCAATAGGACACTAGACATAATGACTAGTCTCCAACATGCATAATCTCAATTACCCAACAATAGTGTAAGGGACACTTAAATCATGAATTGCAATGAATATTTCAGCAAATAAAATAGCTTGACGGTTTATTTATAATGACAAATTTATGATCTCATTAAGGAACTATTCCTTCATACTAATAATTAAACTTTGCATGTTCATTGTGTGCATAATTCTTTGTAATAAATTCTTAGCTTCATTATCCACAACATCAGGAAAAACCTCATTCTTTATGTAAACTAGGCCCTAATGCCGCTAAGCAACAACACTTGTAACTTGTACTGTAGCATTGGATGCAAGTTTGTCTAGATGTTTTAATGAGAAAGGAATCTAAACCCCTTCTTGTGTAATGTACAATTTTCTAAATCTCACAGGAAATACTTTTTTGGTAGCCAAAATTCATCTAACCAACATGATAGGGTAATCATTACCAATCTATAATCTAAGATAAGTGCAATGGCAAGTGCATTTCATATTTGTTTTATCCTAGGATCTTCTCTTCTTGAAAGAGCACTTACTATATCTTGATCTCCATAATGTTTACAAGTCAAATCCCCATCATGAACAACAAAATTTAATTAAGTGTATCAGGGATGATCATTCCTAAGTAATGGCTACTACTTTGAGGAAGGTTGTAGACAAATGTTACATGAGTTTAGATTCTTACTTTTATGAATTAATAATTCCATTTAATGTTATCTTCATTCACACATCAGATTAATATATATGACATATACCTTTTTATTCATTTATTTCCTTTGCATCGAGATCCAAAAAATATTCATCTTGAGACTCTTTGAGGAATAGATGAGAAAGACATGAATCCCATCTATAGATGCAAAGGAACAAGTGATATGGAGAGACTACCATTTCCATTAAAACCCAAACAATTGTTTAATGAAATCATTGCAACCTTCTTGCACATTTGACTGACTATATGGTAAAGGGGTTGAGGCCAAGGAAATAATTTGTGGTACTCCATTCCCTACATTGCTCCTACCTCTAATTTGAAGAGAATTCAAGTTTCTAAAAAGAGGAAATGTAGAGGCATGTAGAGATGTGTCAAAGGAATTTATTCTTGGACTATTACAAAATCTTAATATAAAACCCTAACATACATTAACAATAGGAAAAGTATATACAAAATGGAAAAAATCCATGGCGATTGCATAGTGCATTGAAACCTAGAATGAAAAACCCTATCACTTGTAGAGTGACCCAAGAAAAAAAATTGATAATGATACGTAGCTACAATTCTATAGCAGTTGTTGAAGGGAATTTCGACTCCAAATTATTTGCAGGAGTACTAACTCTAGAGTCCTTGTTTTCCTTTATAATTCTTTTCCTTCTCTCCATGGAAACTTGAGTTACCGAATTACTAATTCCCTCCCTCAAATTCCAAATAATTTCCCTCGAACCCCTCTCAAATCCCAATTCTCAAACCCCTTCTCCCAATTTCCAAATATGGTGTTCCCTTCCAACCAAAGCCAAAGATAATTTGGCACCAAATACACCTCCTTCCTGTAGGTTTCAGTGGCCTTCATAGTTTTTATGGATTTATGTCTCCTCCCTAATTTCCTCTCGAAACCCCACAAAAGGTCCCCTTCCCACCAAAGCCACAAATTTGGTGCAAAATACACCTCCTTTCACGTTTCATCATAGCTTCATGGTCGCTCTGGTCACGAGTTCATGGTTGTTATGGTTGTGTGTGTATTTAATTGTGGGTTTTGTGTATATGGGATTCCTGTCATGTCTTTGTTTTGTAATTATAATTATATTTTGTTCTATATATATATATATAATATATATATACTTATATTTAATATAAAATATACATTATATATCGTATTTATATGGTATATAATATATAACTTATATTACATATATTTTTTATATAATATTATTTAGAAATGTCGAATTATCAAGAGATACATGTTCATATGTTTAATTGACTATGTGGATTGATCTTTAAATAATGTCGACAAGGGGATTGTTATGAAGACCATAGTTTAGAAAGAAGTTCAATGAACTTAAACACCTTGGTTGAGGAAACCATATATAAAAAAGCATCAAATAATATAAGACAAAGATTACGAAGCTTATTAGGAGCCTCCTCTACAACCACATGATTACAAGCTCTTATAACATGCCATGATGTAGATTCTATACCTACTCTTGGACAACGTGCTCAACAACTTAATATTGCAATAATATTTAGTTAAGTTATTGGAATTTGGATCAAAATTAATATATAAACTTTAATTGAGAAACACTATTATATGTTTCCAGCCATGACTGAGATTAAGCTAGTTGGTAAAAAGTGGTTTAGGATCAAGTATGAATTCATGATATAAAATAATAATATTGTACATGTGATTGGGTGTGGCATTCCAAATCATATATAACCAATACAATATTCATGGATACTGCAAAAATGAATTCAACATGAAAAATCCTAATCATGAAGACGATAAAGCACATTAAAATGACTACACTACCAAAACTCAATTACATATAAGTAAGAACTACCGCTAATTTATATTAGCATAGTCATTATTTAGTTGTATTAATAGTTTAGATTGATCATTTATAGCCACATCACTTAAAATTGCTCAAATTTGGTAGTTTTTATCTTAAAATTACATGACTAACGTTTTTGGCCATGTAGTCACAAATTTGTCATTTTGTACTAGTGAATAGAGACTATGCTATCAGAAAGGGACATAGAGAGAGAATCCAATGGAGGACGAAGAAGATGATGGAGGAAGGAGATTATGTCGCATGCCAGTTTAGTGCGGCGGGATTCTTGCACATGTCACTGGTTTCAACTAACGTGGAATACCCCACTGATTTAATTAGCCAAGGTGCCAAGGTCGTGTCCAAATTATCCTATAGAAACTATAATTATATGACAAGGTCATGTAAATTAGCCTTATAATTAAAATTATATGCCAAGGTTTAGTGGCTTTAGTGGGTTTTTTTATATGTGAAGGTCATGTCCAAATTAACATATAGCTGGGTTGCATTAATTCATTTTTATTAATATAGGGACGTGTAAATATATATTATTTATATGTTATAATTTACTAAATTCTAACACCGCAGATGGATTCAGAGGCCCCCGGTCTTTGAATCCATCTACAGTGTTAAAATTTGGTAAAATGTACAAATTCATTGTCAAATTTGCAATTTTTTTTATTGCCAGAGTGCCAACTAAAAATGACCAAATAAACGACCAATTGTATGTGGTCATTTTTAGTCTAGATACCTCGTGACCAAATTTGGTTATTTATCTTGGTCGTTTTTAGTTGGTTTTTATCCCGTGACCAAAAATGGTCATTTATCTTGGTCTTTTTTAGGTATCTCACTTAAATTTATCAATTTTGGTCATTTATCCCTTGAAAAAGGCTGTGGTGACCAAAATTTTTGGTCTCCTGGTCACTAATCTCTCATTTTCCACTAGTGCATCCTTGTAACCCCTCCTAAAATAGAAACATTTCCTCTTACATTTCTACTATAAGGCTCTCGAAAGTTTTTCCCAACTTTCCCCCTACTTCTAGAATAATTTTTACACATCTCACCGATCTGCCATGAGAAATATCGCCGGCTGCCATGAGATTAAGACTCTCTAGCAAGTCCTCGGAGATTCCTTTGAGAAAAAGTGTATGTACTGCATCTTCTCGAAGGTCATGATACTTTGATTTATGAAGTGTATAAATGAACCTTTCGAGATAATCCTCTAGGATTTCATCTTCAAGTTGTTGTATATTGAATATATCGTGTCGAGAATATTTAGGTTTGCGGTGTTCTTGATACTTTCACAAGAATGAGTTTCTCATGTCATCCCAAGTTCTGATAGTGGATTCACCTAATCCTATGAACCATCACAAGGCGGAATCTTTTAATGTAGCGGGAAAGAGTTTTAGTTTATGATCATCTTGTATATAATTATAGCTCTTACAGAGAATATCAAACTCGAACAAGAATGTGTCCAGGTCCTTATTACTTTTTCCATAAAAGGTAGGTAAAGAAGGAGGGATGTTTTTCATATTTACATCCAGTACAGTATCTAGAATAGGAAACCTGAAGGTAGCCTCAGTTTGATTTTCTCCTTCTCCTTCATTATTTCTAACTTCGTTATGATCTTCGTTCTCTCCTCATCCCTCCATATAGGATGGCATTTTAATATAAATATACCTAGGAAGCTCCTTTCAAGGTGAGAATGGAGTGTCCCAATGCTCTGTTTTGGGAGAGATCTTCCTCTTGTCAATCGTTTTCTTATTGAACCCTAGAGGTAAAGTAAGTTCTACTGTCGATGTCTTAATTTGTGAGATGACTGTATCTACGGGGTTTCCAAAGAAGGCTTTGACCTACTTAGGATCAACAAGGTCAACAAAGTTCAGACTTCCTACTAATGAAAAGGTCGTATCCTTTGGTTTTGTGACTAGTGGAGAAATAAAGGTTACTAGTGGTTGATCCTTCTGAATTTCTTCCAGAATGAGGTCCTCAAGACCTCTGGTTAAGGTTCCTTCTCCTTCTATGGTTCCCTTGGTAAGATCTCTTGGAAGAGATTCTTTAGGTTTCCAAGCAGAATTACTCCCCACAGGTGTTTTTCGATACCTTTCTAGTGAGTTAGTAGTTGGGTATTACATCCCGTGGAAAAGTTAGTAGGAATTTTGATAGCTTTTCCCGTCTTAATAAATCTACCCCAAGGATCTCTAAGTCTGTTCATGAAAATAAAACTAAATTAAAGGAAACTTATGCTATTACTATTGTTGCTGGGTTTGGGGCGCCTGTTATAACATGTGCACCGGTTCTAAAAAAATGAAAAACAAGTACATGGAAAATGCAGAAAATAACACACTTACAAAAACAACAAAGGAACAACAAGGCTTTGGGGCACCCCACTATAGTGGATGCGTCTGGCTGTTACACCATGGGAATTATGGAATTTTCATAGTGAATTCATCTTTGTGTCTTACTGTTCTCCCCTCCCTCTTGCTGTGTAATATAAAAGTAATCTATATATCTATCTAAACTTCATAAAGGAACCCTATTTATTCTACCTTATAAAACAAACCCCGACAGCGATGCCAAAATGTTCGGGTACGTTCTACTATCTTAAATACACCTAATATTTAATTATCGACCGGGGTTGGTAGGCTTAGAGTTGATACAAAATATATGCGAAGGTAAAAAGGATCCTAGGATGTCATGGAGATATTTTAATAAAAAAAGGTCAAAATATCTTTCAAAATGAAAAACCGAGTCAAACTCCTAATACTATCTGAATAATCGGACTCGATTGGAGTATCAAATTTAAAAAAACTACTAAAAGAAAGATTTAAACAATAATACTTATAAATTTCGACACTAACTCATACATAAAAGGAATTATAACAACTAAACTGACAAATAACCAACTAACTACTCCTTAAGTGGAAGGCTGGGGTAAAAATACAACTTATCTTACAAAAAATAGAAAACTGAAAAAGCGAGTAGAAAACACAATAAATAAAACTTTGAAAGAAGCAAGTAGAAAATTTAATAAAGATAATAAACAAAAGGAAGTAGAAAACTTAATAAATATATTTAAACTCTATTCTTCAATAAATACATACCAAAAACAAGAATGATTCCTATGATTACAAATAATCTAACTTCCTCTTAAAAATAATACATCGAACCCTAAACTCTGTATGCAAACAAAGATAACCATGACGTAAAACAACAGTAAAACAAAATCAGTGTTTAATATTCAAGAAATAAGAACAACTTAATCCATATTTAATTTAAGGTGAAAAGAAAATAAAAGAAGAATAATAAAACCTTAATCAATAACCTAAAATAGTCAAACTTTAATTGTAATGCTTAAATAAAACTGCCAACTACAAACATAATCCAAATATTGACAAAACAAAACTAGAAACAATCTTAAAATACATAAAAAACACTAGAAACATAACCGAGGGTTAAATGACAGACTCAACAGTAGGTCCGTAAGGGGTGGCTGAATGGAAGATTGGATAGACGGTCCGAATGGCTGTCCATACAGTTGAAAATGGTAAAAAATAACCTAAATGAACTAATTCTTCAGCTGAAGTTATGCATATCTAAACCTAATGCATGGAATCAATAAACAAACCTATTTAATCAACAAATTAACTTCAAACTAACTCTTAAACAAAAATAAAGAATTGCATATTAAACTAATTAGTAAGCTAGAAATTAATTTAAATAGACTGAAAATTAACTTAAGCAAGTTCATGGCAGGAAATAAATAAACATAACTAAATATAAATGAAAGAAAACTATTTCATATAAACAAATTCATAACAGGAAATAAATAAACAAGACTGAATTCAAATGGAAGAAAACTATTTTATATGTTTGGAAATAAAGACTGAAAGCAATATTGGAATGAAATGGATGTAAATAAAATAATTGAAAGCAAATGACTGGAAACAAATGACTGAAAGCAAAGCTATGCACACATCTACTTGTTTAAATACTGAAATAAAACTAAGCTAATGCAACACATGAAATAAAATAGTATTTACTATTATCTAATGGAAACAACTGGAAATTAAACTAGACTAGCTAAAACAAAAAAGAAAGAACTGAATTAAACAAAGAAATGAACCTCTAGTTGATGAGGGGCCCTCTCAACAATAAGGGGTGATGTCTGCTAACTCCTACTCAAATGCAATCTTCAATAGCAATGCATACAACTCTTTATTCAAATTCAAAAACAAAATTACAGTGTTTATGAAAACTATGAACTGCTTAGCAAAATACTTCTCTAACTCTCTCTTGACTAACTCTGCTCTTTATTCAGAGACTGATATATATATTTTACATGAGATATGAACAAGTCGACCCTCAAAGGTCAACTGCTCTCTAATTGTACTCAATCTTTAAAGGCACATAATTGATTTCAACAACCAACGCATGGACATCTTTCTTCTTCAGCGCGAGCGTGACCTCTACAGCGTGAACACGGCGTGATATTCCTCCTTAGCGTGGTTGATGGGCTAGTGTTGAACACAGGCATTGTACGTAGCAGCAGGTTTCTAGAATGCAGGTCCATCATCAATGCGAGCATGTGGACTGGTGGTGTTGTGGAGAGTGAGGGCGGTGACACAGTCGGTCTTCTAGAATGCAGACCATTCTATCCCTTTGAATCACGTGGATAGGGAGGATCTAGGTGGTGATCCTTCTAGAGCATGATTTAAATGCATCGGTCTAGCACAGATGTAATGTCCCCGGTTTCGACCCCGTTTGCATGATGTATATATTGTAATTAATCGTGGTGAGGAGCTTAAGGCAAAAGCCCCACCATCGATTTGGTTGTGTATGTTTCGGCAATAGGGGATAATTGCCGATGGTATGTCGTGCTATCCGGCACATTTTAATTCGGCATCATGTAAACACGCACATCAATTAAAATAAACCACAACCAGCTACGACAGTGCAACGTTGAATGAAAAGGGCATGATTCCAAAGGATAAGGGGTGGGGGGGGTGTCAAGCCTTGGTTTATGGGGGAAAAACCCATGTTTTGTCACCTTGTTGATTTTCCATCTTCCCTTGTCAACCTCTTTAATGTTTTGTTGGGCAGCTGAGGAGTAATGCTTCAGCTGGTGGTTGGGGGAGTTATTGCTGAAGTGGTGGTGGTTGTGGTAGGCTGTCAGCCTTACCCACTTGCTCACTCCACCCACGTCTTCCCATTCTTCTCCCTCACGCACTCTTCCCTGGTCAGTTCACTCTCACCACGATTTTGTTGTTTTCTCCTCACGCACAGGTTTTGGGGGAGTTTTTGGTCTCACGCAGGTTTTCTTCCTCTCCCCCACGAGTTGCTGAGCACCCACTACCTGCAAATTCGCGTCCTTCCTGTTGTGTGTGCATCCACGGGCAAAAATGGAGCCGTTTTTCCTCACGCAGGGCCTCCATTGTCTATTCCTTCCCTTGCTGGTTGGGGTTGTTTAACCACGCACATGTATTCTTCTGTTTGGGGCGCACATGGAGAGCTGAGAGCCGTGCTCTTGCATCCACGACTGACTGTGAAGGGCCATTCACGTTTTTGGCTATCTCACAGGCTAATTGGGTCGTTTTTCCTGGCTGTAAGTTGTGCTCACTGATAGATTCGGGGCTGTAGTTTTCCCCATGTTGTGAATGTCATTACTATTACGTCTGGGGCTGTTGTAAATTCGAGTGAGTCATTTTGGCCACGATAGGGCCAAGAATGACTCAGAATTCGTCTTCCCTGTTTAAGCTGTGACAGCTAAGTAATTGCCTGAGTGCAATGGTTAGTCTTCGGACTGTGCTGGCTTGGCTTGTCTGTTGAAAGCCTGTGAAACCCAGCTGTGTTAGTTTGTTGTTTGTGCCCCTTGGCTATGTATAAGCTTGCAATTGACCCTTATTCCGGAGGAATCATGCCCAGCTTGGGGGTGGCAGCGTTGCTGAGAGACTGATGAGCATGCTGGCCTATGGTTGGGTGGAACGTTGCAGCGACGTAGTTGGTTGCAGGTGAATTCTCCATTAAAAGATAAGTACTGCTGTATTACTTCACCTCTGCAATTTATAATGATGTTAAATGCTGGTTTATGAATATGTGTGCTTCCGTTGTATGATCGAAGATAAATGCATCTGTGTATGCTTAATCCCAGCATTGATTTCATCTGTTTATGTTCATGGGCTATTTGCCTGGTTGTGTTGATGTGTTCGTCACGTCCTCTTCGCCAGTTGAGGGACGGGGACGTGACAGAGTGGTATCAGAGCTCTGAGTTGCAGCAATGGGCCTCTATGGGCCAAGAAGAACCAACTGACAGGGGTGCATCTTCTTCTGCCCAGCTGAACCAGTGGAAGACTGTAAAAATGTAAAATTTTGTTTAAGTGTTGAGCGGTCGGACCACTGGAGGAAGTGGAATTCCGCCGTTGCGGGAGGGTTGGAGAAGTGGACTTCCGCTATTGCAGAAGGATTGGTGAAGTCCCCCGACTGACGTTGCGGACGACGAAGTGATCTACGCCCGACGTAAGAATCATCCGACTTCATATGTAGAGAGTGTTCCGACAGCTGATGCGCGAAATGAAGGCTCAAAATTTTGCCTAAGTATTGGAACAGTCGAAAGGTTTCATGAAGTCCTTGTCCGCCGTTGCGGAAGAGGGGATGAAGTTAACTTCCGACGTTGTGGACGAATCCCGGAAGTGTCGTCGTTGCGGATGGCGGAGCGATCCCACATCCGACTCGAGATCCGTCCGATCGCCGATGCTGTAGAAAGATTTAAAATTTGGCTAAGTATGGAACAGTCGGGCCATTGAAGGAAGTGAACTTCCGCTGTTGCGGAAGGATTGGTAAAGTCTCCTGTCCGCCGTTGCGGACGGCGAAGCAATCCTGCATCCGATGCAAGATTCATCCGATTGCCGATGAAGAAGAAATTTTGGAAAATCGAAAATTTGGCTAAATTTTGGAAAATCGAAAATTTGGCTAAGTGCTGGAGAAACCGGAAGGAAGAGTTGTCCGACGTCCGACGTTACGAGATTCCGCCGACGTCCGACGTAAGTGCTAATCGGAAGAGCCGGCGAAGTTTTCGTCTGCCGTTGCGGGCGAACTGATGAAGTTTCCGTTCGCCGTTGCGGAAGCCCAAATGGTTAAGTCTTCCGATGGGAGATTCCCCCGATCGCCGACACGTCAAAAAGGGTTAAGGCTCAAGGATAGTTCACTGATCGGAAGAGTTGATGAAGTAGACATCCGCCGTTGCGGATGAAAAGCGGTTCAGCATCCGATGTGAAGTTAGCCGATACGTCGAAAGGTTGGAGCTTCCAGGGAGCCGCAGTTGCGGAAGGGTTGAAACTCCCGGAGAGCCGCTGTTGCGGAAGGTTAGAGCTTCCGAGGAGCCGACATTGCGGAAGGTTAGAGATTCCGAGGAGCCGATTCTGCGGCTGTGAGATCGGTTTGGGAGCCGATTCAGCGGACGAGATGATGGTTCCGACAGCCGATCAGAGAGTCAACCAACACCCGATTTGCACAGGGAAAATTTTGAGTTTTTCTATGATATTTCTCAGCCGATTTCAGCTATTTCTCAGTGAAATTTTGAGGATTTTCAGGGGTTGAAAATGAGAAATTGGCAGCGAGCTAATGTGCCAGATTGCGCGAAAATCAACAATTTACAAAAATCCTGAAGACAGTCGTTCTTGTGAGAAGGAAAATCCTGTGTTTTGGGGCAAGAGTTCGAATCAGAGGGATTTTCACAAGGGACAAGAAGGATGCCAAAAATGCAGCTACCAAAATGGCTCTAAGGTCATTAGAAGAATGTGAAAATTCTACATTGCAGTGGTGTAAAATGCCAAGATTGGTGAAAGTCTTCATTCTTAGAAGTGGTGTGGATTTCACACCCGAGGTCGGAATGATGCATGTGAATAGGCGTTGGAAAGCTTATCCGGCAAAGAACAAGGATAAGTGACCAGAATCTGAGCATGAAGAAGCAAAGTGCTAAGGATGGCCACTGTTGTAAAATGGACAAATCTGGACAGTTGCATGCCCAGGGGCAGCAAGGACTATGAAGTCAACTAGCTGCTGGGTGGAAAAAGGAATTCCATGAGAAGATGAGGGAACTGAAAGGGAAGTTCTCCTTAAAACCCTATCTTGCTGACTTTAACTACATTTCCTAAGTATATGCTTAAAATGCATGAGGATATGTATTGCATGCATAGGATATTGCATGTTGGTAAGAATATTGGGAATTATATATTTATGATGTACCACTAATGATAATCATTGTTTTGATGTTGGCATTAGTGGACAAACCAACGATGACATGGACCCGGATGAATAGGTTGTTGATGCTGATGAATGAAACCAGCAACCCTATGAAGAAAGGGATAAGGCAACGAGTCCATAACAAAAGTTGGTGAGCAGATGCTGCAATCTCCTGCAAGGACCAACCAAATTGGTCATGTCAAGGGTGTGAGTATGACCCATGTAGGTAAGAGTTTGCTTATGACAAATTCCATGGATTGGTCCAGGTAAGAGACCTCATACCATGTGAATATTGGAATGTAGAAAGGTGTCATGCCTATACATGTTAATGATATTGATTATAGTAATGCATCCTATATGAAGTATTCATGGTTAGGCCATGGTATGGTTGAATGCATAGTATTCCTGAACCAATGCAAGGTAGCGTTGAATGGACATGCATTAAGAAGATTTTGTGAACCTTGTTGTTATCCATTGGATGTATGCATATGAAGGGTGTGAGTGACTGATTGCCTAAGTAAAGGTGCAATTGTTGTGATGCATTTCATGAATGCATTGAGATGAATGCATGAGATATTATGGAGAACTAATGACTGAAATGATGAATTACTGATAATTCTGGAACTGTTTCGAAGGCTGTTATGAATGCAGGATAGTCATGATCAATTGGCTGCCAGAAATGCTCTATTGAAGAGCAAGGTGGTATGAATGATACGCTTGTGAAGTAAGAGTATCTAAACCTTCGGTTAATTGCATGAATGATATGACTATACCTTGCAATGTTAGTATGATAATGATTGCATGACATAAATGACCTTTGATAATATTGATGTGACTAATGACTGGAGTATTTGAATTTTATAAATTCTGAAAATGCTTCAGTGATGGTTGTAGCAATGAGATAGTATATGCATCCATACTTACCCAGTGTTTGGTTGATGGAAGCTCATGTTTCAGGTAGATTATTTTGAGAATGGCATTGAGAGGTAAGACCCTGACCAATGCCAGAATCTACCATGTGAAAGAGCTTGTTAAAATTTGAATTGTGAATTTCAAATATTGCTGACAACCACTAGTCACTATTGGCTTGCATAAGCTTGTGTTTGGATGTTTGAAGCTTATGTTTCAGGTAGATTATTCAAGCACGGCATTGAGAGGTAAGATCCTGACCAATGCCTAGATCTACCATATGATATGCATAATAGGTTGTTAGGATTCGAATTGTGAATTTCAGATTTGAGAAATTGCTGACAACCACTAGTCACTATTGGCTTGCATAAGCTTGTGTTTGGATGTTTGAAGCTTATGTTTCAGGTAGATTATTCGAGAATGGCAGTGAGAGGTAAGACCCTGACCAATGCCAAAATCTACCATTTATGAGAAGAAATCTCATGGCTGTGAAAGTAGTTGATATGCATAATGGGTTGTTAAATTTGAGTTATGGATTTCAGATTTAAGAAAGTGCTAACGACTACTAATCATTGTTGGCTTGTGTGAAATTGTGTCAGGAGGGAAACATGGTAAGTGGGTATTCATGTTATGATAGTAAGCATAAAAGTATGATGGGCATAGTAGTGCTTCTTACAAGAAACCCACAATTGAGCAAGTCAATTTCTGTAGTAGAGTTGCAAATTCTTATTGAATTTGATTGCTAAATGTCATTGCTTGGTTATGGAACGATCAATTGGATTGTAGTATCAGGTAATGATTGACTGTTTGGCTATTTGATGAATGTGTCAGGAGTACACACTACAGGAATACCATGTGTGATGGCCTGCAGAAGCCAAACTTCATGGGAAGGTTTTCCCTTATCTTGGAAATGGGGTTCGGGTGAAACTCCATTAGACATTTTGAAAATGTCTCATCTGCACTGCATGTTTGGTGATAACATGAGTGAGATGGTTTGGATTATGTCAGTGAGACGTGTGTGGATATGAAACGTAAATAGGAAACAGGGATGGGGCCTTGGGTTGCTTAGACCTGGTTATTGGAAACCACACAGACAGAGCTAGAGGGCTGGATTTCTTCTCCACAACCCTGAGATAGCACTAGAAGGGAATGCAGGGCCTGAGGGACTGTGTAGCAGAGAAGGGACTGATTCCTTGTGTTGGGTGTGTGTGGGTGTCTTAGAAGTCAGGCTAGTTCTGATGTAGGTGTTCCTAGCTCTGCAGCGAGCTCACCAGCTTAGCAATCAGTTTTACCCAACTCCTTGACGGCGCCTAACAGATATAAAGGCATACTGCGACGGCAAATGGATAAGTGTTCTGTAACCCTTGCTATGAATATGCATGTTTAATTATTAAATTCCATATGTAGAACATGTTTTGATTTATTTCCATGATGACCGATTGCTTGAGTATGAATAGGACCTGCATGGCACACACCAGAAGAGAGTGCACACTTTTCCGATGTCAAGTCATGAAAGGGGTTTTCAATATTGATTACACTTTGGGGAGTGGACGCACTCTTGGTGTCTCAATACTTGATAGTGAATGATATGAAATTCGATTACAGTTTTAGAGCAATGATGCTGATGAGTTTGCTTCTATTGCTTGTGTTGCTTGTGTTGACAGGCTAAAGGTAAAATGGTAAATGGTTGTTGAGAGGGGTTGCGGAGTAAGGGCTATGGTTGATATAAGTGTATGTTGGTATAAGTGTATGTGTCATTGTTGACATGAGTTTAGGATAGGCTGTGATATTCCTAAGGATCCGTAGTAGATCCTAGACCTGGAAATGGTCATGATAAAGTTCCAAGCCCAGTTGACATGGTTATGTACTGGCTGGACATTAATTATTCGATGTTGAGGAGAAGCCTGCGTGCTGACCTAACATCTGAGTCCATAAGCGATCCCAAGGCTTGCAAAGTAAAGCAGGATCCTGTGGACGAACGAGGAAACACACAATATAGATAAGTATTGGATTATTTTGCTTATGAATATACATGTGTATATGATTTGGATATGATGTTTTAAGCTCTTGTTCTAGAGATGACAACTAATGAGAATAAACTAAACATGTGAATCTATTCAATGTTTGGATATAGGTGTCGCTGGAAGCGAGGACTATGAGAGCATCCTAGGGGTGCATGGGGACATGTGACTATCCTGGATAGCTCAGAATGAGCGGTAATGAGAAAAAAAGGTGCTAGTAAGACAGGGGAGTCCTAGCAGCCGAGACAAACCATGTGGAGAGACTCCAGGGTTTAGAGGTCTAGAATAGACCGAAGACACTAAGTGTCATGACCAAGAAAGATTGGTCCAGCATTCACGGTGAAGTGAAAGAGGCTGAGAGCATGAAAAGCCACGGTGATGGTGTGGGTTCCAGGATGGAACAAAATAAAGAGGGGAAAAACTCTTACTACTCTCTCTTGCGTTTTGATTATATATATATATACATATATATATTGCATTGTGAAAACAAAAGATTGTTGAATGCATGTATGATGGAAATGAAATGTGTGTATTTGCTTAAAGTAAATTGTGAATGCTGGAATAGTTAATTCCCTGCCCAGGAATGGACATGAATGAGCTCATGTGCCTGTTGGGAAGGCATGAAAGATATGAAAGTTTCCTTAATGGAACTTGAACTGTCATGCCAATTGGGTAAATAACTAACTGATTTCGATATCTATATTATGCTTGGTCTGATAGAATTTCAATGGTGCATTTCACAGTTGAGAAAAGTGAAACCAGGTGGTGCACACTGATTATGGCAGCAGATCAAAAGTTGTTGGACTTAGCTGGAAGTCTCCTTCAAGTGGTTGCCAAGACCCAAGAAAATCTTGGGGAGATGCTCAAGTTACAGAGGAGGCAGAGTGAAATGAACCACCAGATTTTGCAAGACTCTATTGGTTTGCAAAGGGACGTGAAAAGACTTCTGGGAGCAATTGGAAAAGGAAAGGAAGGTGGATCAGCAATGGGACAATTGTCCAAGCGACCCGATAAGAAACGGTCCAGGCATGAAGACTCAAAGGAAATTGACCAGGTAAAGATGAAGCAGCCAGTGAGATGCTGGAGATGCAGAGGACATCATTTACGCCGGGACTGTCCGATGAGGGAACATGATGAGGGCAATAGCCGCAAAGTTACTAAACTTCGGGATCAGCAAGAAGCTGAGAACCAGCAGGAAACGTCCATGGTAGCCGAGAGGCTTGGTCTTGAACATTCCAAGTAAATGATTGAACGTGGGGCAGATCTGCAAATTTTGAAATTTTGATGTGCAATTGTATATGTATTGTATATATGTAATGGAACACCGAGGACAGTGTTATTCCAAGGGGGAGGGGAATGTAATGTCCCCGGTTTCGACCCCGTTTGCATGATGTATATATTGTAATTAATCGTGGTGAGGAGCTCAAGGTAAAATCCCCACCATCGATTTGGTTGTGTATGTTTCGACAATGGGGGATAATTGCCGATGGTATGTCGTGCTATCCGGCACATTTTAATTCGGCATCATATAAACACGCACATCAATTAAAATAAACCACAACTAGCTACGGCAGTGCAACGTTGAATGAAAAGGGCATGATTCCAAAGGATAAGGGGTGGGGGGGGTGTCAATCCTTGGTTTATGGGGCAAAAACCCATGTTTTGTCACCTTATTTATTTTCCATCTTCCCTTGTCAACCTCTTTAATGTTTTGTTGGGAAGCTGAGGAGTGATGCTTCAGCTGGTGGTTGGGGGAGTTATTGCTGAAGTGGTGGTGGTTGTGGTAGGCTGTCAGCCTTACCCACTTGCTCACTCCACCCACGTCTGCCCATTCTTCTCCCTCACGCACTCTTCCCTGGTCAGTTCACTCTCACCATGATTTTGTTGTTTTCTCCTCACGCACAGGTTTTGGGGGCGTTTTTGGTCTCACGCAGGTTTTCTTCCTCTCCCCCACGCACTCTTCCCTGGTCAGTTCACTCTCACCATGATTTTGTTGTTTTCTCCTCACGCACAGGTTTTGGGGGCGTTTTTGGTCTCATGCAGGTTTTCTTCCTCTCCCCCACGAGTTGCTGAGCACCCACTACCTGCAAATTCGCATCCTTCCTATTGTGTGTGCATCCACGGGCAAAAATGGAGCCGTTTTTCCTCACGCAGGGCCTCCATTGTCTATTCCTTCCCTTGTTGGTTGGGGTTGTTTAACCACGCACAGGTATTCTTCTGTTTGGGGCACNGCAAAAATGGAGCCGTTTTTCCTCACGCAGGGCCTCCATTGTCTATTCCTTCCCTTGTTGGTTGGGGTTGTTTAACCACGCACAGGTATTCTTCTGTTTGGGGCGCACATGGAGAGCTGAGAGCCGTTCTCTTGCATCCACGAATGAATGTGAAGGGCCATTCACGTTTTTGGCTATCTCACAGGCTAATTGGGTCGTTTTTCCTGGCTGTAAGTTGTGCTCACTGATAGATTCGGGGCTGTAGTTTTCCCCATGTTGTGAATGTCATTACTGTTACGTCTGGGGCTGTTGTAAATTCGAGTGAGAGTCATTTTGGCCACGATAGGGCCAAGAATGACTTAGAATTCGTCTTCCGTGTTTAAGCTGTGACAGCTAAGTAATTGCCTGAGTGCAATGGTTAGTCTTCGGACTGTGCTGGCTTGGCTTGTCTGTTGAAAGCCTGTGAAACCCAGCTGTGTTAGTTTGTTGTTTGTGCCCCTTGGCTATGTATAAGCCTGCAATTGACCCTTATTCCAGAGGAATCATGCCCAGCTCGGGGGTGGCAGCGTTGCTGAGAGACTGATGAGCACGCTGGCCTATGGTTGGGTGGAACGTTGCAGCGACGTAGCTGGTTGCGGGTGAATTCTCCATTAAAAGATAAGTACTGCTGTATTACTTCACCTCTGCAATTTATAATGATGTTAAATGCTGGTTTATGAATATGTTTGCTTCCGCTGTATGATCGAAGATAAATGCATCTGTGTATGCTTAATCCCAGCATTGATTTCATTTGTTTATGTTCATGGGCTATTTTCCCGGTTGTGTTGATGTGTTCGTCGTGTCTTCTTCGCTGGTTGAGGGACGGGGACGTGACAACAGATATGGTTGATCTAGTGGCGAGCGAAGGAGATTGCAAGCTGCTATGCTATCCAGAAATGGCTTTATTAACTAGACGCATGGATAATCAGTTTGGTTGTAGGTTTTTTCATGTTTTAAATGCCCAAAACCAGTTATGGACAGCGCGAAGGTTGATGGGCGAGCTGAAAGCAACACTAAGCCATGAGCTGGATATGGTGGGCATTGATCTAGGGAAAACATGACAATCCACCAGCGGATTTCATGCAACGACTAGATGACAAGCTGAACACCAAGCTAGATCGTGAGCTGGACATATTGTGTGAAAGGCAGGCTGAATGCGTTTTGGTGTTAATTTGCCCAAACAAACTATAAAATGTGCAAACAAATATACATATCAAATAATACATTAAATATGATTTGAATAATATAATTTTGAGTTAATAAAATCATAAAAATGATATTAATAACCAAAGTTGTAATAACATCAAATTTGTTCTTACCTTGTGCTGAAATAATGATCTGCATGACATAAAATATACTAAAGATAATAAAATATGTGTTTAAATTTGTTATTTAATTGCCAAAAATGATAATAAAATTAGGCTCAACAAAAATTCCAACTGTGATTCCTTGCAACTAAATTTCTTGACCGACCATTCGAACCAGCTTAAAACAGAGGTGCAGGTAATGCCCGATTTCTCCATATCTCCATGGTATTCTGACATTGTGTATGTGCTACAAAATTTACAGGATCCTCCAGTGTTAAGCATTACGAGGGCAAGGTCAGTGAAGCTAAAATATGCCAATTTTTTATTTTGTTTTGAATAAATATCTATATTGGAAATATCCCGTTGGTGTCTTATTAAATTGTATTTTGGAGAATGAAGCCCATCATATTATAAAGGAGTTTCATAAGGGATNTTGTTTTGAATAAATATCTATATTGGAAATATCCCGTTGGTGTCTTATTAAATTGTATTTTGGAGAATGAAGCCCATCATATTATAAAGGAGTTTCATAAGGGAGATTGTGGGGTCACCATTCTTGGAAAGTAACAACAAACAAAATTATGAGAGCTTGTTTCTACTGGCCTTCATTATTTTCTGATGTTTATAAAGAGATCACTAAGTGCCACCAATGCCATATTTTTTTATGGAAAGAGGAAACTTGTTCCACTTCCTCTTAATCCAATATTTGTAGAAGCACCTTTTCAACAGTGGGGACTAGACTTCATTGGGAAAATAAATCTAAACTCTTCGAGACAACATAGAGGGATTTTGATAGCCACATACTATTTTACAAAGTGTATTGAAGCAATACCTACAAGGAGGGCTACTGATGTAGTGATTATGGGTTTCTGGAAGAAAACATTTTGGCTAGGTTTGGGTGCCCCATGAGGATTGTGACAGACAATGCAACAACTTTCAAGTCTAAGAAGATGAATAATTTTTTTCATAAGTATCATATCAGCCTCAACCATTCTAATACCTATTATCCACAAGGGAATGGGATAGCAAAATCTTCAAATAAAATCCCAATAAGGATTATTAAGAAGTTGTTGGAAGATAACAAAATATCCTGACATACAAAGTTGAAATATGCCTTGTGGGCTGACAGAATCAACACAAAAATGGAAATCGGAATGCCACCATTCCAGCTAGTATATGGAGCTGGAGTAGTTTTTCAAGCATCCTTGGGAGTGTTGTTCATGAGGTTTTTACAAGAACAACATACTAAACCAAATCATATGCAGAGAAGAATCAATCAAATCATAGAATTGAATGATTTAAGAGATTAAGCCTATAGTAAAGTAAATATACATCAAGAAAAAATGAAAAATACTTTTGATAGAAATGTCAAAGATGAGAATTTCTTGGTTGAAGATTTGGTTTTAAAATGGGACACACCTTATGAAGAGAAGGGGAAACATGGCAAGTTTGATCACATGTGGGTTGGTACTTACATCATTACAGCATACAAGGGAGAGAATGCTTTCATTCTGCAACATCAGGATGGATCTCCGTTGAAAGGAGGTCCAATAAATGGAATATTTCTCAAGCATTATTTGACCTGAAGGGAAGAGGTAAAATTATATATCATAGTTATATATATTTCTTTATTTTCATTCAGTACAAATGGTCAGCCAAAGGATTTGAAACCTGAGGAGAAGGCCCTAATATTTGGAGGGGTATCCATGTTCCCTTTTCTTTGTTTTTTTTTACAGAAACAACAAAAATAAGAGGTTCTGAAGTCTGAAATATGGGGAGCCACCCAATGGATTTGACACTTGGTCTACGGGTTCTTTGCTACCTCATAGGGAGGATAACATCCCTAGTTGGAGCCACTTATTAGCACTGTTTTTGTGCTAAATAGTTGGAGGGGATTAGACTAGTGAAAGCAGAAATGAGGTCTGTAAATTTTTATATCATATGACCTTGGAGGATATTAATAAGTTTCTGTAGGAAATGAAAGGCTTAAGTGAACACGTTTAATAATTTTTGCATAAGCAGGAACATGATAACTTGTAGGTACCACTGTCCATTGGATGAAGAGGAGTAAATAGATCTACGGTCATGAACAATTTCATTGTTTAAATGTGCAGGGAGAAATAAAATGTTTAAATCAGAGAAATGGTGTAAAAGGGGTTGTATTTCTATGGCGATGATCAATGGTCATATTAGATTGATGGAGGAAATCTATTTTGAAAATCTAAATTTCATGATGAAAAGTACTTTTTGGATTTGTGGAATCAGTTAAACACCTACAAATTTCAAGGCCCAAGATCGAAGATGGTTTAGATCAACGACCAAGGTGAATTACATTGATCTAAAGTGATTGTGGAATATCACATTTCAAATTTGTGGAATGGTTTAAAGAGAGTGCATGTTTCAATGGTGGAGATCAAGTCAGAGATAAATCTATGGTGGAGAATTATTCCGCTGATTGAACATGCGCGGAGAGAATCACTTTTAAATTTTGTGGAATTTGGTAGGCCCTTCCAGCTTGGACGAGAGAGATTAAAGGTGGCTCTTGATCGATGGTTGAGATCAATTCCACAAATTAGAGTTGCACAGAGAAAGTCATAATGAGAATTGGAGAAATTGGGTAAATCCTGTACCTTTCAATGGTTAAGATGAAATATTGCTTTAAATCAATGATTCAGGTCTATTTCACGAATTGAAGGTGCACGGAAGAATATAGTATTGAATTCAGTGGAATATTAAAATGGTACCACCTTTCGATGACCCAGATGAGGTATGGTCTAGATTAACGGTTGATAGTGATTTCTCCATTTCGAAGAATGAGGAAGAATAATTTTGGTGAGGGTGTGGAAGCCACAAATGGACGGTTCAAATTTTGGGGAGTCTTTCAAATTAAAGGAGCAAAATTAAGGGTGATATAGTGGGAATAGGATAGTAAAAGTAACCAATATAAATATTAAAGGGCTCAGATTAAAAGGTTCCAGATCTACGGATGGAATTCTATTTGATTGGAAAAGATGCATAGTTGATAGGAGGTATAAAATAATATAAAGGAAAGCATGTGGATTCAAACCATTGTTTTTTCTAGAGCATTGGAAAACAAGAATTTAGAATTTGTGGAAGGCGCCACCATGGACAAACTTTCGAATCTCTTGTCAGCTTACCCAGTAGGTTCCCTTATCTGATTGAACTAGTATTTCATGGCTGAAATGGAAGATTTAGAATTTTAAAATATCGAGTATCAGAATGTTGAAGAAACCCTTGAGGATAAAGAATTTGAAATANGATTGAACTAGTATTTCATGGCTGAAATGGAAGATTTAGAATTTTAAAATATCGAGTATCAGAATGTTGAAGAAACCCTTGAGGATAAAGAATTTGAAATCTTTGACACTATCCTGCTAAATGATAATGTAGAAGCTGCTAAAAACAAATTGAAAATCCTAAAAGATTAAAGGTAGAAAGAAAATTGTGAAGGTCAAACGCCCAGCCTTTGAAAACCAGGAGTACACATTTGATAACATTCCTAAAGGAATGACAGATAAGTACAAATCCAAGACTGAATTGCTAAACATATATAAAGATGTGGGTGAAAAGACTTTTGATCAAAAACTGAATTTGTATGATGAAGTGAGAAAGTTGTCTAGTCAAGATGTATCCATGGTGACTATTAGGGATCAGAATAAAGACACATTAAATTTGGTAGTGACTGCAAGAAATAAAGTGGCTGAATTGAGGATGAATTTGAAGACTATGAGAGCATCCTAGGGGCCATGGTGACTATTAGGGATCAGAATAAAGACACATTAAATTTGGTAGTGACTGCAAGAAATAAAGTGGCTGAATTGAGGATGAATTTGAAGAAGATTCATACTATTGATATGATCCATTACGCAAAGAAACAAGTGATATCATTTACACTGATTTGTTACAAGCAACATTGGAGGTATCAAAGTTACAATCTAGCAAGAAAAGAGTTGAATATTTGCTCAGAAAGGAGAAGGTGGAGAATAAGGCCCACCAAAAGCAGATTAAGAAGCTTCAAGTGGATATTATTGGTGGCTGGCAGTCAATCTGATAAGGGAGGCGCCACACATAAGCTGTTAAAAGAAAAATAAAATGCAATTCAATTGTTAAAAAGGAAGCTGAATATCCCATCCACTCAGCTCATACAAACCTCTGAGCTAGAAGAATTTGAAAAAGAAAAAGAAACTTTCAATGCTGAACTAATTTATTGTAAAAAAAAGTTGTTGAAATTTGAAGAAAAGGAAAAACAGTGGGAGAAAGATGCAGGACATTGGGCTGAAAAGGAAAAGTATTTTGAAGCTAAAAAAGCAGAGTTGGAAAAGAAATTAGAATAAAAGAACAAGTTGCAGCAAGTGCAATTTATTTCATCTTCTATACAATCTGGTACAAATTCTCTTTCTCAAGATATGTCTAAGGTAAGTCTTAAAGCTTTAGAAATCACTGGTTCGAAGAACCACAATAAAAATTTGGAAGACATAGCTAAAAAAAAAGAAAAGGAAAGAAATATTTTGGAAAAAAAATGTAAGGAGCTGGTAGAAATGAATAATAAATTGGAAAAACAGGTTACAAGACAGTCAGCCTTACAAGGGGAAACGCATATTATCTGGGATGTACTGATAGCAATGGCTCTATTTGGATTTTAGAAACTATTCAAGCAAAGATTGATGTTATGCATAATCAAATTAAGGAATTCATTCAAATTTTTAATCCTTTATTCAAAAGAGAAAGGAGGAATGTTGTCTTAGAAGGAGTATAATGACAGATTAATCAGTTGCAGATCAGATCATAGACAGTTTGATGATATGCCACAACAATCCTTGTCGGGAAAAAATGTGATTGACAAATTAGCTGGAGACTTTGAAATGTTGTTTTAATTTAAAGATAAATGCGCCAAATTTCCATATTTCTCTTATCCTGAAAACATGGAGCTTAGGTTATTGGATAAGGAGATGATTTGTCTGGATCTTCTAGCTACTCATTAATGGAAGACAATTGAAAATTATGGGAAAAATAATACAAGTTACACCAATTAAGACACTCCTGAGCGTGAGGAGGATCAAAGGGACAAATGTAGGAGGATCAAGCAATCCAGAATCCTGAAGATGCATTACTATTTTAAACCCATAATGTGTACTAACCCATATTTTCTGTTTTATGAAAATCATGGCAATTGTGCCACGTTAGAGTTTGTTGGAAGTTTGTTTCTCAATTTGTAACTAATTTCGACACTATTTCGAGGTTGGTCCCAGGGGTCTAAGACACTATAATTATACCCTCAACAGAGGAAGAAAGGGTTGAAACCCATGAGACTTTTGTGTTATGTAATTTTGATTTTCCTTTAATAAAAGTTGCAGAGCCCAATGTTGACCTTTGAATGCAAAAATCCATGTATATTTCTCAGTTACAGTTGTAATTTCTTTCTTTATTGTGCATGTCCTTCTTGTTAATATTTCCATTATGTTTCCTTTCATATATGAGATAAATGTGTGATAGTTTCAGAATTCATACTTGGTTATGCTCTGTCTATCGTTTCAGATATTCACAAATTGTTTCTACCAAAGTTAATGCAGAAATAATCCTTGATGGTGCTCTGTGTTAATGGACTATCATCATTTCTTCCTTATCACTGGACCAAAAAATATGTTGACTGTAACTGAAGTATTATCTTGATTTTGTAGAAATTTCCCATGCAAACTGCTCCATGTTTCTTGATAATTGTGACTCCATATCCCAATGTTCCCTTGACCTATTTCAACCACAACAATATCTAAATTTAATTTCATGTCTATATATGGAATTGTTATATATCTATGAGAGATACCTCTTTAGAAATGAAGAATCTAGTTCCCTTTCTTAAAGTGGTTTTGCTGTTACCTAGGGGTTCGCTGTCCACAACCTTTGGTGTGATTGTGATTGCTAACAGATGGGACTGCTAATAGCAAACACTCCTCCTCCTAATACCAACACAACTGTACCCTCTTTTGGCCAGGGAGGACCTTCATGGGTTCATCCCACCATTAGTCCAATTTCTTTGGGATATACTTACCTTGGAAATCAACCACCCGCAGTTTATCAATCTTATCAACCAACACCATCAGGGGATATTTATCCTAGAATTCCTTACCCTGGGAACAATTATGTCCCTTGGGGGAAATCTAATAGGTCTAATGTCCCATCCCATGGAGGACCTTTTGTAAACAATGCTGGAGGTTTTGGGTCCACTCGAAGGGCCTTCTCCTGGAGGACCACCTAGAGGACCTAGAGGATCACATGGAGGACCACCTAGAGGACCACCATCGAGAGTCCCACCATCTGGATTCCCACTACCTGGAGGACCACCACCTGAAGGACCACCATTTGGAGGACCCACACCACCTGGAGGACTTAGAAACCCATCATCCAGAGTCCCACCATATGGAGTCCCGCTACCTGGAGGACCACCACCTGAAGGACCACCATTTGGAGGACCCACACCACCTGGAGGACCACCTCGTTCGGGTGGCCCGCCACCTATCAGATATTCTAGTGGATATTTTGGAAATAAACCATCCAACCAACCAATCATGGGGACATCATCTATGCCTATTTATCAATATTCTTATGGTCCTACTGGTCCATAGATTCCATACCAATATTACCATTACGCAAACCTAATCAACAACTACCATTTTTGGCTACCTTAGATCTTCCAGATTTGTCCATATTTATCAACCGATACATCCTGATCTCTCATGGCTGGCCATCCTAATTAATTTACCCTCAGACATACCTAAATTTGACGGTAAACCTAGTGAGGATACCAAGAACCACATGATGACTTTTCATCTGTGGTGCTCATCAATTTCTATGATGGATGGTTCAATATGTCTACGTTTATTTCAAAGAACTCTCACGGGGGTAGCGATGAAATGGTATATCGAGCTACCTCAACATTCCTTTTGGGACTTTAATACACTAGCAATGGATTTTTTAACACATTTTTAGATATCAATTCGGTATGAGACAGGTATAGACCTGTTAACCTCTCTTCACTAGACTACTTCCACCCATATCTCTGATCATATACATGAATGGAGACGAAGGCATAGGTTGATTAAGGATCCCATTCCTGATCAGTTATTAGATGATTGGTTTACAAAATATTTACTTCCCCCATTTCTAGGGATGTCTCCATGAGAGGGGATGTTACCGAGGAGTAGTCCATTAGTCGTGCTCAGTACCTAGACTTGGTTTATTCCCAGTCAAGAACTTTGTATGAATTAATTCCTCACGCTCCTCGTCCTACATCAGACCCCTCAAGACTTGTAATGGAACCACTTGTTGATGGATTTCTTGGTTAAGTTCAAACAAAATCAATGACAAAATCCATGAAAAAGAAAAATCAACCTATCGCACCAACTAGTCAACCTGTTCCACCACCCAAAACTGCATCATCTCCTATTATTTCCACCAAAGTAAATGCGGTCCAATACTCAGAATATTCGGGAGGAAAGAATAAAGGTAAAAAAAATCCAAAAAATATGATAACCAATAAGAAGGTAACAAAACACAAAACCCTAATGTTGATTCTAAGAATAAGAGAAAGAAAAAATTTCCCTACCTGGTTTGTGGAGGTGATCACTTCATTAAAGAGCGTCCTCATCGTGAGGAAGTTATCAATTTTTTGAAAAATTCACCCACCCCAACAGTTCTTACAGACCCTTTCCCTACCCAACAATAATTGATTGATCATCAATCCTTGCATGGGCCTTCTTCATCTTCCATCGATGAAGTCAAACTGATATCAAGTGAAACAGTTCACCTTAATACTCGATCCCAAAGTTATGACCCTCCTCTAGAAAATAAAATTTATGATGTTCCACCTGAAAAAACTTCAACATCTACTCCTCCTCCAAGTAATGGTATTCATATTGAAAAACCTATTCCTGATGCAATTCTTCGCCGACCTAAGAGTACAGTTCGAAAGTCTATACTTAATCCTAACGCATGTGATGCCCATTTCTATAATATAGTAGAAGATATGGCCCAAGCACCTTGCACTATGTTGTCTCTTGAGGTATTCCAAACATGTACTACTCAGCGAAAGAATTTGCTATCATTCCTTGGAGCTTTGGATCCTGGAAACAACAACATTATCGCTTTCAAGTTGGATGATTTTAAATCTAGGATTTCTCATTAGTTGGTTTTCCAGTTGTCCACAAAATCTATTGGAAAGCATTCATTGTACCATATTGGATGAGGGAGACTCAACCTCGGTCATGTCTTTGTGTTATTGGAGAGCCATCGAATCTATTGAAATTAATCATTCACCCATGACACTAAAGGCCTTTGATGGTTACGGATTTTAACCTTATGGATTACTTCCCTCTCTCTAGGTCAAACTGGGGGGAAACTCAGTTTCCATTCATGTTGAAGTTGTTGACGCTCCTTTAGATTACAATATTCTCCTAGGTCACAACTGGTTTTATGCTATGAAAGTTGTTGCTTCATCCGTGTTTCGAGTAGTCCAGTTCCCATTCCAAGGGAAGATTTTTACTATTAACCAGTTAGATTTATGTTCACCTAATGCCATTTCGAATATTGCAAACAATGTTCCACTTTTTAAGACCCCGTAATATTAGAACATCGAAGTAGGTCTCATCAAATATTCCTCACTCATGGGAATATTTTCACTATCTAATCCTACTCCTTTTTCATAGTCCACATCCATGAACATGATTTCTACTTCTACCATAGATAAAGGAAAGTCCATTGCCGATTCAACATCAATGAGTCCTTTTGAGGAAATGTACCACGCTATTCAAATCACGAGTGACCCCACCATCAACAATCATGTGTTGGTGGCTTCAGATCCTTATCACCTACCATATTGGCTACAAACCCCCCCATCTGTAGATTAATTTTCACATACTCTCCCCTCTGATGAATCCATCATGGAGGTTATGTCCCTAGACGATATTCCTTGGAAAGATCATCATCATCGATCCTCTTTACTTCCCCATTTACATATGGTAGAAGAACAATTTGCAGCAGCTGTTTCCTCTGATATAGTAATTGATCTTTAGTCTCCGATCCTTACTCGCAATGTCGAATATGAGGGTAAATTATGTAACATTACCAAGACCATTCCCGTTGACATATCAATGAAACTTAGTATCCAAAAGAACATCCAGATAGGCCAGAACTCTTCACCTTCAGAGATTCAGTCTTATACAGCCTTATTTAAGGAATTCAGAGACGTTTTTCTTGGACCTATGAATAAATTCCAAGGATAGATCCCTTTATCGTAGTTCGTGAGATTAAAAATTACCTAGTGCCAAACCAGTTTGACAAAAATTACATCGAGTTCATCTAAGGAAAGCAACAACCATCAAGGAAGAAATTGAAAAAATTCTTAAGGCTAGTTTCATTTACCCTGTGCCCTTGACTGAATGGGTGTCCAACATAGTCCCTATCAAAAAAAATAGGGTACTATTAGGGCTTGCATTGTTTTTCAGGATTTGAACCAGGATTGTCCTAAGGACAATTTCCCCACCCCATACATTGTTCAAATTATCAACATCTGAGCCGGTAGTGTCATATTTTCATTTATGGATGGATTCTCTGGCTATAATCAGATCGATATCCTCCCATCAGATCAACAAAATACGACTTTCATCTTCGCATGGGGAACCTTCGCTTATAGAAAACTCCCTTTTGGCTTGAAAAATGATGGCTTTACGTTTCAACAAGCCATGTAATATTATTTCCATGACATTAAACACATTGTGGAACCTTATCTTGATGACCTTCCTGCTCATTCGAAGCAGTGGGATCACCATGTTGATCATCTCAGAGCCATTTTTCTCAGATGTCACCATTTTAACATTCAATTAAACCCACATAAATGTGTTTTCTGTGTTAATACTAGCTGAATGCTTGGCTTTATTGTGTCTAAGGATGGCATCCGCTTCGACCCTCTAAAAAATTGAAGCTATCCTGGCCCTACCCGCCCTCTGCAATGTTAACGAACTCCAAATTTTGCAAGGTAAGGAAAACGTTTTACATCTTTTCATCTGCAATTATGCTGAAAAGACACGCGGTTTCATGTAATTATTGAAAAAGGATGACTTAGCACAACACTCATTCAACAACCTCAAAAATTCTCTTACGCATGCACTTATGTTGCAACCACTAGATTATGCAAAGGATTATTCCCTGTATGTGGCTGCATCCCTTTCAACCATTGGTATGATATTAGTCCAGATCGATGAACAAGATCAAGAATATGTGATATATTACATGAGTAAGATTCATTTAGAATCTGAAACCTGTTATTCACATGTGGAGAAACTTTGTTTGGCCATGGTCTTCGTGGTCCAGAAGTTACGACATTACATTTTTCTATGTACAACCACTGTCTACATAAATTCTAATGCTATGTATTATATCTTGACTCATCAAGTTCTTGGGGGAAAATACTCGTGTTGGATTGTCATTCTCCAGGATTTCGAGTTGAAATTTTCCAAAACTAGTTCTAAGATGTCTCTCATCTTTGTCGAGCTTATGTGTAACCTTCCATATATTACTGAGGGAACATAGCCTATTGATTCATTTCTTGATGAATCTTTATTCCTCATTTGTATGTCTGACCCTTGGTATGGAGATCTCATTCTCTATCTCCAGACACAGTGATATCATCCTGATGCAACTCACGATGAGTGTCATCACATCTGCCACCAAGCCAAGTATTATCTCATTATCAATGATACTTTATACCACCATGGCGTTGAATCCATATTACGACATTGTCTCACTCATGAAGAAGCTGAGATCCTTTTAAATGATTGCCATTCTGGAGCTTGTGGCAGTTACCTCTTTGGGTTGGATACTACCCATAAGATCTTGGGCACTGGGTATTTTTGGCCTTCGATCTCTAAATATTGTATTGAAAATGTCAAAAAATGCCTGCCTTGTTAATTATTCACATAAAACAAGTGCACCCATCCAGCTCTGCTACATCCTGTCATAGCAGTTTGTTAGTTTTTCTAAGTTAATTTACTTAGGATCTTTATATGAAAGGATAACAAGTACAACAATACATCAAAGATACATAATATACATAAGACACATATATTCTCATCGAGGAAACCATAAAGGATACAACCCCACAAACTTCCTCAGAATAGTTCCATCACAAAGATAACATGACAAGATAAAATAACCTAAGAACAATATCTCTGCAGCAACTCTATGTCCATCGTCTTCCGCTCTCTCCTAAAGCGCACATGAGAGAGAAAGTGAAGTGTGTGTCGAATGAGGATGGTACATCTCTATTTATATTCTTCCGTTGAGTTAGTTAACTCAACCACTAGGTTTCCCAACTTACTTATGGGGTTGAACCACCTAAGAATACACATAAATACATTTTACTTTATTTAACCTGGGGACTATTGCCCCAACTTACAATGGAGGGTTTACCTCACTGACCATACACAATGATGACATCCCGTAAAGGGGTAACACACATCCCCAATGGGGGTACAACAACATACAATGATAATATACATCAGAATACCTTTCAAAGTTAAAAATACAACAACACTCCCTCTTAACTAGGAAGGTATTCTCTCGCCACAGACATCAAAACATATGTTCATCATCACTGAGTCATCATCTTTGTTGCTGTCATTGTTCTCATCTTTCCCAATCTGTTGCATCTATCCATCATAGGAAGTTTCTATAGAGCCAACCCTTTTTCATGCTGGATGTAGGCCTAGACCTTATCTAGCTCTTTAAGTCATCAAGTAGGTATAACCCAATACTTATTATGTTTCCTTTCTAAAACCTAAAGGATCATCCCAAGACTGATTATATGCCTTTGCAAAACCTGAAGGATCTCCCATGAATAATTATATGCCTCTGCAAAAACTAAAGGATCATCCCAGGACTGATTATATGCCTCTGCAAAACCTGAAGGATCATCCCAGGACTGATTATATGCCTTTGCAAAACTTTAAGGAGCATCCTAGGACTGATTATATGCCTCTGCAAAAGCTTAAGGATATCCCAGGACTGATTATATGCCTCTGCAAAACCTAAAGGAGCATCCCAGAACTGATTATATGCCTCTGCAAAACCTGAATGATCTCCCATTACTGATTATATGCCTCTGTAAAACCTAAAGGAGCATCCCAGGAATGATTATATGCCATTGCAAAACCTGAAGGATTTCTCAGGACTTATTATATGCCTTTGCAAAACCTGAATCCCCTACTACCATCTCATCATATTCAGATCATCTCATCATCACATGGAGCACACCCCAGATGCACACATCTCAACCATACTGGAACAATCACAACCCTTACATCTACACCATGGGAGGACAAACCTACCACCATGTGAGAAAGGCTCTTGTGCATCTATGTCTTTCGGATTCATCACCTCCCCTAGGAGATAACCTTGATCTAAAGTACACCAATCTTCTCTCTGAAGTATTCAAACTTCAATCTGGCTAATGGCTTAGTCAACACATCGGTTATCTATTCATCCATCGCAACATACTGGAGCTTCACTACTCCTCTTTGCACCATATCCATGATATAGTGGTACTTGATCTTAATGTGCTTCGAATTGTCATGAAACATTGAGTTCTCAAACAAATTTACAAAACTCTAGTTGTCACAGAAGATACAAGTCACCCCTAACTGGAGATCAAATAAATCAGACAGTGGCTTCCTAAGCCATACTTCCTCGCAACTGGCCGAACAAGCTGCAACATACTCTACTTCGACTGCACTCAGTGCAACGTAGGACAACTTCTTGCTAAACCAAGAGATCATACCTAATCCCATACTGAAGCAACACCCTGAGGTGCTCTTCCTATCTACGGCACTACCATCCTAGTCCGAATCAACATAACCCCGCAGGTTAATGTTTTTATTCATGCCATATCTTAGCCCATAATCAACTATACTCTTTAGGTACTTCAATATAAACTTTACAGCAACCAGGTGAACTTGTCTTGGATCTATTGGGAACTAGCTCAAAGTGTTCACAGCAAAGGATATGTCTGGTCTCATGTTTGTTGAGTACATAAATGAGCCAATCATTTGACAATACATCGTGGTATCAACCGTCTCTAATGAAGCATCACACAATAGCTTCAAATTTGATGCCATAGGTGTGGCTATCATCTTGCAGTCCAATATTTCAATTTTATTTAGAATCTCCACTAGATAATTTCCTTGACCAAGGAAAATCCCATCCACATTTTGCCACACCTCCACGCCTAAGAAGTAGTGTATCATCCCTAGGTATTTCATCTCGAACTCTGTAGCAAGTCTCCTTCTTGCATATTTAATGAGTTCCTCTTCGCTTGTTAGTAACATGTCATCAAAATATAGCAAGAACGTCACTGGTCTTCCGTCTTCAACCTTGAAGCAAAGGTTGGGATCCACTTTTCTCTCAGTAAAGCCTAGGGCCATTGGTAAGTTGTCCATCTTGCTGTACCATGTCGAACTTGACGGTCTTCTGTAGTCACTCCCTCTGAAGTGGACCATAATTCTCCCTCTGACTTTTGTACTCTATGTATTAAAACATTATGTACTGGAGTTACAAGTAGCTTCCTCTACTACTAATCTTCTATGTATCCATCTAGTGTCATTGGATACCAATATCCTCTATCTTGATCTTTGTTGAAAAGTTCTTCTTGCACCCATCTGTGAGCTTGTCATCCTCTATAGGCTTTCATCATCAACCTTGTATAAAAGGTTACGATATTCATCACTCTAGGTGATCTTCAAGTTCCTCATGTAACTGCATGTGTTGTATAAGGCCTTATTTAATTTGTGCACATGAGTTTGTCTGTTATGTATCTCAACTATGAGTGGCTACTCCACATACACTTCCTCTTAGACTACACCATTCAAGAATGTTGTCTTGATGTTAGATGGTGTATCTCCCATCGCATACCTGCCATTAGAGGAAATTTGAGGTCTGAAATGGGTCTCCTAAGGAAAATAATCAAATAATAGTTAAAATAATAAAATAATATTTATTAATTTTGGAGAAAGAGAAAAAAACTACTTTTTTGTTCGTATTTTCAACATATCTTCCAGTGTTTTTACTCAAATTTTGAGTGAGAGGGCTCATTGGATGTGGAATTTAATTACGCATCCAACAAATACCCACATGACATACTTTTGACGCACCACGCTACCCAAAAAACATGAAATACTTGAAAATATGTGATAATGATGTCATCATCACATTTTTCAAGTATTTCATGTTTTTTGGGTAGTGGGGTCCATTAAAAGTATGTAGCGTGGGTACTTGTTGGATGCGTAATTAAATTATGCATCCAACAAGCCCTCCTACTCGAAATTTGAGTAAAAACATAGTGAGATATGTTGAATACATGAACAAAAAAGGTAGTTTTTTATGACAAATATATCAAGTCAACCATTATGGTTGACCAATTTTATTGAAATTCTATTGGTTCTTGAATTCCAAAGCACAAGAATTTATTGTTGGCTCATTTTCTTTTAAGGCCCATTTTAGACCCCAAAATTCCTCTAATGATGTATGGATCTGGTGCAAATGTCTCCTCGTAGTCTATTCCTTCTTTTTTTGAGAAGCCTTGTGCTATGAATCTTTCCTTGTATCCCACGATGCTACCATCTACTGCATGCTAGATCTTGTAGATCCATATGGAAGACACTACGGAATTCCCTTAAGGTCTTGACACTGCCTCCTAGACATCATTCCTCTTGATCAAATGGTACTCTTGATCATAGCCTCCTTCCCTTTATTCTTGGATACTTATTCATAGCCGGAAGGATCTGCATCAATGATTTCACTCAACAATGTCACATAATTAGAGTGTGGCCAAGGCCTCTTTCTTCCTTTGGAAGTATCATCATACTATTCTTCATCTTGGATGATTTCTCGTGCCCAAGGTGGTCTTCATCTCTCGAGGTGGATCTACCATTCTCTTTATATTCTTCTGAAGCTCTTTCTTTCACCATGGTGTCTCTGGCTTGAGAAGCTTCAGGGTCCTCTTCTGAATTGTCGTTACTTGTTCTTTGGAACGATCTATAATTCAAGTTTAGTTACATGATTATAAATATCTCATAATTTCCAAAAAATATTAATAGTGACAAATATATGTCACATAGTCATGCAACTATCTTATCCAATGTTACACCATTCATCCATATCCCCTACACATACAATAACTTCTAGATGCCTTCTACCCCAATGTTATTAAGAGTGTGTACTACTCCTAATATGTCAGCAAAGAGATTTTAGTCTAGATAAATGGAATGTTGTACTTCTCCTAAGAGTGTGTACTTCTTACCCATTATGTGCAATTCAATAGTATAAATGCAAACACTCAAACATGCATAATACATCAACTGAATATAAATAAGTGCACAACCAAACAATACCATGAAATGACAATTGAATACTTATCTTTATTTATTTGGTGGCTAGAGTACTTCTTGAGCCTTCAACTTCAACTGCATCATTTCTTATCCAAATGTTGAGATGGATAAGAGGTTCTTCATGAGTTGAGTCTTTCATATTCCTAATCATTTGAGCAATCTTCTTTGAATTGTGAGAGCTTGATCTTCGGTTTCTCCCATCTTATCTTTTCTTATTATGGGTCAAGCTTCTTCTTGGGTAAACTCTTCCCAGATTCTGGTGAAGGTAATCAACTTTCTTCTGCCAAACATTCATGATCTTGGGAGGGCATTCAAGGTGGTTATAAAAATATCTTCTTCTTCTTCGATTGCTTTGTCATAGAATCAAACACTTCCTTTTGGTGTCTTCAAGGATGACACATGAGGGATGAGATGATATTTAATATAATATACAATGATTCTCTTGGCTCTAGCCTTAGCCTCATATCCCTCTGGCTCTTAGAAATTCCTTACTGAAATATTGATACAATTCACTTTCTTCAAGGATCATAGAGGTCCTATACTTCCATACTCGAAAGTTGTCAGCTTCACCAAGCTTGTCATCAAGTTGGGTGTGATTATTCATTTTGAAATGAGAACCTCAAATGTAAATAAAAAATATTTAGATCTTACCGATTTGAGGTGTCTAACCTGGTTTCGGAGCTGGATGATATAGGTTTGTTAGAAAAACCTTAGTTTTTCAAACTTCTGATTGGACAGAAATACGAGCCTCTTCAAAGAGAGCTTTTCAATGTACTCCTTTTATGAAAATAGTGGTAGGAAGCTCCTGGAATAGGAAGCCTTAGTTTTCCAATTTCTTCTGTAGAATTTTATGATATTTCTACTACTATATCTACGAAGTTTCAACTCCTTATAGTCTCAAACTCTGCACTAATATATCCGGATATGTCTTCTTTCCAACCCCAAATGGATTCTCCAAGTGGGACTTATGTTGATTTTCCCAAGGTGACTATTTTGGGGACTGTTCAACATATCGAACTTGTACGGACTTCCACTTGTCACTGTTTCAGATTCTAGGTCTAAAAAGTGGACCATAGAAACTAATGTCCATTTCCTACCTTCAACATCTTTCTGAATTTCATTTAGACCTTCCTATCCCGAGATATAAAAATTCTCCCTAGGTCACTTGCTTATGACTGTATTCTGGAGGAGGATGGAACCCTGATTTGGAGGAACCATATCTGCAGAAGTATAGTGAATCTGAGTATGAAACCTTTACAAAAGGTACAACAATAATTCCTCTTCATCTTGTGAAAGTTTTGGA
The DNA here is from genome assembly GCA_001517045.1 of Pseudotsuga menziesii. Lineage (NCBI taxonomy): Eukaryota > Viridiplantae > Streptophyta > Pinopsida > Pinales > Pinaceae > Pseudotsuga > Pseudotsuga menziesii. The sequence goes on along the minus strand of LPNX011030807.1, from coordinate 129,645 downwards.
TTCCAAGCCTTCTCCAATCTCCTGTTATAATGAAAGTTCTAATAGGACTAAATTTAGTCTTCTAGCATTTTCAGGCATGAAGCCCTAATTTCCATTAGCTACCATTGTAGATGTATTTTGGCTACACAATGCCTTCTTTAAGAGTGGCTCTCATACCATGTTAGTTTTTCTAAGTTAATTTACTTAGGATCCTTATCTGAAAAATAACAAAAATAACAATAGATCAAATATACATAAGATACACAAGACAAAAAGATTTTCATCAGGGAATCCATAAAGGATAAAACCCCACAAACTTCCTCATTGTTAAAAATCAGACCTCTGTTCACTTACAGATTTCGTCAAACACTTCATAAACCTTTGATATCAGGCCTCAACAGTAAACCACATTCAAGCATATTAATTAACCATGCAAAGAAACTATCCTGTAGGCTGATATACTGTTTATAAAGCACATTTAGCAGCGGAAAAACATAACTAACAGCAGACTGTAAATCACATTTAAACACAGTATTTTGGTCAAATAGACCCTGGAAAAACCCCCTCAACCCCTGGGGGAAAACCAGCATGCAAGAGAAATTTTATTGAGCTTGAGAAAAATATCAGACATCAATTTACAGTTAAAAATACAACTTATCTTGACCAACGCAAATAACCCAACAGGCTGCCTAAATTTCTGTGCATGAACTGTCTCGATTTCTGTGCTATTTCCTTCTCAAAAATGGCCGAAATGACAGTCTATATCAGTCCTCGATTTCTGTGCCAGAATGCCCTCGATTTTTGTGCCAAAACTTTCACAAAATCGTACTGTACGGACTGCATTAAATGCAGCCGTACGGCCCTTGAAAACTGTGCTCAAAACTCAGCCTGTACCTTGGGAAATGTGCCAGATTTCTTCCTCGAAATCTGTGCCTGATATTTTCTGGAAAAACGTGCCCAAACTGTCCTGGAAAACCTCGCTGAAAACTGTACTGTACGGCTGCAATAAATGAGGCCGTACTTCACCTCGTTTTCTGTGCACAATAAATGCTGGTCGTACCTTCACCTTGAAACTCGAGCCAGCAGTTAATGATCTTGGTTTTCGTGCCACTGAAAATCACTCTCAGCTCAGTCTAGGAATTCGTACCCTTGCTCTCCTTCAGCTTTCTCCTGCAAAAATGTGCTTGTCACACTTCTCACCAAGCTCCTCTCTTGGAAATCGAGCCACTCAAGAATTCTCTCTTGAATGAATGCCAAAAAGAAATCTCATGTACTTTATTTACCCTATTAGAGTTATTCTCATGACTTTTCACCTTCAACGGTCAAGATTAGATCTTGGCCAAGAGATCTATGGCTGGGATCTAATCTTTCACTCACTTAAATCTCCTAAGTGAACTTTACACGAAATTTTTCTTTTTGAAAAGTCACATCACCCTAAATATTAAAAAAAGGTACACTTTATGACTTAAAGTCACTTTAAAAACATATTAAAGTGAAACTCACTTTAAAAACATAAAGTCACATAAAAAAGGTACTTTAATAAAAAAACATTTACTAAAGTCACTTTTCGAATATAAATGAGACTTCATACTTAATCACCCCTGCACCTAGGCACCTGATGCAGGAGTGCCACCGAGCTATCAAAAACTAACACTCATAATAGTTCATCACAAAGATAAGATGACAAGATAAAATAACCCAAGAAAAAAATCTCTGCAGCAGCTCTTTCTCCCTCCTCTTCCTCTCTCTCCTAAAGCACACATGAGAGAGCAAGTGAAGTGTGTGTCGAATGAGGAGTGTGCCTCTCTATTTATATTCTTCCGTTGAGTTAGTTAAATCAACCACTAGGTCTCCCAGGTTACTTATGGGGCTGACCTACCTAAGAATACACATAAATACATTTTACTTTATTTAACCTGGGGATTATTTCCCCAACTTACAATGGAGTGTTTACCTCAGTGACCATACACAATGATGACATCCCATAAAGGGGTAATGCACATCCCCAATGGGGGTACAAAAACATACAATGATAATATATATCAGAATATCTTCCGAAGTTAAAAATACAATAACACAATTGGCCCTTTTGAAAAATGAGGCATAAACTTCATGCACTGTAGACCTACCTCAGTCGGGGGGCATGGCTACAGCATTGTAGCCATGGATTACTTCACTAAATGGGTTGAGGCTATGCCTACGTATGTTGAAGATGGAAATACAATTGCTCTTTTTCTATTTAACCATATTATTTCTAGATATGGCATTTGTAGGGACATTGTGGCTGATCATGGGTCACATTTTCAAAACAAGATGAGGGAAAAATTAAGTGCAAAATTGGGGTTTTGTCATGATAAATCTACACCTTACTATCCACAGGCCAGTGGCCAGGTTGAAGAAATGAACAAAGTCTTAAAAACTATGCTTCAGCGGATGGTAGGAAAGGCTAAGTCTAAATTATAACGGGATACATTTGGGAGAGCCAGGCAATGGGCTCTACCTCAAAATATACTATGCCGAGGTCATCTAGAGTAGGTGCATTGTAAATATTGTTTACAGAGTGTTGTTTGTTTTTTAAAGTGTGGATACAAGATGTGTTTTTCCAACCCTACTTATATAGTCCTATTTTTAATGGACAGATGACCACCTATGTCGATTTCATAGATGGTGCTAATTGTTACACCTTGAATCTTGTATCGACAACTTGGGGACTGTACTATCCTATAGACGATCTGGTGAGTTTAGGGGGGACTTGTTTGGGTCATGCAACAAACAACCTCACATAGTATCATGTGGTGATTGGCTTGTTGACATAATCCCTGGCTAATGATGTGAGAGAAATTAGGGTTTAATTAGACTCAGAGTTGGTAGTGCATCAGTTAAATCGAGTCTACACCATCCAGAACCCCCTACTTCTTCGTACATTCCAAAGAGTTAGGATTTTAGAAAGGTATTTTGAGAAGGTCTCTTATCAATACATTCCAAGACATTTAAATGTTGTGGTAGATTCCCTAGTGAATTTTGTCTTAGATTGGTATCTTGCTCATAGTTAAGTTCATTTTAAACATAAAAATCATGCATTGGATTCACAGTAGGAATTCATTCACACATCACATTTTCACACACATATGTAATTTTTTTTTTCATATATATATATATATAAGAAAAAGGGAAAAGATGAGATACAAAAAGGATTGAAGCATCAGTCTTTCAGATCACCCAAAGTCTGAGACTATCATAATTCAAAATACATATATATGGGGCAAAAAATGATGCTTCAAACATTTCAGTGTAAATACAGTACAAAAATGAGGGAGCCACTATGGGATAATCCTCATGGTTGTGCTCATGGTAGCACATCACGACCCAAGCCACTCTATGGAGTATCCTCCCGAAGCATCCTGAAACCCATGCAATTTGGTGCTGGTACAGCCTGGGCTAATCATCAATGGAAATATCTGGAATCCCCATAGTCAAGCGCTATAGGTTCTCCTCAATATCCTAGAGCTCCTCATCCACCTCTGTGTGAAGGATCACCATCTCTTGGAATTATCCTTGCCTCTTGATAGGGGAGACTCCAGCTGGATGGGAAGGCTCAATATCTGCACAAGACATTTTTGCACATCTCAGCATTACAACCTAAAAATCAAATATAAAATTAAAAATACAGTAAAAACATGGATAATGGTTTCTTTCGTACCTTGTTCATCCCATTCCTCCCCATTTGGAAGTGGAAGGTCAGAATCCTCTCGGAGGTTAGTCCCCATGTAGGCATAGTCTTCTACCATCAAAAGTTGGTTCCTCAACCAACAGAATAAGGATGATCTGTAGGTAACTTTGGGGCCTCCTCCACCACCATGGCGGGCCATGGAATCCAAACACCTACTCATCCAAGGATCCTAGAAATCTAGTATGCTCAGTGGAACTTGAGGTCTCATCAATGGGACTCTCTCCAGGAAGAAGGACACCACTATTTCCCTGTAACCAAATTGCTTCATCTCTCCCCTCCTACATTTGGTCAACTGATATTTCAAGATGACCAATAGAGTTGATTATAGTGGGAGACATGCATTCTATGGCATACAACATGTGCGCCCATGTGGTTAGGTGATCCGACCTAGTTCCTGTGACCTTCTCAATGGTGAAGGCCACAGTCCTCAAAGGTCTATCTACGATGTGCTTGATGGGAATTTTCCCACCAACTGAATGAGTCCCTATTGACCAATGGTCATTGATTAGGTCATCTACATATCCCTCTTCACCTCGTGGTCTTGTCAATGTCACTGGTCTTCCCCTATGGGATAAACTAATCAAGAAATATATGTCCTCTACATCTATTGTTAGAGTGTGAGTACCCACTACAAAGTTTTGCTGGTTAGGATCCCACAACCGTATCATGTGCTCTAGAAAACACATATACACTCTCATGCCTGTTATCCAAAAGAATTTGAGAATCCCACACTCACTGAGGGCCCTCAAAGTAATTAGATCATTTCTTGCTTGGATATCATCTAATTCATGTTGCCTCTCTTTCCATATAACCATTTTGCCTCAGTTTCTTCCTACAAAAACCATTTAAACATTAATTAGAAGCAACTTGGAATCATTTGAAAGAAGAAAAATGACTTGAAATTGGGCATTGATGAATTTTTTGGACTCCACGGCTGCTGGCACACTGTCTGCAGTAGAACATAGCACTGAAGCCTTTTCCCCTAGTTGATAGAGCGCCCTCAATGCCATTCCTCTTTCAAGGGATGCACCGGTGCATCTCCCAAAAGGAAAAAGGGCGCCATCGTGTATGCACCTTGTCTCTTTGGGGATTTTTGTAAAAAACCCAAAAATGGCCTTGAAAACAAAAAATTCACCCACAAAATTGAAGGGATAAGAGTTAGCTATTACCTGGTCAAAGCGGTTCGAGCAGAGATGGTCCACACCCCCCATAATCTATAGTTGAAAATAAACTCCTTTTCACCAATTTCACTCTTACTATGGTAAAAAAGTCATAATGGTAAAAAGTTTAATATTTACCCCTTTTTATAGTAATTTTGATTTTTATATTTAATATTAAATCAAAATATTTTAATTTTTAGGGTTTTTACCATTTACTTTCTATGGTTTTTATAATGAAATTGGTCATAACTTGATTTTTGGAGATTCCAGGTCATATTTACGAAGCATTATGGCTATGTTATGAGTTAATTTTGTCTTTCACACACTTTGGGATAATATAAAAAGTACTGAGTGTCATTTATACCTTTGAAATGCTCATTAAAAACCTATTAAAAGGGTATCAAGTACACTTTTTCTGCTTTTTTAGACTCGTTAAAAGTGGTTTATGAAAAAGATGACCCCTTATGGAGTCACATTTAAGCTCTTTTCAGACTTTTTAAAAACATGAAAATATTTTCCGAGTAAACTTGTGTTCTTCATGACCGTAAAAGTACTTTAAGAATCATCTTTTCGATGATAGTTTACCCCTTTTTCGGTTCAGATTGACTAATTACGAGAAAGGTATACTCTAGTTTACTTCAGCTAGAAGAGTTCTCTTGGGAATTATTTTATAATTTTTTGGGCCCTAGGGACTAAATCATATGAAAAAGGACCTTTTGGAGTCTCCTTTTGTCTTTGTTTAGCCTCTCTAAACATGAACAATACCGAGTTAACTTTCAATGGACTCGTTAAATTAAACACTGAGAGACCCTCTTTTGGGAAAGAACCTGTCCTTTCTCAGGTTTGTAAAAGATATGAGAAGGGACTCATCCTCCGATGAGATACAATGAGTGTTTATTACCCTCTTTGAACTCGTGAAAATGGAAAAGAGGCACTCATCCTTCGTGATGGGGAAATTAAGGGAAAGGGGAATATTTTTCATTTTTATCAATGGTAGCTCACGGTCGACGTTTGAACATGGCACCTATCTACATTTGCATTTCTGAATACTTGGGTATTCAGGTTGTCTCCGAGTCGATCCACTCTCATGAGTCACCTGACTCCTTTGAGTCAATTCACCGAGTGCATCAGCACATCTTTGCATTACATATGGTTCTAGTCTTGTTAAGTCAATGCTGCCAAGTCATTTTTCAAGCCCCAATTTTTTCAAAGGATATATCTTTTGCAATTCAACTCATCAGTAACTTTACCTTCCTATAAGGTTGGTTATGTCTGAGTGAGTTTCATGGTTGTTTCATCACTTGAAAATAAACTTTTGTTTGATTTTTCGTGACGATGATGGAGGAAACATCATGTCCTTCCTTTGGCGAGTCTATTCCTGTCAACTTCAGCACATCATCCAGGAATTATATTTAGAAACCGAGGCAATTACCTTGAATCTTGCATGCCTCAATGGAAGGTTTCCTCGCTTTCAATAGTAGGTTTTCATCAATGACCTCTGATGGAAATATTCTATCAAGTGTTCAAATTCAAAACCCTTATTCACACTTGGGAGAATTTACTGAGATACCTTGGGGATCATTGACATCAATGGTGATTTCCCTCACACTTGTTAACAATATACATCAATGATTGGTAATCAAGTGGTTTCTACCATGATGACATCAAGACATATATTCGCATGGAAATAATCATATCGTTTGGGGATTGGAATGAAGACCCCGAGTCATTAAGAAGTCGTCTTATTAATTTCCTATCCTCAGGTTACGATGGAAGATTATTTGAAGTCATGACATTGATCCACATTGTATGATTGGTTCCTTTGTCCAGTATTGAGTTTGGATAACTTGGATCTACTTTGTATGTTTTGTAGCCATGTTCCTCTTTCTACATCATTGATAATGGATCTATAGTGTAATTTTTGTAGCCATGGTATGGTCATCTTCATGAATCTATAGTGTATTCTTCCTATCCATGACATAGTCATCTTCATGGATCTGTAGTATATTTGTCTGCAGCCATGATTAAGCCATATAAGTTAGTTATTGGTCCTATGTCAGTTGTGAGCTCATCTCTCTTTTCCTCTGATGCCAGATTGATATCTACCAAAGTATTTTACCTATCATGTCATTGTAGTTTCATACTTTTAGGGGCATTCTGTTGCACCTTATTGCTGCCTTTCACACACCTAGGTCACATGGCAGAAATCTTCAAGCCACTCGGTGTGTCCTTGGGGGCAAGTATCGAGTCAAGGCTGTCACCTTGTTCTTGAATCCTCTGTTTAGGCTCAACTTCTAACGAAGCCAAGGGGGGTAGACCCTATTAAGTTACTAAGGCTAATTACTTAGTATGGTGATGTTAAACTGAATGAATTACTTAGGATTTTGAAGTTTAACCGTAAACAACCATAGATGACAAGATACAAAATGAGCGCACGAAAGCACAATGCTGAGACACAATATATATATATATATATAGCAAGAAAATAACCAGTGCCTTAAAATGGAGTCAAAATAAAATCAATGTACTTGCATGGGCTTGGATTGAATGTTTTGCAATTGCCTCTTGGTATGTTTTCAGTTAATGTGAAATATGAGTTGATTAAAATTAGGCAAAGGGGTGGACTCCAGATATACCCGAGAGTACTTGGAGTATGTCCAAAACTAAATCTTCACGGCTACACACAAGGAATATGTGGGCTGAATGGAGTCTCTGAGGCTATTGTTCATAACGCACCCATTAGGGTGTGACAGAAATCGGTGCCCCGAGGTCACTTTTCAGAAGTTCCTGCTTCCTTTGGGTATTTTTCCACCGTAATGGTTTGATCTAGGTGTTGGATTTTCACCTGATGGTTTGTTAATTTGGGAGAGTGAATCCTAATTATACTAGTCACTCAAGTGATTTTGATACAACTTGACTGATCGGACAAACCGCAGCCAAGTGTAGAGCATACACACCGAATTCTTGTCAATTTTAGTAAATTTTGAGATGGATGTTCTTGTTAAAATGAAAACCCTCTAGGAACCTCTTTCGGTCCAAGTGGACCTCAATCGGGGAATCAAGATGGGGTTGATTCTATTAGGGTTACTAAAACAAATGATGATAGCAAATGAAACATAAAAATATAAGCAAACCACAATTTTCTAATTAGATTACCACGAACCTTTCTTCACCTTTCGGCTCAAAAGGAGGCTTGTGGGGTAAGTATTAAAGTTACTTTGAAACCAATATAAATGGAATATGAAAATGATTTTAAATCAAAGTATACTACCCTACAGATTAGTACTATGCTAGATTGAAAAAATATGAACGAAAAGCAAAAAATGACACGGACGCAAATCCCCCCAGGGGGGATGGGGAATGGGCTCAAAAGAGCCTATTCAAAATTATTTTTATTACCAGAGGTTACAATATCAGCAAAATGATATTATTCCTCTTTATTCTTATATAGAATGAAACCAAGAGCTTACAAAGTGCAAAAATTAAAGATTTTAGTCAAAAAGGGAGACCCCTGGGGGGATTCAGAAGGCCCAAAAGTCACTTTCGAATAGAATATCCTCCTAATTTTTGTTATACCTGATAAAAAAAAGCAATATTATTAGACTTAAATATTCCCAAAATCACTCTGAAAGTACCTTTGGGTCAGCTTACTTTTAACCAAAAAAAGCTAAGTTAAAACTAGTTAAAAAAAAGGTAAAAAGGGAACCAAGGAAAGCAAGATTTCCTTGGGATATTGGATTTACTTTTAGGCAGACAATATGATGTGCAATGATTTCTATATTTATCTTTTATAACAGAAACATAAATCTAATGCATGCAAGCTACAAATTCTCTTTAAAATTCCATGCAAAAAAGGACGATTTCCCTAAAGCTAGATCTAGAATGCTTATGAAACCTTTTAAGAACAAGATATAGATTATGGGCTTTGAGAAGATAGATCTATCTTAAATTTACTTTAAGATAATATATCTAAACAATATCAAAGCTGTGAACAAAGTAACCAGGTAAAAAAATTGATTTTGAAGGAGGAAAAGGAGAAGAGAAGTGCTTGTTGCTGAAGCAGATCTGCAATGGAAACTTGTTAGTGGAATACATAGGGACAATGTCTTCACAAATATTTTTGATTTATAGTGGATTCAAACTAGATCCACAGCTCATCCAATCCTTGCTACCTGAAATCTAAACACACAATCCTGCACGAAACCTCATGAGATCTGGATATATATATGAAAAAGAGACAAGAATTACATGCAAATAAACTTATTAAACATGTATAATATAGATCTTATAACATATATGCTATGAGATATAAGAAAAAAAAGTAACCTTACTTTCACAACTATACTCCTATTGATTCAGTTCAATCGTTCAAGCCTGATAGGGTTCAGATGCAGAATTTGAGAGAAAAGCCAGCAACATCAATAGCCATAAGACAATGCTTAATCCACACATATGAGAGCATTACACCATTTGGAATCCAAAGATTCTTTATTTCAACAATCATAAGATTACAACAGTATTACAATAGCAAGCCCTTCAAACCAACTCTAACTAGCTTGGAAGAGGAGGCTTATGCTTGGATATATACAAAAACTAGGAGATCTAGCCCAAGGGGGCACAAATCCCAAGGAGATAGACCAAATCAGATGATGGCGAGTCAATCATTGTAGATATAAAGCTGAACTGAGCCAGATTTGAGTCTCACTAAGTGCAATTGTCAATCGGAGAGCTTATTTGACTGACACCTCAACCTGTTGACTTAAGCATCCACCAAAACTGATCCAGATGAGCCAAAACGTGTGGAGGAGAGAGGGAGGGCGAAATTCCCCACAAAGGATGCTGAAGATCAACTCTGGATCTGATTTGATCACCTCCTTTAGTCAAGGATTTGTTAGATCCAGTCAATCTGGTTCAGATCTGACTGATTTCAATCAAATCGGCTTAGAATCCACTCATATATGATTATGGATTTGCTCCATTATTCATCAATTTATTAATTAAAATAATCAATAATTGATTTTTGGGGCTTTCTGATCCGAGTGATGGAAAATCACTCAAAACTAGGAAATAGTGGGTCCATGGGTTTACATGGTGCTCTTAGCTTGAAAATGAGCACCTACATGACTGAAACTGATTATTTGGCCCACTTTTATTACAAAATCAATTTTTCCAATTAAACTATTAAAAAATAGACTAAGTTTTGGAAAAATTAAATTTTAATAAAAAACACTGAAAAAATTAAAAACATAAAAAAGTTGAAAAAACCTAGGGGGACTTAGACATGTTCATATGACTCGACCATGACGCCTAGCATGTTTATACATTGACACATAGACTCTAATAACCTCAATAGGCCTAAATGCCAAGCCTACCACCCCAACTTTGGAGGTATGGAGTGAAAAACTCAGAAATTATCAGTCGTTTATTCAACAACCAATAATAACCAAGGGAAAAAACACTCTAGGCTGATTGGATTGCCAAATAAAGTCTAAGATACCAAGTCTTTTACAGACACTATCATGCTAGAACATTCATTACAATTCCCCCATGGGGTATGAACATGTGATATAGTACAACAAAGCTTCCCAGAAGTAAGATTGAGGGTCTTCTGAAGTCCGAACAAGTTATCCTTGTCTGGTTCACTAGCCTCACTTGATAAAAAACTACTAAGTACAACTTAGGTGGTAACACACCTAAAATATCCATTGATGCCTAAGCACCCTTCAAGGCACTTGGCCAGGGATTCTTTTGGATGTTTTTTCTTACTCTTGAGTAGGTTGGCGCACTTTCTCCCTTATGACAAAGCACCGACATCTGTTGTTCACTTTAACAAAATACCCTTTTTGGGACAGTTTTGGCTTGAGGTGGTTTTGCTAAACCCCCCTCGCCAAATTTTTTTTAGGTCTTTGGGGGCGGTTCTTAAAAAACCCCCTCAAAAGTCCTGAAAATTTGACTTTTGGGGGTGGTTTTTAAACAACCCCCCACAAAAGTGCAATTCTCAGGACTTTTGGGGGTGGTTTTTTAACCCCCCTCCACAAAAGTCTAATTCTCAATATTTTTGGGGGTGGTTTCTTAAACCCCCCTGCAAAAAAATTTCTAATTCTCAATACTTTTGGAGGCAATTTTTAACCCCCCCCCCCAAAAGTCTAATTTTGAGGACTTTTGGGGACGGTTTGAGAAAGACCCCCCTAAAGGTGGCTTGCGGCTATCTTTCTAAACCCCTCCTCCCCCCCCCCCCAAAAAAAAAAAGGTTTTGAAGGTATTTGGGGGCGGTCCTTAAAACCCCCCCCCAAAAGTCTAATTCTCAGGACTTTTGGGGGGAATTTTTAACCCCCCCCCCCCAAAAGTCTAATTTTGAGGACTTTTGGGGACGGTTTGAGAAAGACCCCCCTAAAGGTGGCTTGCAGTAGTTTTGCTAACCCCTGCACCCAAACATTTTTTAAGGTATTTGGTGGCAGTCCTTAAACCCCCTCCCCAAAAGTTTAATTCTCAGGACTTTTTTTTGGGGGGGGGGGGGGGAGGGGGGGTTAGAAATATCCCCCCTAAAGGTGGCTTGCGATGGTTTCGCTAACCCCCCAATAAGGTTTTTAAGGTATTTGGGGGTGGTCCTTAAAAATCCCCCTCAAAAATCTAATTCTCGGGACTTTTGAGGGGGGTTTTAGAAAGACCCCCCCTAAAGGTGGCTTGTGGTGGTTTTGCTAACCCCCCCCCCCACCCCCAAAAGGTTTTTAAGGTATTTGGGGGCTGTTGCTGCCTTTCACACACTTTGGTCACATGGCATAAATCTTCAAGCCACTCGGTGTGTCCTTGGGGGCAAGTCTCGAGTCAAGGCTGTCACCTTGTTCTTGACTCCTCCGTTTAGGCTCAACTCCTAACGAAGCCAAGGGGGGTAGACCATATTAAGTTACTAAGGAAAAATTATTTAGTATGGTGATGTTAAACTAAATGAGTTACTTAGGAGTTTGAAATTTAACCATTTACAACCATAGATGACAAGATACAAAAAGAGCGCACGAAAGCACAATGCTGAGACACAATATATATATAGCAAGAAAATAACCAGTGCCTTAAAATGGAGTCAAAATATAATTGATGTACTTGCATGTGCTTGGAGTGAATGTTTTGCGATTGCCTCTTGGTACGTTTTAAGTTAATGTGAAATATGAGTTGATTAAAATTAGGCGAAGGGGGGGGGGGACTCCAGATATACCCGAGAGTACTTGGAGTATGTCCAAAACTAAACCATCATGGCTACCCACAAGGAATATGTGGGCTAAATGGAGTCTCTGAGGCTATTGTTCATAATGCACCCACAGGTGTAACAGAGATCGGCGCCCCGAGGTCACTTTTCAGGAGTTCCTGCTTCCTTTGGGTATTTTGCCACCGTAATGGTTTGATCTAGGTGTTGGATTTTCACCTGATGGTTTGTCAATTTCGGAGAGTGAATCCTAATTATTCTAGTCACTCAAATGCTTTCGATACAATTTGACTGATCGGATGAACCGCAGCCAAGTGCAGAGCATACACACCAGAGTCTTGTCAATTTTAGTAAATTTTGAGATGGGTGTTCTTGTTAAAAAAGAAAACCCTCCAGGAACCTCTTTCGATCCAAGTGGATCTTAATTAGGGAATCAAGGACGGGTTAATTTTATTAAAATTGAAGAAACAATTGATTAAAAAGAAAACCAAGATACACAATGCCGGTTCTCTAATTAGTCCTACCACACATCTCTTTCCCCTTTTGGGTCAATCGGGAAGTCGTGGGGTAAGTATTAAATTACTTTGAAACCTTAGATATGGAATATGGAATTGATAATAAATCAAAATATACTACCTTTCATATTAGAACTACGCTAGATTTAAAAAAAAAGGAATGAAAAGCAAAAAAAGACACAGACGCAAATCCCCCCAGGGGGGATGGTGAATAGGCTCGAAAGAGCCTATTCGAAAGGACCTTTTATTTTTATTAGCAATGATTTAAAATATCAGAAAATTGAAATTGATGCACTTTGGTCCTTGTTATCTGGGATTGAAAGGCTTACAACAAGCTTGTAACAAGTTAGAATTAAAACACAGCGGTAGGGGAAGCTTCCGGGAAGCTCTGGTTCTTCCAAGAGTAGGAAATTGGGCAGATTCTTCTTCTCTTTTTTGTTAGACCTACTAAAAAAACAGTGAGAAATTAAAATCAAATGTGCCCAAACACACTTTAAAAGTGTTTTGGGTCACCACACTAGTTACCAAAAAAAAAACTAAGTAAAAATTTGTTAAGTTGGGGTAATCTAGTTTTGCAAAAAAAAGGTACCAAGGAAAGCAACATTTCCTTGGGATCTTGGCTTGCTATTTGGGAAGCCAATGAGATGTGCAATTTTATTGCAGAATATGAAACTTTAAAGTACAGCAAAGGAAACTACCTTTGAAGCAAGCTACAAATTTTCTTTAAAATGCTTGCAAAAAAGAGGATAATTTCAGCTAGATCTCTTAAAATATGACTTTATATGCAAAACGGAACTGAGATCTAAACTTAATAAAGGATATTACTAACTATATATATATGTAATTTTCTTTGTGAGACAAATCTAAGCAATAAGATTCTTTAAAAGTAACCATTTTGAAGAGAAATTAAGATTTTGAAGGAGCAAGAGAGAGAAAGAGTGTTGGAAGCTTGGGAATGTTGGGATTTGGAGTCTGCTTTGGTGGAACACTGAGGGACTATGTCACTTAGAAGATCTTCAAGATGAGGAAGATGAAAACCAGCACAACTTCTTCTACAAGTGATATCACCTGCAACTTAGAAATCCTTGCACAAATAGATGGTTAAAACATAGGTGCTGCTGGAAGAGATAATTGGAAAGCATGCAATTAAACTTAAAATACATACAACTCCAATAGATGTAAAACAAGCAGCAGTAAGAGCATAAATCAAACTAGAATAAATTATTACCCTAACAGGAGGGAGCTCTCTCCTTCAAGGCCAACAATTAACCAGCAAAAGCAGTGATAAATAACACATATTATACCTCATAAGCATTTCACAATCACCATCCACACATGAAGAGAATTACACCATAGATATTTCCTCTAAAGATTCTTTATTCCAGAATAATAAACAATACAATACAAGAGCAATAACACCTCAATCCCAATTCTAACTAGCTTGGAAGAGCCAGCCTGAGCTTTATTTATACAAAAAAAGGAGATCCATCCCAGGGGGCGCAAATCCCAAGGAGATAAACCAATGTAGCTGAAGGAGAGTCCATCAATGCCTGATCTATGTCTAGCTGAGCTAGATCGTAGTCTCACTGAGTGCACCTATCAATTGGGGGGCTGATCTGACTGACACCTCAACCTGTTGACTGAAGCATCCCCTAAAACTCATCTAGATGAGCACCAGACGTATGGAGGAGAGAGGGAGGGAGAAATTCCCCATAAAGGATGCTGAAGTTCAACTCTGGATCTGTCCATATCACCTCCTTCAATCAAGGATTTGTCAGATCTAGTCAATCTGGTTCAGATCTGACTAAATTCAATCAAATTGGTTTAGAATCCACTGATCTAGGATTTTGGATTTGCTCCATTATTCATCACTTTATTAATTAAAATAATCAATAATTGATTTTTTGGGGCTTTCTGACCCGAGTGATGGAAAATCACTCAAAACTAGGAAATAGCGGGTCCATGGGTTTACATGGTGCTCTTAGCTTGAAAATGAGCACCTACATGACTGAAACTGATTATTTGGCCCACTTTTATTACAAAATCAATTTTTCCAATTAAACTATTAAAAAATAGCCTAAGATTTTGGAAAAATTAAATTTTAATAAAAAACATTGAAAAAAAAAAAAAAAAGTTGAAAAAACCTAGGGGGACTTAGACATGTTCATATGACTCGACCATGATGCCTACCATGTTTATACATTGACACATAGACTCTAATAACCTTAATAGGCCTAAATGGAAAGCTGACCACCCCAACTTTGGAGGTATGGAGTGAAAAACTCAGAAATTATCAGTCGTTTATTCAACAACCAATAATAACCAAGGGAAAAAACACCCTGGGCTGATCGGATTGACAAATAAAGTCTAAGAGATCGAGTCTTTTATAGACACTATCATGCTAGAACATTTATTACAATTCCCCCATGGGGTGTGAACATGCGATATAGTACAAGAAAGCTTGCTAGAAGTAAGATTGAAGGTCTTCTGAAGTTCGAACAAGTTATCCTTGTCTGGCTCACCAGGATCACTTGATAAAAAACCACTAAGTACAACTTAGGTGGTAACATTTTGGCTCCAAATACGGGACATGTGCTCGATCTGGTCATAGGGCAAGGAGAGGATACAAGAACACCAGAATCTCTGGTTTATACACCCTGTAAAAACATCTCAACTTGACAAGAAAACCTCAGAAGCACAAGCTTTACATGAAAAACCAAAAGAACCATTAAGCTGATTTATTCAAACAAAATAAATGTAACTAACTAATGAAAACAAAAATGTTTGATTATAGCTAAGTACAAAACAAAAAATGCGGAAAGTAAATGCTCTTTTTCAAGGAGTTTATTTTCCTACTCTAAGCGTGATATAAAAAGGGTTAAGTGTAATAAAAAATCCAATGTAACCACCTAAGAATTTTATTAACATAAATTTTTTTTCCTTGTCTTTGGTTACCAGCCAAAGTAAGGATACTTTATTCAGAAAATGCAAACCTACGTGATGATCTGGAAGGGGCAGGATGAATGGAAAATCATAGGCATGAAAATGCTGTCAAACTTCCTCCCAAACTGGTAAGTGCTTGCATAGGATGCTTCTATCCATGACTGGACAGGGTTGATGTACAAACCAAAATGATGAGGTAGATTGACTACACCATCATACTGATCATCAAGGCTTACCGGATGATAATTCACTGTATAAGCCCCAAGCGGCTCCAAATAATGAGGAAAATCTATATGTGAAGATGATAGTTGAGACTGATATTCTACTAAATGCATCACATCTGTCTTTTCACAACACTGCTTCTCCATGTCTTCATTATTGATACTATTGTTCGGCTCTCCATGATATGACTCTGAATGATAATATAAGAGTTTTGAATGTTGCTTTTCCATACTAGGATTTTCCAAGGTCTCCATATCCATGCTTCCCTCTATGGAAGTATAGTAGATTGGAATTCCACAAATTTCTAAATAGACA
Organism: Pseudotsuga menziesii; assembly: GCA_001517045.1. Classification (NCBI taxonomy): domain Eukaryota; kingdom Viridiplantae; phylum Streptophyta; class Pinopsida; order Pinales; family Pinaceae; genus Pseudotsuga; species Pseudotsuga menziesii. The sequence continues at coordinate 113,583 of LPNX011030807.1, read as the reverse complement.
ATCCCCTTGCTGGATATAGCATAGATAGGATTCTTAATAAGATATCTACAAAAATCCCAATAGTCATCACCATCATCTATGTTAGATGTGATGGGTTCCCCATTGTTGATATCAAGCTTCGATATCAATTTCTCTTTGTCTTCATTACTGATACTAATATATGGCTCAGATTGATCATGTGGATAAACTGCATGCTCCTTTTTCATATCAAAGTTTCCCAAGGACACATGGTCCATGCTCTCTCATTTAGATATGCCATAGACAGAAAAACCAACAAAACCATCAAAAGTTTTTGGATTCTGAAATAAAGAAGCTTTGGAGTCAAGATCTATGGTGTAATGCTCTTCATGTGTGGATGGTGATTGTCAAATGCTTATGAGGTATAATCTATGTTGTTTAACATTGCTTTTGCTGGTTAATTGTTGGCCTTGAAGGAGAGAGCTCCCTCCTATTAGGGTAAGAGTTTATTCTAGTTTGATTTATGCTCTTACTGCTGCTTGTTTCAGATCTATTGGAGTTGTATATATTTTAAGTTTAATTGCATGCTTTCCAATTATCTCTTCCAGCAACACCTATGTTTCAACCATCTGTTTGTGCAAGGATTTCTAATTTGTAGGTGATATTGCTTGTAGAAGAGGTTGAGCTGGTTTGCATATTCCTCATCTTCAAGATCTTTTAAATGACATAGTCCCACGGTGCTCCACCAAAGCAGATTCCAAATCCCAACATTCCTAGGCTTCCAACAATACAATACAAGAGCAACAACACCTCAATCCCAGTTCTAACTAGCTTGGAAGAGGCATCGTGAGCTTTATTTATACAAAAAAAATGAGATCCAGCCCAGAGGGTGCAAATCCCAAGGAGATAGACCACTGTAGTTGAAGGAGAGTCCATCAATGCCTGATCTATGTCTAGCTGAGCCAGATCTGAGTCTCACTAAGTGCAACTATCAATTGGGAGGCTGATCTGACTGAAACCTCAACCTGTTGACTAAAGCATCCACCAATACTCATCCAGATGAGCCCAAATGTGTGGAGGAGAGAGGAAGGGTGAAATTCCCCATAAAGCATGCTGAAGTTCAACTCTGGATCTGTCCAGATCACCTCCTTTAGTTAAGGATTTGTCAGATCCAGTCAATCTGGTTTAGATCTGACTGATTTCAATCAAATCGGTTGAGAATCCACTGATCTAGGATTTTGGATTTGCTCCATTATTCATTAATTTATTAATTAAAATAATCAATAATTGATTTTTTGGGGCTTTCTGACCTGAGTGATGGAAAATCACTCAAAACTAGGAAATAGCGGGTCCATGGTATTACATGGTGCTCTTAGCTTGAAAATGAGCACCTACATGACTAAAACTAATTATTTGGCCCACTTTTATTACAAAATCAATTTTTTCAATTAAACTATTGAAAAATAGCCTAACTTTTTGGAAAAATTAAATTTTAATAAAAAACACTGAAAAAATTAAGAAAATGAAAAAGTTGAAAAAACCGAGGGGGACTTAGACATGTTCATATGACTTGACCATGATGCCTGCCATGTTTATACATTGTTACATAGACTCTAATAACCTCAATAGGCCTAAATTCCAAGCCGATGACCCCAACTTTGGAGATATGGAGTGAAAAACTCAGAAATTATCAGTCGTTTATTCAACAACCAATAATAACCAAGGGTAAAAACACCATGGGCTGATCGGATTGACAAATAAAGTCTAAGAGACCGAGTCTTTTACAGACACTATCATGCTAGAACATTTATTACAATTCCCACATGGGGTATGAAGATGTGATATAGTACAACAAAGCTTCCCAGAAGTAAGACTGAAGGTCTTCTGAAGTTCGAACAAGTTATCCTTGTCCGGTTTACCAGGCTCACTTGATAAAAAACCACTAAGTACAACTTAGGTGGTAACATTCTGGCTCCAACTGCGGGACGTGTTCTCGATCTGGTCATAGGGTAGTGAGAGGATATGAGAACACCAGAATCTCTGGTTTATACACCCTATAAAAACATCTCAACTTGACAAGAAAACCTCAGAAGCACAAGCTTTACATGAAAAACCAAAAGAACCATTAAGCTGATTTATTCAAACAAAATAAATGTAACTAACTAATGAAAACAAAAATGTTTGATTATAGCTAAGTACAAAACAAAAAATGACGAAAGTAAATGCTCTTTTTCAAGGAGCTTATTTTCCTACTCTAAGCATGATATAAAAAGTGTTAAGTGTAATCAGAAATCCAATGTAGTCACCTAAGAATTTTTATTAACAGAAAAAAAAATTCCTTGTCTTTGGTTACCAGCTAAAGTAAGGAATCAGGATACTTTTTTCAAAAAATGCAAACCTGCGTGATTATCCGGAAGGGGCGGGATGGATGGGAAATCATAGGCATGAATAATGCCGTCAAACTTCCTCCCAAACTAGTAATTGCTTGCACAGGCTGCTTCTATCCATGACTGTATAGGGTTGATGTAAAAATCAGAATGATGAGGCAGATTGACTACACCATCATACTGATCATCAAGGCTTACCAGATGATAATTCACTGTATAAGCCCCAAGCAGCTCCAAATCATGAGGAAAATCTATATGTGAAGATGATAGTTGAGACTGATATTCTACTAACTGCATCACATCTATGTTTTCAGAACACTGCTTCTCCATGTCTTCATTATTGATAGCTTTGTGCAGCTTTGCATGATATGACTCTGAATGACCATATAAGAGTTTTGAATGCTGCTTTTCCATACTATGATTTTCCAAGGTCTCCATATCCATGCTTCCCTCTATGGAAGTATAGTAGATTAGACTTCCACAAATTTCTAAATAGACACTACCCTTGCTGGATATAGCATAGATAGGATTCTTAATAAGATATCCATAAAAATCCCAATAGTCATTACCATCATCTATGTTAGATGTGATGGATTCCCCATTGCTGATATCAAGTTCCGATATCAATTTCTCTTTGTCTTCATTATTGATACTGATATATGGCTCAGACTAATCATGTGGATAAACTGCATGCTCCTTTTTCATATCAACATTTCCCAAGGCCAAATGGTCCATGCTCTCTCCTTTAGATATGCCATAGACAGAAAAACCAACAAAACCATCAAAATTTTCTGGATTCTAGAATAAAGAAGCTTTGGAGGCAAGATCTATGGTGTAATGCTCTTCATGTGTGGATGGTGATTGTCAAATGCTTATGAGGTATAATCTATGTTATTTATCACTACTTTGCTGGTTAATTGTTGGCCTTGAAGGAGAGAGCTCCCTCCTATTAGGGTAAGAGTTTATTCTAGTTTGATTTATGCTCTTACTACTGCTTGTTTTAGATCTATTGGAGTTGTATGTATTTTAAGTTTAATTGCATGCTTTCCAATTATCTCTTCTAGCAGCACCTATGTTTTAACCATCTGTTTGTGTAAGGATTTCTAAGTTGCAGGTGATATCGCTTGTAGAAGAGGTTGAGCTGGTTTGCATCTTCCTCATATTCAAGATATTTTAAATGACATAGTCCCTCGGTGTTCCACCAAAGCATACTCCAAAGCCCAACATTCCCAGGCTTCCAACAATACAATACAAGAGCAACAACACCTCAATCCCAGTTCTAACTAGCTTGGAAGAGGCAGCCTGAGCTTTATTTATACAAAAAGAAGGAGATCCAGCCCAGGGGGGCACAAATCCCAATTAGATATACCATTGTAGCTGAAGGAGAGTCCATCAATGCCTGATTTGTGTCTAGGTGAGCCAGATTTAAGTCTCACTAAGTGCAACTGTCAATTGGGGGCCTGATATGACTGACACCTCAACCTGTTGACTGAAGCATCCACCAAAACTCATCCAGATGAGCCCAAATGTGTGGAGGAGAGAGGGAGGGCGAAATTCCCCATAAAAGATGCTGAAGTTCAACTCTGGATATGTCTAGATCACCTCCTTCAGTTAAGGATTTGTCAGATCCAGTCAATCTAGTATAGATCTGACTGATTTCAATCAAATCGGTTGAGAATCTACTGATCTAGGATTTTGGATTTGCTCCATTATTCATCAATTTATTAATTAAAATAATCAATAATTGATTTTTTGGGGCTTTCTGACCTGAGTGATGGAAAATCACTCAAAACTAGGAAATAACGTGTCCATGGGTTTACATGGTGCTCTTTGCTTGAAAATGAGCACCTACATGACTGAAACTGATTATTTGGCCCACTTTTATTACAAAATCAATTTTTCCAATTAAACTATTAAAAAATAGCCTAATTTTTTGGAAAAATTAAATTTTAATAAAAAACACTGAAAAAATTAAAAAAATAAAAAAGTTGAAAAAACCTAGGGGGACCTAGACATGTTCATATGACTCGACCGTGATGCCTAGCATGTTTATACATTGACAAATAGACTCTAATAACCTCAATAGGCCTAAATTCCAAGCCGACCACCCCAACTTTGGAGGTATGGAGTGAAAAACTCAGAAATTATCAGTCGTTTATTCAACAACCAATAATAACCAAGGGAAAAAACACCCTGGGATGATCGGATTGACAAATAAAGTCTAAGAGATCGATTCTTTTACAGACACTATCATGCTAGAACATTTATTACAATTCCTTCGTGGGGTATGCACATGTGATATAGTACAACAAAGCTTCCCAGAAGTAAGACTAAAGGTCTTCTGAAGTCCGAACAAGTTATCCTTGTCTGGTTCACCAGGATCACTTGATAAAAAACCACTAAGTACAACTTAGGTGGTAACATTCTAGCTCCAACTGTGGGACATGTGCTCAATCTGGTCATAGGGCAAGGAGAGGATACGAGAACACCAGAATCTCTGGTTTATACACCCTGTAAAAACATCTCAACTTGACAAGAAAACCTCAGAAGCATAAGCTTTACATGAAAAACCAAAAGAACCATTAAGCTGATTTATTCAAATAAAATAAATGTAACTAACTAATGAAAACAAAAACGTTTGATTATAGCTAAGTACAAAACAAAAAATGCGGAAAGTAAATGCTCTTTTTCAACGAGCTTATTTTCCTACTCTAAGCATGATATAAAAAGTGTTAAGTGTAATCAGAAATCCAATGTAGCCACCAAAGAATTTTTATTAACAGAATTTTTTTTTTCCATGTCTTTGGTTACCAACTAAAGTAAGGATACTTTTTTCAGAAAATGCAAACCTGTATGATGATCCAGAAGGGGCGGGATGGATGGGAAATCATAGGCATGAATAATGCAGTCAAACTTCCTCCCAAACTGGTAATTGCTTGCACAGGATGCTTCTATCCATGACTGTATAGGGTTGATGTACAAATCAGAATGATGAGGCAGATTGACTACACCATCATACTGATCATCAAGGCTTATTGGATGATAATTCACTGTATAAGCCCCAAGCGGCTCCAAATCATGAGGAAAATCTATATGTGAAGATGATAGTTGAGACTGATATTCTACTAAATGCATCACATCTATCTTTTCACAACACTGCTTCTCCATGTCTTCAGTATTGATACCTTTGTGCAGCACTGCATGATATGACTCTGAATGATCATATAAGAGTTTTGCATGCTGCTTTTCCATACTAGGATTTTCCAAGGTCTCCATATCCATGCTTCCCTCTTTGGAAGTATAGTAGATTGGACTTCCATAAATTTCTAAACAGACACTCCCCTTGCTAGATATAGCATAGATAGGATTCTTAATAAGATATCCACAAAAATCCCAATAGTCATCACCATCATCTATGTTAGATGTGATGGATTCCCCATTGCTGATATCAAGTTTCGATATCAATTTCTTTTTGTCTTCATTACTGATACTGATATATGGCTCAGACTGATCATGTGGATAAACTACATGCTCCTTTTTCATATCAACATTTCCCAAGGCCACATGGTCCATGCTCTCTCCTTTAGATATGCCATAGATAGAAAAACCATCAAAATTTTCTGGATTCTGGAATAAAGAAGCTTTGGAGGCAAGATCTATGGTGTAATGCTCTTCATGTGTGGATGGTGATTGTCAAATGCTTATGAGGTATAATCTATGTTATTTATCACTGCTTTTGTTGGTTAATTGTTGGCCTTGAAGGAGAGAGCTCCCTCCTGTTAGGGTAAGAGTTTATTCTAGTTTGATTTATGCTCTTACTACTGCTTGTTTTAGATCTATTGGAGTTGTATGTATTTTAAGTTTAATTGCATGCTTTCCAATTATTTCTTCCAGCAGCACCTATGTTTTAACCATCTGTTTGTGTAAGGATTTCTAAGTTGCAGGTGATATCGCTTGTAGAAGAGGTTGAGCTAGTTTGCATCTTCCTCATCTTCAAGATCTTTTAAATGAGATAGTCCCTCGGTGTTCCACCAAAGCAGATTCCAAAGCCTAACATTCCCAGGATTCCAACAATACAATACAAGAGCAACAACACCTCAATGTCAGTTCTAACTAGCTTGGAAGAGGCAGCCTGAGCTTTATTTATACAAAAAGAAAGAGATCCATCCCAGGGGGCACAAATCCAAAGGAGATATACCATTGTAGCTGAAGGAGAGTCCATTAATCCCTAATTTGTGTCTAGGTGAGCAAGATCTAAGTCTCACTAAGTGCAACTGTCGATTGGGGGGCTGATCTGACTGACACCTCAACCTGTTGACTGAAGCATCCACCAAAACTCATCCAGATGAGCCCAAATGTGTGGAGGAGAGAGGGAGGGATAAATTCTCCATAAAAGATGCTGAAGTTCAACTCTGGATATGTCTAGATCACGTCCTTCAGTCAAGGATTTGTCAGATCCAGTCAATCTAGTTCAGATTTGATTGATTTCAATCAAATCGGTTGAGAATTTACTGATCTAGGATTTTGGATTTGCTCCATTATTCATCAATTTATTAATTAAAATAATTGATAAGTGATTTTTTGGGGCTTTCTGACCTGAGTGATGGAAAATCACTCAAAACTAGGAAATAGCGGGTCCATGGGTTTACATGGTGCTCTTAGCTTGAAAATGAGCACCTACATGGATGAAACTGATTATTTGGCCCACTTTTATTAAAAAATCAATTTTTCCAATTAAACTATTAAAAAATAGCCTAAGTTTTTGGAAAAATTAAATTTCAATAAAAAACACTGAAAAAATTAAAAAAATAAAAAAGTTGAAAAAACCTAGGGGGACTTAGACATGTTCATATGACTCGACCGTGATGCCTAGCATGTTTATACATTGACACATAGACTCTAATAACCTCAATAGGCCTAAATTCCAAGCCGACCACCCCAACTTTGGAGGTATGGAGTGAAAAACTCATAAATTTACAGTCGTTTATTCAACAACCAATAATAACCAAGGGAAAAAACACCCTGGGCTGATCAGATTGACAAATAAAGTCTGAGAGACCGAGTCTTTTACAGACACTATCATGCTAGAAAATTTATTACAATTCCCCCATGGGGTATGAACATGTGATATAGTACAACAAAGCTTCCCATAAGTAAGACTAAAGGTCTTCTGAAGTTTGAACAAGTTATCCTTGTCTGGTTCACCAGGCTCACTTGATAAAAAACCACTAAGTACAACTTAGGTGGTAACATTCTAGTTCCACCTGCAGGACATGTGCTCAATCTGGTCATAGGGCAAGGAGAGGATACGAGAACACCACAATCTCTGGTTTATACACCCTGTAAAAACATCTCAACTTGACAAGAAAACCTCAGAAGCACAAGCTTTACATGAAAAAACAAAAGAACCATTAAGCTAATTTATTCAAACAAAATAAATGTAACTAACTAATGAAAATAAAAATGTTTGATTATAGCTAAGTACAAAACAAAAAATGCAGAAAGTAAATGCTCTTTTTCAAGGAGCTTATTTTCCTACTCTAAGCATGATATAAAAAGGGTTAAGTATAATCAGAAATCCAATGTAACCACGTAAGAATTTTATTAACATAATTTTTTTTTCCTTGTCTTTGGTTACCATCCAAAGTAAGGATACTTTATTCAGAAAATGCAAACCTGCATGATGATTCAGAAGGGGTGGGATGGATGGGAAATCATAGGCATGAATAATGTCGTCAAAATTCCTCCCAAACTGGTAAGTGCTTGCACAGGCTGCTTCTATCCATGACTGGATTGGGTTGATGTACAAATCAGAATGATGAGGCAGATTGACTACACCATCATACTGATCATCAAGGCTTACCGGATGATAATTCATTGTATAAGCCCCAAACGGCTCCAAATCATGAGAAAAATCTATATGTGAAGATGATAGTTGAGACTGATGTTCTACTAACTGCATCACATATGTCTTTTCACAACACTGCTTCTCCATGTATTCATTATTAATACCTTTGTGCGGCTCTACATGATATGAATCTGAATGATCATATAAGAGTTTTGAATGCTGCTTTTCCACACTAGGATTTTCCAAGGTCTCCATATCCATGCTTCCCTCTATGGAAGTATAGTAGATTGGACTTCCACAAATTTCTAAATAGACAGTCCCCTTGCTGGATATAGCATAGATAGGATTCTTAATAAGATATCTACAAAAATCCCAATAGTCATCACCATCATCTATGTTAGATGTGATGGATTCCCCATTGCTGATATCAAGTTTTGATATCAATTTCTCTTTGTCTTCATTACTGATATTGATATATGGCTCAGACTGATCATGTGGATAAACTGCATGCTCCTTTTTCATATCAAAGTTTCCCAAGGCCACATGGTCTATGCTCTCTCCTTTAGATATGCCATAGACAGATAAACCAACAAAACTATCAAAAGTTTCTGGGTCATTATTTTCCTCTTTGTTCATGTCATAGATTGGATTTTCCATGAATGTACAAGACTCCTCATCAACATCTTTGTCGGGGATAAGGGAGTCTTCGTCACTTGTATCATGCTCCAAGTTATACTTGTCCTCATTTTCATACTCATCTTCTTCAGAGAAAAGGTCATAAGGTAGTAAACCTTCCAGACTGTCATCATTATATGGAGAACACATAGGAGTCCCATCATCTATATTACAGTTTTCATCATAAGTTTCACTATAAGATTCTACAATGGTTTCATCCTTCGGCTTGGACTGTTTAGATGGTGACAAAGGGTAGGCCTCGCCTACCATGTATATATGATCAGGCTCACTTAAAGTTTTTTCCTGATTACTGACCTCGGGAAGTCCATGTTGCATGACTTGATTTGCAACATAACAAGTGCTTTCTTGGTGGAATTGTTCATAGGGTCTACACCATGGAATTACTTCTTCTACCATGTTAGCTGAGTCTAACTGGTTTCAAATCCCAGGCTCTTGCTGAGGAAAATTCTTTTGATACATCTAATTCTGCCTAGGATGAAAGTTCCTAGGTCCATTATTTCTTTCCATTGTGACCAATCTATTATGCATATGACTCAGTTGTGCGGACTGATTTGCCATAAGTTGGTTTTGACTAGTAACCAAGTCTTTTATCATGTCTGTTACCTTTTCCATGGGATCTTTAGAGGCTCCCTTTTCTTATGATTCAACGAATTTTTACTTTTCTTTGTTGTATGAAGTGTTTCCCCTAGTGTAACCTGGAATGGATTTTTCTGCAGACTGTATATTCGTTTCTATTTTCTTGGCCAATTCCTTAGCAATTTTTAGATCGACCGACTCTTTGTCTCTTAACTGGTACCTCAAATCACCAGTGAAAGCTTCGATGTAAGATATGAGGATGGAGGCATCCTTTGGCTTAATTTCTTTAGGGATGTCCGCAACCACACTCCTAAACTTAGTGTTAAATTCATCCATGGTTTCATTCTCCATGTTCTTAATGTTATGAAGGGCAGCAAGTAGATGTCTTGGTTCTTTCTTTTCTCCCCATTTCTTCTTAAAACCCTCTAGGAATTCACTAAGAGTTTTATATGAATCATCATCTAAGTCGAGGTACCATTCTTTAGCATCATCTTCTAAAGATAAAACAAAGAGCTTCATTTTGACATCATCATGGTCATGGGAAGCATCATTGCAATAACTGACCATGTGCTTTTCAAACTTTCGAAGGTGAGACTTGGTAGTGATGGCATTATTTCCCTGAAATATGGGGAGCTTCTTGATAGCATCTTTTGGAATGGCATGGGGAGCACCTGCTATCTGAGAAAATTCAAGGGGTTTGAACAATTCCGTCATTTCTTGAGATTGGTGAACATGAGTCTCTACAAATAAGTGATGGATATCTGAGAGGGATTGGTCTCCTAAATTCTCAAGGTTTCTACAGGAAGTCTGCCTATTCAATATTTCCCTAATAAACCTTTCAGGAGCAGGAAGAGGATTGAATAATTGTCGATAGTTTCTTCAGGTATAAATTCTTGAAGGGATGTTAGACAGTGGAGTCGCTAGATGGATCAAGTTTTAATTTTTATGTTTTTTAAAGACTAGATCAATAAAAAATTTCTATATTTTTAGTTGTTTAGAAAAAAGTTAAGCTAAGTCATACTCGGGAATAAAAATATTTATTCCCAGCAATGGCGCCAAAAAGTGTTGCCACCTTTCACACACCTGGGTCATGTGTCAGAAATCTTCAAGCCACTCAGTGTGTCCTTGGGGGCAAGTCTCGAGTCAAGGTTGCCACCTTGTTGTTGACTCCTTCGTTTAGGCTCAACTCCTAATGAATCCAAGGGGGGTAGACCCTATTAAGTTACTAAGGAAAAATTATTTAGTATGGTGATGTTAAACTGAATGAGTTACTTAGGAGTTTGAAATTTAACCATTTACAACCATAGATGACAAGATACAAAAAGAGCGCACGAAAGCACAATGCTGAGACACAATATATATATAGCAAGAAAATAACCAGTGCCTTAAAATGGATTCAAAAGATAATCAATGTACTTGCATGTGCTTGGAGTGAATGTTTTGCGATTGCCTCTTGGTAATTTTTAAGTTAATGTGAAATATGAGTTGATTAAAATTAGGCGAAAGGGGGGAGGGGGACTCCAGATATAACCCAGAGTATTTGGAGTATGTCCAAAACTAAACTGTCACGACTACTCGCAAGGAATATGTGGGCTAAATGGAGTCTCTGAGGCTATTGTTCATAATGCACCCGTAGGTGTAACAGAGATCGGTGTCCCGAGGTCACTTTTCAGGAGTTCCCGCTTCCTTTGGGTATTTTGCCACCGTAATGGTTTGATCTAGGTGTTCGATTTTCACCTGATTGTTTGTCAATTTAGGAGAGTGAATCCTAATTATTCTAGTCACTCAAATGATTTTGATACAGCTTGACTGATCAGATGAACTATAGCCAAGTGCAGAGCATACACACTGGAGTCTTGTTAATTTTAGTAAATTTTGAGATGGGTGTTCTTGTTAAAAAAGAAAACCCTCCAGGAACCTCTTTCGATCCAAGTGGATCTCAATCAAGGAATCAAGGAGGTGTTAATTTTATTAAAACTGAAGAAACAGTTGATAAAAATAAAACCAAGATACACAATGCCGGTTCTCTAATTAGTTCTACCATGCATCTCTTTCCCCTTTCGGGTCAATCGGGAAGTCGTGGGGTAAGTATTAAATTACTTTGAAACCTTAGATATGGAATATGGAATTGATAATAAATAAAATTATACTACCCTGTAGATTAGAACTATGCTAGATTGCAAAAAAAAGGAACGAAAGGCAAAAAAAGACACAGACGCAAATCCCCCCAGGGGGGATGGTGAATAGGCTCGAAAGAGCCTATTCGAAAGGACCTCTTATTTTTATTAGTAGCGATTTAAAATATCATAAAATTGAAATTGATGCAGTTTGGTCCTTGTTATCTGGCTTCCAAAGGCTTACAACAAGCTTGTAACAAGCTAGAATTAAAACACAGCGGTGGGGGAAGCTTCCAGGAAGCTCTGGTTCTTCCAAGAGTCAGAAATTAGGCAGAGTCTCCTTCCCTTTTTTGTTAGACCTGATAAAAAAATAGCGACCAATTAAAATCAAATGTTCCCAAAAACACTTTAAAAGTGTTTTGGGTCACCACACTAGTTACCAAAAAAAAACTAAGTAAAAATTTATTAAGTTGGGGTAATCTAGTTTTGCAAAAAAAGGAACCAAGGAAAGCAAGCTTTCCTTGGGATCTTGGCTTGCTGTTTGGGATGCCAATGAGATGTGCACTTTTATTGCAGAATATGAAACTTTAAAGTATAGCAAAGGAAACTACCTTTGAAGCAAGCTACAAATTTTCTTTAAAATGCTTGCAAAAAAGAGGATAATTTTAGTTAGATCTCTTAAAATATGACTTTATATGCAAAACAGAACTGAGATCTAAAATTAAGAAAGGATCTTACTACCTAGATCTATATGTAATTTTATTTGTGAGACAGATCTAAGCAATAAGATTCTCTAAAAGTAACCAATTTGAAAAGAAATTGGTTACTTTTAAAGTATAAGATTTTGAAGGAGGAAGAGAGAGAAAGAGTGTTGGAAGCCTGGGAATGTTGGGATTTGGAGTCTCCTTTGGTTGAACACCGAGGGACTATGTAATTTAGAATATCTTGAAGATGAGTAACATGCAAACCAGCTCAACCTCTTCTACAAGCGATATCACCTGCAACTTAGAAATCCTTGCACAAATAGATGGTTAAAACATAGGTGCTGCTGGAAGAGATAATTGGAAAGCATGCAATTAAACTTAAAATACATACAAATCCAATAGATTTGAAACAAGAAGCAGTAAGAGCATAAATCAAACTAGAATAAACTCTTACCCTAATAGGAGGGAGCTCTCTCCTTCAAGGCCAACAATTAATCAGCAAAAGCAGTGATAAATAATACAGATTATACCTCATAAACATTTCACAATCACCATCCACACATGAAGATCATTACACCATAGATCTTGCCTCCAAAGATTCTTTATTCCAGAATAATAAACAATACAATACAAGAGCAACAACACCTCAATCCCAATTCTAACTAGCTTGGAAGAGGCAGCCTGAGCTTTATTTATACAGAAAAAGGAGATCCAGTCCAGGGGGTGCAAATCCCAAGGAGATAGACCACTGTAGCTGAAGGAGAGTCCATCAATGCCTGATCTGTGTCTAGCTGAGCCAGATCTGAGTCTCACTGAGTGCAACTGTCAATTGGGGGGCTGATATGACTAACACCTCAACCTGTTGACTGAAGCATCCACCAAAACTCATCTAGATGAGCCCAAACGTATGGAGGAGAGAGGGAGGGAGAAATTCCCCATAAAGGATGCTGAAGTTCAACTCTGGATCTGTCCAGATCACCTCCTTAAGTCAAGGATTTGTCAGATCCAGTCAATCTAGTTTAGATATGACTGATTTCAATCAAATCGGTTGAGAATCCACTGATCTAGGATTTTGGATTTGCTCCATTATTCATCAATTTATTAATTAAAATAATCAATAATTTATTTTTTGGGGCTTTCTGACCTGAGTGATGGAAAATCACTCAAAACTAGAAAATAGCGGGTCCATGGGTTTACATGGTGCTCTTAGCTTGAAAATGAGCACCTACATGATTGAAACTGATTATTTGGCCCACTTTTATTACAAAATCAAATTTTCCAATTAAACTATTAAAAAATAGCCTAAGTTTTTGGAAAAATGAAATTTTAATAAAAAACACTGAAAAAATTAAAAAAATAAAAAAGTTGAAAAAACCTAGGGGGACTTAGACATGTTCATATGACTCGACCATGATGCCTAACATGTTTATATAGTGACACATACACTCTAATAACCTAAATAGGCCTAAATGCCAAGCCGACCACCCCAACTTTGGAGGTATGGAGTGAAAAACTCATAAATTATCAGTCGTTTATTCAACAACCAATAATAACCAAAGGAAAAAACACCCTGGGCTGATCGGATTGACAAATAAAGTCTAATAGACCAAGTATTTTACAGACACTATCATGCTATAACATTTATTACAATTCCCCCATGGGGTATAAACATGTGATATAAGACAACAAAGCTTCCCAGAAGTAAGACTGAAGGTCTTCTGAAGTCTGAACAAGTTATCCTTGTCCGGTTCACCAGGCTCACTTGATAAAAAACCACTAAGTACAACTTAGGTGGTAACAGGGTTGTTCCTTAAAAACCCCCCTCAAAATTCTAATTCTCAAGACTTTTCGGGGGGGGGGGGGGGGGGGGGGTGGTTTAGGAAGACTCCCCTAAAGGTGGCTTGTGGAAGTTTTGCTAATCCACCCCATTAGGTTTTTAAGGTATTTGGGGGGTAGTCCTCCACATTGAACAACCATGATTAAAAAGAGGTGAAGATCTTAGATTGTGAAGGATTTCACAATGGGAACATGCATGCATGATAAAAATTACGCGTATGGCGAAATTTGGTAGGAGCCACACTAGTGAATGGTCCATATTTGTCATTGACTCAGATCTATGGATGAAATGTTTTTCATGATGCAAATATGCGAGGGAGAGAAAGAATATGGAGCTTGCAAAAGGAAGATAAAGGGATAACTAGATGAATGATCCATATCTGATTGCATAAGGATCTAAGACCTAGAATCTCTTCATAGATAGAATATTCCCACTTTGAAGGTGCATTTCAAATCATGGAATTAGTAAGGAAACAAGAAATCAACGGTTAAAAAGGATTCATGACGAGATCGATGGTTGAGATATAATTTTTGAATGCGATCTGCATAGAAGTTAAGGGAAATGAAAAAATTGAGGGAGAATAATGAAATATAAATAACACATAAGATCAATGGTGCAAAAATAATCGGGTAGAAATGGAAGACTGAGAACAGTTTAGGTCACCAAAGATGCAAGAGAGTTAAGAATATGGAAAATCATAAAAGACTGTACATAATTTTATTCGCTTGCATCAATAGAAGAAGACAACATACATTACAGAAGGAGCCAATTCGTACGATGTCCATCATCCACTTCTCAAACACCAGGTAGTTCCTTTTTGGCCCCCCTGAAAGTTGTATAAAGGGCTGAAATGGAAAATATAGAAACTCAGGGATTAGAGTATCAAAAAGTAGAAGAACTGTTGGAGGATAGGAATGCTGACATTTTTGACCCTGTCCTTTTAAATGGACCCATTGAAGCTATAAAACAGATGTTGAATTTTCTAAGGGATCAGGGAATGGATCTTCATAACATCTATTAATCATTTTTTCATTTTTTTTCTACTGAACAAACCCCTGGTTGCTTGAAATTTGTGGATTGGTGTGTAAATAACTATTCTCTGTTAGAAAGAGTCATAATGAGCCTCGATCGCTCCACCATTCTATGTCCTATTAATTCCTCAGTTGTTAGGAAAACCTTGTATGTCCCTAAAGATTTTACCTTAAAGGATAAAGATTACATTGAAGAGTATATACTCCAATGTTTTAAGGAGTCTACCATTGAGATAAATAAAGATTTTTATAAGAGATGTTTCAAGCCAGAAGATGAGTCATCTAGCCCATCATTCCCAGTCGATTCACCCTTGTTTAACGAAGAAACCAAGTGTGTAGTAACCATGTTATGTCAATTTTTGGGTCTTGATACAGATAAATACATCCCTGAAACCCTTATGAGTATTCTCTTTGTTTTAAGCACTTGTCCTGTTGGATCAAACGAACCCAATCCGTCATTGCAAGTGTCATGCATTAAATTTGATGATTTCTTAGCTGAGAATATTCATTCTCAGCTAATGAATTTCCACAAGAGAAAAACTTTCAGGTTCCAGTCATATCTATTGAAGATGTTCCTTTCTTTCAACAAGGATAATCTATAGCTACCAGAAATGGTATTAACAGATGTAATGTACAGGGATTATACCAAGTTCATGAACTTCCTCATGATAGAAATTTATGCTTCCATTTTCCAAAAGAGGCTTCCCTAGGTGCTTCCAGAGATGTGGGATCTATTGTAAGGTTATATAGAAAAGAGAATAAGAGATTGGTTCCTGTCTGAATATGGAACAGTGATCAGACTGTATGGTTTCACTCAGTCACCTTACATGTTACCGGCCTTCCTGAGTCCAAGAGTTTTTTCAATGGAATAAGAAAAAATTTATTCATAGATATTGAACACTTCCTGAAATATAAGAAGTCTACTGACATCAAATACCCTTATGGTGTAGGTCCATTCACCATCAAGAATAAGGGTACTCTTCCAATGGTGGAAGGTTTACTTAGAGAGTTAAGATTTGAGATAGAATTCTCAATCAACTATGACCCTCACTAGGTGATCTTAAATAGGATAAATACTCAAAAGAGAAATCCTTATAAACACGAAGAGGTCGTGGGATTGGCAGAAGCTGCTAATTGGTCTAACTACCCAAAGGAGGCCCCAAAGATTGTTGACTTAGATGAATATCCAAGCTATCATATAGGAGAGGTTGTCTATTTATTTCCTGATATATCCAATTTGGTTGATGCAACTGAGAGCATTACTCCATTGGCTAGCCAATTATAAGGAAAGAATAAAAGATATTTTCCCGAGGAAATGGATATCAATGAGGGGGATACTGCTAAAACTCCCAAAAGGAAGAAGGTTGAAACTGAAGGACAACTTTTCCTAGATACAACTGTAGACAAATGTAAAAGGAAAATGATGATATCAGGACCTCCATTTGAGGTAAAAGAGTATACATTTGTAGATAGTATTCCCGTCGATTCCTCCTCCCAGTCAAAGAACAAATCAGAGTTAGTGGATAAATACAAAGGATTCAAATACTTAACTTCAAAATAGACTATGAAATTATATTCTGAAGTAAGAAACATTGCTAATCAAGATGTTTCTTTGATTTCAGTTAGGTATTATGTCCATAACACTCTGAACTTGGCATTGGCAAGCAAGAACATAGTTGTTGAAATAAAAATGAACCTAGATGATATCCCCATACCTGACATGATTCATCTGCACAAGTAGACATGAGATATCTTGTTTACTCACTTGTTGAATATCAATCTGGCATTATGCAAGTTACAGACCCTCAAAGGTAAAATTGAGAACCAATTCAGGCAAGAAAAGGTGGAAAATAAGGCCCACCAAACACAGATAAAGAAGGTACAAACTGAGTTGCTGGCTGTTGGAGGCCAATCTGATAAGGGAGCTGGTATCCAAAGGCTGTTGGATGAGAAAGAAAAAGACATCCAGTTATTGAAAAAGAAGATTCTTATACCTACCACCTAGCTAATACAAGGTCATAAACTAGCTGAGACAGAAAAAGAAAAGGAGAACCTGAATAATTAGCTCACTGATTGTCAAGAAAAATTATTGAAGTTTACTGATAAGGAAAATAAATGGCAAAAATACATGGCCTTGGTAGTAGAAAGTGAGAAATCCATGAAGAAAAAGTTTGA
The DNA here is from genome assembly GCA_001517045.1 of Pseudotsuga menziesii. Taxonomy (NCBI): domain Eukaryota; kingdom Viridiplantae; phylum Streptophyta; class Pinopsida; order Pinales; family Pinaceae; genus Pseudotsuga; species Pseudotsuga menziesii. Next base: position 96,254 of record LPNX011030807.1, on the reverse strand, counting down.
AGAAATGGAAAGAAATTTGTAGGAGAAAGAAAAGGAGCTATAATTGAGGATCACTCCTCCTGTGGCTGGATCTAGTGAACATGGCATAGTCAGGCTATGCCACAGGTAAGTCTTAAAGAGTTGGAAATCATTGGTTTGAAGAACCAAAATAAAAATTTGGAGGACATAGTTGGGAAGAGAGAACTAGAAAGGAAGAAATTGAAAGACAAATGTAAGTAACTGGTGGATAAGAACAACAAATTGACAAAACTAGTTACAGGACAGTCAACCTTACAGGGAGAAAAAAAACTCATCTGGGATGTACTGATAGTAGAAGTAGCCAAGCTCAGGCCTTATTTAGATTTTATTCTTGACAAGGATATTGTTACATAAGCTTCCAGAAAAAATGGCTTGATGGTAAAACAAGTGTTAAATAAGAATCCTATTGACACAACTGATAATGCAATCAAGTTTTTGAACAACTTGACAGAAGAGGAAATAAAGAAAGCAAATATCTAGGATAGGGTTTTGGTTATCACATGGGAAAGGAAAGTGGTAAATAAATATCATCATTTGGAAATAGTTCAAGCGAAAATTGATGTCATGCATCATCAAATCAAGGAATTCATTGAACTATTTAATCCTTTATTTAGAATAGGAATCCCTTTCTTCTGGGAAGAGAGAATAGGAATGCGGTCTCCAAAAACAATTGCATATTAGATCATAGACAATTTGATGACATGAAACATCAATCCTTGTCTCCAAAAACAGTCATTGATAAATTAACTGGAGATTTCGAGATGATTTTTGACTTCAAATCCATATGTACAAAATTGCTAGAGTTCTCTTATGCTGAAAACATGGAGCTTAGCGTAATGGTGAAGGAGATGATCAGTCTATATCTTCCAAATATTGATCAATGGAAGCTAGTTGATAACTATGGGAAAAGTAAATACATGTTGCACTAATAGGAGTCCTCTACTGTTAACTTGGGGTCCAGAGGAGGAATATTGGATAGAATTTGAAATTTTATGGATTAGGGATGAGGATTGGTGTACCACATTTGGAGTTGTAAACATTTTACATACAATTAATAAAATTTTATACTGTTAGGTGTAATCTATATGGTGAATTCTACTACTTAATACATATGAATTATGTATTTGTTGCATTCAATTATGTCTGGTATATTATTTTTCAGTTATAATTGGTTTTCCTTTTTGAATAAATTTTTCATTATATATGAAATTTGTAAGTATTAAATGATAATATACATTTCCTAGCATGTGGGTTATTGTGAAGATGCTTCTATACTGTCTTCAAACTGTCCGAAAAACCTCTTATTATAGCCTTCTAGATATGGTTGGATGCACCATACAACACTCTAGAGATCCACACTCTCAAAATATTTTGATCATCATCCTATGAGCTATGGGGGGAATTTACCTAAGGCCAATTATGCATATTTTACCAATAATTCCATACTTGGAAAATTTTTGATCTTTTCCTAGGCTTGGTCTAATTTCTATAAACAACATTTTTGGTTGGTCCATAAATTCTTTTTCAGGGTCTCTTTGGACAAAATGAGACCATAGTTGAGTAGAAAAACAACATCCTACAATATCCCCATGTGGTGTAGGAATTTTATTGAACACACAATTTGTGGCAGGCATCCTCTTAAGGCTACTTAGACCAATATTTGCATACGTCAATTTCTTGATTTTCACTAATTTGTCGTATTTCTCCAGAACGATGTCATAATGCAACAATGATTTCAACTTCATGCCACTTCGTCATCTATTCCATGCCATTCCATGCAGGAATCATCCTTAGTGAGGGCATCAACCTTAATGCGGGCATCACTTAGCCATCTTCTCTTTGTCTTTAGTATGCAAAATAACATTTTTTATTCTATTTTGACAGGTTGATATTTTCCTTATTTGATCACCATAAGAAAAAAAAGAGCATGGATAGATATCCATTTCAACAATGAACATGACCATATCATCTGATGAATTTTATCATTAAAGGCACACCTCATTGCTGGAATTTCCAAATGGTCTCTCAAACTCTTTGACTAACACTTAACCAGTTGTCTTTAAACCCTAGGTCACCAAGGTGATTTTATTTTTCCTTCAAATTTGGCAAGTGAGATACCCAATGGGTAGAGGCCAACAAGGTGAATCTAGCAAGACCACTTTCATCTTTTGGAGATTCTTTCTCTCTCCTCGGTGGGCATTTTTCTGGAGCAGTGCAAATATGGCTGAGAGGCACTTTTGGTAGATTGATATCTTCTTACTGATAGACTTTTTGGTCAAGATAATGATATGGTTGGATGCACCATACAACACTCTAGAGATCCACACTCTGAGAATATTTTTATCATCATCTTATGAGCTGTGGCGGACATTTCCCTAAGGACAGTTAGGCATATTTTACCAATAATTCCATACTTGGACAATTTTTGATCTTCTCCTAGGCTTGGTCTAATTTTCCTAAACCACAGTTTTGGCAGGTCCATAAATTCTTCTTTAGGGTCCCTTTGGATAAAATGAGACCATGGTTGAGTAAACAAAACAACAGCCTACAATATCACCATGTGCTGTAGGAATTTTCTTCAACACACAATTTGTGGCTGGCATCCTCTTAAGGCTACTTGGACCAATTTTCCCATACTTAACCAATTTCCTGATTTTCACTAATTTGCCATATTTCTCTAGAATGATGTCATAATGCAACAATGATTTCAAATTCATGCCACATCATCATCTATTGCATGCCTTGCCATGCCGACATCATCCTTAGTGTAGGAATCAACCTTAATGCGGGCATCACTTAGCCCCTTTACAACACTTAGCCATTTTTCCTTTGTCTTTAGTATGCAAAATAAGATTTTTCTTCTATTTTGGCAGGTTGATATTTTCCTTATCTGATCACCATAAGAAAAACCAAGAGAATTTATAGATATCCATTTCAACAATGAACATGGCCATATCATCTGATGAGTTTTATCATCAAAGGAACACCCCCTTGTGGGCATTTCCAAATGGTCTCTCAAACTCTTTGGCTAACACTTAACCAATTCTCTTCAAACCCTAGGTCACCAACGTGATTTCATTTTTTATTCAAACTTGGGAAGTGAGATACCCAATGGGTAGAGGCCAACAAGGTGAACCCATCAAGACCACTTTCATCTTCTGGAGCTTCTTTCTCTCTCCTCGACGGGCATTTTTCTGGAGTAGTGCAAATATGGGTGAGAGACACTTTTGGCAGATTGATATCAATTGTTATTTTGGATGACTTGGATTTTACTGTAGATCATACAATTTATAGAAGTGAGTACAAGAGTTTGTAGAAAAGGTTGGTATTCCTATGTTATAGTTCAATTTATTCAATATAACATGAAATGTAGGCCAATGTGTGCATTTCCTCGAGGGACTCAACCGTGATTTTTACCATGTGGAAAACACACAAATTTGGAGTTTCCTTGCATACCATCGGTTTTTATGTCTAAAATTTAAATTTTGAAAGCTCATTTAGGTTTTTTATGCCTGAAAAGACACTTTGTGGTTTGAATGAGTGAATTTGGATTTGTAATGCATGCTGGCATGCATTTGAGTAAAGCAATCCAAAATTGACTTGCTTCAGTAAAATGCATGCAGATACCTGATTTCTTTGTCAAATTCAATGAATAAAATAGGATATTCTTTTTTATTATCATTCCTCTTTTAGCATTTTAATATTTGCAATTTTTTACCTGATACCTTCTCCTTTAGATTTTTTTTTAACTTCTAGCCCTAATATTGATTTTTTTTCTAGGACATTGTGTGCATTTCCTTGAGGGAATCAACCCTAATTTACAATGTATAGTTTTTCTAGTCATCTAATTTTATACAATTCTAAATGGTGGTTTTTCATGTTCCTAGAAGAATCTTGTCTCACAACTAGCTATGTCTCTGCAACATTCCACCCAACCATAGGAATGTGTGCTCATCAATCTCTTAGCAACACTACCACCCCCGAGTTGGGCATGATTCCCACAAGGAACAAGGGAATACTAGTAGACTCACACATAGCCAAGGATATAACAAGAACTCAGCCAAGCAAACACAATTGGGTTTATTAGGCTGCAAAGGAGATGGAAAGGCTGACTGCTAAGCTAGTGAGGTCAACCATAGAGCTATGGACACCTAAACTAGATCTAGCCTGGCTTCTAAAACATCTACACACCCAACAAAAGGAGCATCCCCTTCTCTACTACATAGTCACTCAGGCTATGCCTTTCCTTCTAGTGCTATTCAGGGTGTGCAAAGAAGAAAACCAACCCCCTATATCTGTCTGTGAGGTTCCTTCTCACACTAGTGTTATCAAGATAGTTTAGACCCCATTTCCACTCCCAAACTGGGTCAGATCAAAGAAAAATATGCACACACAATAGAATACTAAATTCTGGGTTGAGGAAAGATGATTTTGGTAACAAAATGAATGACCAGATGGGTAAAAAAACCCCTTAGTAGCAATTCAATTTCCAGAGTCATTTATGGCCCTAACGTGGCCAAAATGAACTCAACAACACCCAAAAAATTCTGAGTCTCTTCTCCCACTTGTTGTGCAACCAAAAAACGTTTTTCCCAGCTAGGTAATGAGGAAAAAAACCACAAAAACACCCAATGAGATCCCAGCCACTGACTGTTAGCAAAAAAAATTCCCAACAATGGGGAAAAACACAGGAAACTGCAAAAACATGAATGACAGTGCCTAGGAGCTCCAAAAATGTGGGGAAGACAAAAACGTGTATGCATGAGGGAATGGGAAACATTTTTGGGAAATAACTTGCCCCATAATTCAAAATCACGTTTACCAAAAACTAATGGCTTCTCCCATTCGAATTTGGACTGCCATACCCCTCCCATCCCATGCAATAACCAACTCAACCAACTTCTGGCAGTAATAAATGATTGGGTGAATAAGAAAAGAAAGGCAGTTGCCAGTTTGATGGGTTCTCCCTTTTACATTTGGATTTTCGCCATTGGCCCAAGGGTTTGAATACCCCAACCCTTATCCTCAGGAAATCATGGCCCATCTCATTATTGTTGCATTGATATAGTTGGTTGTGGGTTTTTAATTAAATTGCATATTTACATGATGTCCAAAATTATAATGTGTCGACTAGCACAAAATACCATCAGCAACGATTTTTAATCGCTGAAACATAAAATGATAAACCGATGGTGGGGCTTTTTCCTTTAGCTCCACACCACGATTAAATACAATATTTACATCATATACATTTAATGCAAACGGGGTCAAAACCGGGGTGTTACAACAAGGAAAATATGTTCTACATAGTACACAACATCAAATTCTATGATTCTATGAATATGAATCGAGTCGGATTGTGACGACATTGAGAATGATTACATCACCCAATCGTGAACTCATCATTTCCTCATGATTAACCTTTTTTTCCCACATTCCAACCTTTCAATTATTTGAAGGGCCAACACAGTACACATATCCAGATTTGGTCTGACCCCATGGATTCCTTCCTAGCAGCTGTAGTCAATTACCAATCATGCTGATTCTCATGGAACATTGATAAATAGGTGTCACTGTTATCAGTAGGCTATGTATTGACTCCATTATCTATGTTCTTTAATTTTTGTCTAGTATGGTCATAGATGTGTGCAAATTTGAGTTCAATGATAGTATGAGTGGAATGTGTAGAATTGGAAAGAATTAGAGATGGTCTCATCCGGGTTCGATTGCTTTAACTTGCAGTTACATTCCAACTTATCATTTTTATGTTCATTTGGATTTCCTTTCCCATCATTCAATGAAGTATTTCCTGCACTGAGTCAACAACCTATCCCTCTTCAAAAACCCAAGAATTCCCTCTCTATGGCATAACAGGATTGATTTCTTCAATTCCAGCTATTAATTTCTCCACACCAGATGGGTATTGCATGTTGTTTTCCACTGAGGCATTTTTTTCTCAACATTTCTCTCTTGCTTATCATTTTCTTTTTTCATTGGAATTTCCCTTTTGTTTTTGTGAGACCTATCACACAATGTGTATCACTATTATAGTTCTTCTCTGCTCGCATCTCCCATCCAAATAACTGGAATGCAACTTCCTCTTCGACTCCCTTTCTACCCCTGTTGTTGAACCACATGTTCACTTCAACCCTATTTCCCCCCCTGTGTTGCACTTCCATGTTAGCCTTGTTTCACAGTAGTTGGTATTTTCATTTGAAGCCTATAAAGTACAACAGAGGAACTGTTGGCTTGAGGGTGAATCAACATTTCAGTTTCACTCTAATGAAATCTGCTTGTAACATGGTCAATCTGACCCTTGAGGTCTATAAATAGAATGTAATAGGTAGTAGGGACATTTATTATTGAAGGAGTTGTTTGATGTTACTGATTCAACTATAAACTAGTGCTCTGCTCTGTAATGAAAACATAATATAATAAAAAATGCTCTTGGGCCCCTTTTAAAACTTTCTTGAGTATCGATCTGGTTATATTTTTGCATTATCTATGTTTTTTTCCTGGGAATGTATTATATCTGTTATGTTCTTGTTTATTTATTTCTGTAAGGAAGGATGATGATTTATAATATAATAAAAAAGATATAGATGATACAAAGTTGCAGAGCCATGAGATTGGTTTCCAAACATCTATCCAATTCAACCTCTTTTATAAGTTTTCCTTGTCATGCCAAAATTATATAAATACAAGATTTACTATATAAACTATGATGCCCATGAACAAGAAACCAACATTTAGAGTTGTTCTGTTCTCATTTCAAATGTTGGATGCATTCTTATTTCACAATAGGAGTTTTTATGTCTGAAATTAGAACTATACTAGTCTAATTAGGTTTATGTATGTTAAAGTCCAAATTTCATACCTGGAGTTTACTTCGATTGGAATTGGTGTGCATTTTTAGTTATGGCCATGAAAAATTGGAAAATACTATGCATTGTTGTTTTGGATGACTTGGATTTTACTATAGATCATAAAATTTATAGAAATGAGTACAAGAGATTGTAGAAAAGGTTGGTCTGTCTTTGTTATAGTGCAACTTATTCAATATAACATGAAATGCAGGCCAATGTGTGCATTTCCTCGAGGGACTCAACCATGTTTTTTACAATGTTGAAATCACGTAAATTTGGATTTTCCTTGTAGAGCATAGGTTTTTATTTCTAAAGTTTAAACATTGAAAGATTATTTAGGTTTTTTATGCTTGAACAGACATTATGTGGTTTGAATCATTGAATTTGGCTTTGTAATGGAGGTTGTGCATGCATTTGAGTGAAGCAATCCAAAATTTCCTTGCTTCAGTAAAATGCACACACATGCCTGATTTCTTTTTCAAATTCAATAAAAAAAATAGGAGAGTATTTTTTTATTATTATTCCTCCCCTTTTAGCATTTTAATATTTCCAATCTTTTACCTGATACTTTCTCCTTTAGAATTTTTTTTAGCATCAGGCAGACCAAGTGTTAATTTTTCATAACCTCCAGTGATCAAATTTCAAGGGACACATCATCATCTATGCCATGCCATGCAATGTGGGAATCATCCTTAGTGCAGGAATCACTTAACCCCTTTACAACACTTAGCCATTTTTTCTGTCTTTAGTATGCAAAATAAGAATTCTCTTCTATTTTGGCAAGTTGATATTTTCCTTGTCTGATCACCATAAGAAAAACCAAGAGCATGGGTAAATAGCCATTTAAACAATGCACATGACCATACCATCTGATGAATTTTATCATCAAATTAACACCCCCTTGTGGGCATTTCCAAATGGTCTTTGAAACCTTTTGTTTAACACTTAACCAAATCTCTTCAAACCCTAGTTCACGAAGGTGACTTCATTTTTCCTTCAAACTTGGCAAGTGAGATACCCAATGGGTAGAGGCCAACAAGGTGAATCCATCAAGAACACTTTCATCTTCTATAGCTTCTTTCTCTCTCTTTGGTGGGCATTTTTTTGGAGCAATGCAAATATGGCTGAGAGGAAATTTTGGCATATTGATATATTCTTCCTGAAATAATTTTTGGTTAGGATAATGACATGGTTGGATTCACCATACAACACTCTAGAGATATACACTCAAAATATTTTTATCATCAACCTATGAGTTGTGGCGGTCATTTCATTAAGGCTAGTTAGGCAGATTTTACCAATAATTCCATACTTGGACAATTTTTGACCTTCTCCTAGGCTTGGTCTAATTTCCCTAAACCACAGTTTTGGAAGGTCCATAAATTATTCTTCAAGGTTTCTTCTTGATGTTATTAATTTGTCTATTGAACTCATATTGGATGAATTCTGAATGTGATTGTAATAAACCTATAATTTTCCACTAGAGTTTCAGAATTACAAGTGATGCAATTTATGGAATGAAAGCCAAGGAATATAAATGAACAAGTGCATAAAAAGACACATTTTATTGCTATTGATGAATTATCTTGAGTTCATAATTAAGTAGAGGATTATCGTTCTTACTTAGTTTGATATTACTTGCTATTACTGTTTAGTTATACCCATTTTGTTGGTGGACAAGTTTGCATTATGCTCATTTTTTTAAGTTGAAAAAAGTGTGTCCATATTTTACTGGAGTGCTTTATACACAATGAGAATGTTGGATAAGCTAAAAATCAACAAAATTTGAATCAATCATCAATATTTTCATAATACAAGCAGGGTAGCAAACAAGACATGAAATGACAAAATGTGAAATTCCTCATTCCTTCGTATTCCAAACTTTGAAGCACCAGTTACCGATATACCATCATGAGGCCCTTATATGAAGTGACGGATTTCAAGTCTACACACCGTAAGGCAACTCGAAGCTGATTTCAAGTGAGGCTGGGGATCACCTCTGCCATTGATACCATGATGCCACCACAGAAGGGGCAACATAGTTGGCATCACCACACAAGAAATCAGATCAATATCCCATGTGACCGTTCGTGTTGTCATCATGCAACTTGATAATGGTGTGTGTGAGGATTTGATGGACTCTTGGTGAACTTGATTGCTAATGATGATTTAGTAATCACCCGGCTCATTATAAGGACACAATCATAGCTATCCTAAGATACAGAGCGAGTGAATACTGGTAAAGAACATGGATGACTAACTATTGTTTTGCTAAGGATCCTGGGGGTGCTGATACAAGATCTATAATGACTATTCTGCATGGGAATCCTCTTGTTCGATGTGTTTTATTGACTATTGGCCGCTGCTTGGAAATTTAGTCATTTCTGGACCTTCATGCAAAAGAAGCTCCAACCATCGGGTTAGAGATGTGCATTACATTAGGAAGACCTTCTGATGCTATTAAGGGTAAGTAAAGATGTTCATTACATTAGAAATATTTTCTGATGCTAGTAAGGGAAACATTGTCCTACTAATATGCAACACCACTACATAAGAAGTGCCTAGAGTTATCGGTTTTAAGAACATCCAACCGAAACCTCCAGACAAGTCCGTGGACTCCATTACCACGGTGCATAGTATCCATTGCTACGAATGGTCGGTTTGAACGAATGTTCAGACTGGGGGAGAAAAGATTGGAGGTATTTTTCATCATTGTCCTCGCTGCAAATTTTCAACTCTAATGAAGGTGATGACAAATCCAAAGAGGTGTCGTGCTGGCATATACTTTAGGAAGGATATGGTCCCAGTAGAAGAAGCAGACAAGAATGACAATCCCATCAAGGATTCAGTACTTTCCATAAATGGGGATGTCTTCTCCAAGTATGCACAAATAACAATGTCACTAGGAGATATAGATACCAGATAAAAAAGAAAACAAAAAAGTAGCATAAACCTTCCTGCCAGATGTGAACACAGGAAGAACATGACTATAAAATAAAGAATAAACAATGTAATAACATGGTGACTTCAATGTGCAAATTGAGTAGTCTGTATTTAAACTTAGTTATGATTTTCAAATTCAAAATGATTTGTAAATTGGGTGTTTTGTACAACATAAAAGGTCATGGCCTCAATTGAGTTAAGAAATCAGCTTACTATTGTTGTTGATCATTGCATATGAATTTGTTTCTGGATGCAATCTTATTCCTTTAAGTATTTAATTTTGGTCATTTTCTTATTCTTGCTACAATGTGGAAAATAAATTATATTCATGTGGTTTTTTTTGTAAATGTCTTTTTTTGGAAATAGAAGGAAATATAAGGATAAACTAATTCACAAAAAAAAAACTCAATGGAAATATGACAGACATACCGCTCATTCCACATATTCACAACACAACATCTCATTTCACATGCAACGAATATTATATAATACTGATGTATTACAAAATCATAAATTGCGCCCATGGCATATAATTGCAACTTGTGCACAAAATTTTAATTAAATATAAACATTAATCCTGAAATACAAAAAAATTATATACTATGTCCCGATCTAAGTATAAATATTCAATAAATCAACTATTCTCAGTTGATACAACATCACTGAAATCACTAGTCACACAATATAAGCACTAGTTACATAGTTTAATGTCATCCTTATGCCAAGGAATGAAGCTCAACAAACATCTGCTAGATTACATAGTGCACTACTGGGACATGGTAGAGCTATATTTTCAAATAGAGGATCTAGAATTTCTGTCGAATTCACAATATAATAGCCTTTTCCAACAAGGACACAGTGTACCATTGCATTTGGGTCAGTATTATGTATTTTCTCCCTTGCAAATTTAACCCTTGAGTTTAATGCAATGAGAAAGTGTTTCTTTCCTTCCAACCCCAATTGGGAAGTTGGTGTCAACTCATTAGTATTATCTTGACCCTGCAAATAAATGAGACAAAGTAAGATGCATGGAAATACGAATTTAAACATTGATCATCCTAGATTAAATAATTACAATCTTACCTGAATTGGTGTTTTCATTTTGTCAATTTGTAGTTTCGATGGAACCATTGATGTTTTCTGTACTAAATGTTCATCTTATTTTGATGCACGATTCTGCACCTAACATATAATGATTTCTAATATATTGATAAAATAAAACAAGATTGAACTAAATTACAAAA
>LPNX011030807.1:57593-84829 GCA_001517045.1 Pseudotsuga menziesii | reverse complement strand
GGCACTTCTTCCATAAGTCTTCCCTAGTAATGCTTGTAGTTGTATCATCAGAGGCTATAGATTTTTTCTAGTTGCAACAAGTAAAATAGCATGGTTAAGTTTTGGCATTACAATGAAACTAAAATATGCTAATATTTCTCATATTGGATAAAATATCATCACAATTGCTTACCATATCATCTTCGACCCGTTGATAACCTCGATGTCCATAGGTGTGCAAGTCCCTCTCCTTTTCTCTATTTTCCTTGTTTTTTTTCCTTATATCCTAGAAATTAATTGGAAATAACATATATAAGTCAACATTACAAGCCAATAAACATTCTAAAAAACTTGATTATATAAGATGTGAACTTTTTTCTTACCAGGAATTCAGTGGTGGCTCGTGATAGGACGAATTCTCTCCACACTTTCTCACATATCCTACTTGGAGGAACATTTTTTAATATTTCCTCTGTTGACTCATAAGGGTCAGAATATTTTTTGGTCAACCGATATTTATGACTATTTACCTTATGGCCAATGGATTTCATACAATATTATTTAAGGACCGAAGCGATTATGAATTTTTCCTGCAAGATACAAGAATTTCATTTTTAGATGTCATACATGGTTTGAAAATAAACTTTGAAATCATCCAAAAATAGAAATGTTGAAAACAAATACATGTAATGTCTAATACTCACATTAATAATGTTCCCCAGGTCCTCCTTTAATTGATCTGAATCCTTCCTCCAATCATAATAATTGATTGGAACCATTTCCCTTGCGATCACACCTAGTAATGAAGATAGCTTCATGGAGTTTGGACCAATTGGTTGGTTCCTTTTATTGATATGAATTTCGATCTTTTCCTCCAAGTTATTGATTTTTGCACATTTAGTTGCTCCTCTACCTTTCTTCTTGAATTTCTCTGTCGATGCTTGTGTAGAGCGATATTCACCTTGGATTCTAATATATTGTTGGAATTGTTCCATGGGGACTTCACTTAGTGAACCTCTCACATAGCACGTACGATTGTGGGATATTAAAGAATACCCTTAATTTCCATAGATATTGAACAAAACTCGTTTTGTTGAAACCCCTTCCCAATACTTAAAACCTCCTCCACACCCCTTTTTATACCTCAATCCTTATAAACCACCCTACCCACCCCCACCTTAAACCCCTCATCCCCCCCAATACCTGCAATATACTGGTTCAATTTTTGATAATTTTAAAACCCACAATATGAACTAACGTGATAGGATATTAGTCAACAAGTGAAGCCCGTGTGAATTGTTCTTTCTGAACATCTTCTATACAAGAAGGGCACATAAAGGTGTTATGGATTTATAAGTCATAGAATTTTATTTATGAAGAACTACAAAATTATACATTAATGAGCTTACCTTCTTCTTCATGTTGCTCCTCCTCTTTTTGTGTCGAGGGATCTTCCCCTTCTACAATGTTATCCATATGGCATGGTTGTTTGTGAACATCTTCTATAAAAGAATGGCACATAAAGGCGTTATGGATTTCTTAATCATAAGATTTATAGTTATAAATACCTAGAAAAATCTGAATTAATGGGCTTACCTTGTTCTTGTTGCTCCTGATCCTCCTGAAAAAAGGAAAATGTATCTTTGTCATTTGCTTCTTTGTTAGGAATAGTAGAGTCATTCAAAGGAATAGAAGGTGTAATCTTCTTTGCTATTGTTTGTATTTTCCTCTTCTTTGTAACTATAGCCAAGAATGTTATTAAACATATGCCTAACATCATCATACATTAAAAATAAGCATTATATAACTACATAAGGAAATACATTGTTCTATTTCTAAATATTTACCTTGTGAGATGCATGTCCCTTTCTTTCCCATTTGATCATTTTGATGCGTTCTTTTTGAAAATGTCATAATCAGATTTTTTTGATTTTGTGTCATAACCTGCTTTGCCTGTTTTTTTTAAAATGATTAGAGTATTTATTAGCCATAGACTATTATATTCTTATTAGAATACAAAGTAATATGATATAACGATTTAAATTAAATAAAAGTAGTATTCCCATTTGCTATGATGGGGAATTTTGTTTTATGCAAAGAAATCACAGATGTAACCTCTTGGGTGGCTCATCCACAATTTTATTAATATAAAACCTACTAGTTTATGTTAAAAAAACAATTTAAATTAAATAAAAATAACAATATACTTCAATTAGAAACAATCACTTACATCCAGGTCTCCACTTGTAGAAATCCTGCATAACCAAAAAAATAAAGTCTATCATCACTAAATTGCTAACTGAAAGTTGTTTAAATGATTAATCTATCTAACAAGTTTCAAAAGTAAAAGGGAAGAATATATTCTGTAAGGAATATCTGCTAAAAGGAACAAATGTCATAACTTGAGAGAGAGAGGGTTAGAGTGTTGTAGGTTTAGGTTAGACACGTACAATATCCAACAAGATATCTTAGTCTTAGAGGCTGCAAACATGACAAGGTTTACATGACTTAGCTAGGAAGAGTCACCACAATCGACTGTCAGCCCTAGAGGAAACCAAAATTTTTACATATTTTTTAAAATGTTGTAGCATAGGAACAAATATTTTGATTTATATCAATAAAGAAACCACATAATGCGTATTACACTTACTAACCATATGATAAAATTTTGTACAAAATGCAACAAAAAATGCGTCACTTACACTTAAAATTTTGTAGCAGACGAACCACTATTTTGATTTCTGTCAATAAAGAAACCACAGAATGTTTTCAGTTTTTATGTTGTTTTCACGAAAGCATTGATAAAATACCTGCAATAACGCAGAACACAGAAAAAGAATGCAGTGAAACTTAAGTTACACCTCACACAGTTCACCTCAATATATCCCAATAGCTTAGCTTCAGCTTTTGTGGTGTTGAATACCAGAATCAAAGCAAGTAAATGCTGGCCTGTGCAAAAATAAAATGCCACCCTTTCTCGGCAAAACTATTCGCGGGAGATAAAATGAGAAAAGTTATGTTAGGGGTCCCATTTTTTGTTTTTGTTTTTTTTCATTTTTTTTGGTAAATTTAATTTAGTGTTTTTTTGGTATAGATAAGAAAAAAACTTTAGTTTTCTCCTAAGGTTTTCAATGAAAAGGGGAAGGACCCTAGTGCTGGGAATCATGTAGGTGGACCAAAGGAAGGAATTTGGGAACCAAAGAAATGCATCAAAAGGAAATGAAATATTAGCCTATTGTGGTGGATGACATGAAGTTAAATAATGTAATAAGCATGAATTCTAAGGCATTGAATGTGAGGTTTGTTTTTAGAAGGATAGGGACAATGAGTTTGTTTCAATGGATTCAAGTGCACTACTAATCAATTTTAGCTTACCACATAAGGGATTTCAATTTCATCCGAGGTTAGATGTTGAGGTTACATCAAAACATAGTCTTATTTCTAGTAGGTATCTACTGCATTTATACCTGGGGATATTAAAATAATGATACATTAATATTGAGGTAACATATACTACCTTGAATAATGACATTACAAAGGAGGAAAAGTTGTCATTTATCTTGCACTAGTGGAGCATATGAAGGAAAATGGTTGTGATCAACCAAATATTTATACTTACAATCCTTTGATGAATGGATTTCACAAGGAAAATGACTTGATACAAATAAGGAGGTTAAGAGGGTATACCATGAAATCGACTGTGCATGTATATTACCCTATTGTGCCGATGGATGACATGAAGTTAAATAATGTAATAACCATGGCTTATAATGCATTGATTGTGAGGTTTATTTGTAGAAGGATGGGGGCAGTGAGTTTCTTTCAATGGATTCAAGTGCACTAGCTGTTAGCTTACCACCTAAGGGATTCCATTTCAATCTGAGGTTAGATGTTGAGGTTACAATATCCAAACATAGTATTATTTCTAGTTGGAATCTACTGCATTTATACCTAAGTCATGGATTTATTGGTTACTTGATCAAATTAGTTATATATCATTCAAGGTCCCATGTCAATAAGTAAGGATACCATAAGGATAATATTATTGTACTAAATTAGTCTATTTCCATAAACTCTCTTATGATTATACACACGATATTTTCTCTTTTATATGCTATTTGTAACTACTAGAATCATGATATGAATCATTATTGTTTCTTTCCTTACTAAGAGATCTATCATATGCATTCAAACAATTATTTCTTGTTTTTTCTTAGTTGGATTTATGATCTCTCTTCTCATGGAGATCATATAAGCTAAAATTTTAATGGTGGTATTCCTTACAAATCTACTTTCTTAATTGGCATATCAATTAGGTAATTACCTGGGATTTTAGAATAATGAGAAGAGATATACGGTGTTACATTTAATATGTATGCTATCCATAATTAAGTTTGACATGAAATATTGATTAATACATTGGTTAAGGTCCTACCTAGATAAAACCTACAAGAACCTATACAATCCTTTCAAATATTAAGAATTTTTATCATTAGTACCTCTTCCAACCATATGAAATAATTCTTATAAAGATAAAAGGATTTTGAACCATTAACCTATGTTTTTTATACCAGTATTATACCATTGAAACTTATAATCTCCTAATGAAAATATGATAACTTGCTTGATGGACCATATGAGTATGATGTGACCCCCATCTCCTTATAAGTATAGTTTTTAACTTGCAATGCCAACCCTCCATCTCTTTATATTAATTATCAAACAAATTATAGGTATATACCTAGTATTATAGGTGTTAATGATGGAAATGACACCTTTCTAATTTCTACAACACTTGTTATATGAATTAGTGAACCATGCTAATATTGTAGCTAGATCTGAGAAAAAGATGGCTATAAAGACCCAAAATTTCATCTAATCTATTGTTGGAGTAGGGTCCCACAGCTACAGAAGAAGCTGCTATTTTGACGAATAGACAGTTTTGGCGGAGATATAAGAGGTAGAGCTACGACACTATAGCAGGTTTCCATCTACAGATAAGAGTCGGAACCCATGACGTAGAAGGTAGAGAATTCAAGGAAGACAACGCTACCTGAGTGGCCAAGAAGAGAGAGCTCACCCACTGCATTGAAGGCAGCGGCGAAAGACAAGAGGGCTCAGCTACCCTCATAAAGGAAAAGGAGCAATGAGGTTGAGGCATTGAAGACGAAGGACAGATAGGAAGCAGCGTCGGTACCCATGGTCAGCGCTGGGAAGCATGGAAGACTGCAGGAAGCTATGGTGAAGGGAAGCGGTGCATAGTACCCATGATCAGCGCCGGGAAGCATGGAAGACCGCAGAGAGCCGTGGTGTGACGGATAGCGGCTACTTCAAAGTACAGATATGTCGACTGTCACTAGTTAGGGTTTGGGTTACTGTTGGGATAGGCCCACAGTGTTGTAATGGCGAGACCTTCGGGCCGCCTATAAAGGGATATATTTTGTACTGTAAAAGGGTTGGTTAGAGAGTCAGCTAGTTGGTTCGTCTGTTGTAGTTATTTTGTAGAGTATTAGACAGTTGTAAAATCCAAGCTTTGGTTCTGTTATTAGCGGTAGTATCTTACTGTAACCAATAGCTGGCTCATAGAGCATTCATGTAATGATCCACAGGGATCGACAGAGAGGGAAGAGTATATTGTAAGAGGTGCAATATAGAGGTAGAAAAGAGATCTAAGAGAGAAGATCTTAAGCTGCATATGCGGTGCAACAGAACTGTGTTTACCTTCCCCTGAGCTATAATAGAAACACAGTTCTGTGGATGTAACTTCCATCCTGGAGGTGAACCACATTAAAATCCTGCGTTATGTGATTGCCTTCTGTGCTGTGATTATTTGATGCATCTGTCGATTACTTTATGAGCCTTGTTACAGTTTAATGTATGCATGCATTGTTCAGTTCACAATAATATAAAAGGATAGACATAAGTTGAAACCATTGATATGTTGTATGCGGGTTCAGTTATACTTTGCTTGAAACAATCACTAGTCGCGGTGTTGAATAGCTTGTTATGTTGAGTCTTGCAAGTTGACACGAACAACACTAAGTGCGCTGAGTTGCGGGGTTAGGGTATCACAGGGAGGTGATACCGCACTGGCAGAGGAGCTATGGTGCGTGATACCAGAGGTTAAGGACTTAGTGTTGGAGGAAGTTACGTGTCGCCTAGGGTGCAGTGACGCGGTAAGGCTGGGGTCACCACGAGTTGGTGGAAGTTGCGCGACGTAGGAAGGGACTACACATCGGATAGAGAGAGATCTTGCGGTGAAAAGGGCCGTGAGACACTGAGATCGCGTGATGCAAGCAGAGGGTCATGCGACGCACAAAGAAAGAGGCCTGACGACTAGCAGAGTTGTTAGTCACAAGAAGGATGCCACAGAACCTGGTCCAAGACGCTTGAGTCCTTGGCCAACCCTTTAGAATCATTTCGGGTGAGACTTCAGGCTGCTTCACGGTCTGTCGCTGAAAGGGATAGTGAGCTAGGGGTGTTGTTGGTTAAATACAGTAAACCTGGGTCTGCCCATGATAGCCAACATCTATCCTTAAGTATTCCCTTAACCATCATCCCTAACTGAAAATGATTAACACCAAATGAAGTAACATATACTACCTTGAATAATGGACATTGCAAAGGAGGCAAAATTGTCATGTATCTTGCACTAGTGGAGCATATGAAGGAAAATGGTTGTGATCAACCAAATATTCATACTTATAACAATCCTTTGATGAATGGATTTCACAAGGAAAATGAGTTGATACAAATAAGGAGGTTGAGAGGGTATACCATGAAATCAACCATGCATGTATATTACCCTATTGTGCTGGTGGATGAGATGAAGTTAAATAATGTAATAACCATGGATTATAATGCATTGATTGTGAGGTTTATTTGTAGAAGGATGGGGTAAGTGAGTTTCTTTCAATGTATTCAAGTGCACTAGTAATAAATTTTAGCTTACCACCTAAGGGATGCCATTTTCATTTGAGGTTAGATGTTTAGGTTACAATATCCAAACATAGTATTATTTCTAGTGGGTATCTACTGCATTTATACCTAGATGGATTTACCAGTTACTTGATCAAATTACTTATATATCATTCAAGGTCCCATGTCAATAAGTAAGGATACCATAAGTATAAGATAATTGTACTAATTAATTAGTATATTTCCATAGACTGTCTTATGATTATACACATGATATTTTCTCTTTTATTTGCTATTTGTAGCTACTAGCATGATATGAATCATTATTGTTTCTTGCCTTACTAAGATATATATCATTGGAATTCAAACAATTATTTCTTGTTTTTTTCTTGCTTGGTTTTATGATCTCTCTTCTTAGGGAAATCATATGAGATAACATTTCAATGGTGGTATGCCTTACAAATCTACTTTATTAATTGACATATCAATTAGGTAATCAGGGATATTCGAATATTGAGAAGAGATATATGGTGTTACATTTAATCATTCAATGCCAATATATAGCCTCCACCTCATTTATGTATTTGCATCGTTCAATGAACCATTTTAGTGGTGGAAGTATAGTAGTTTTTATGGATGCCTACATGTGAATTTCTATTTAATTAGGTCATTGGAGAGTCAATGTTGTTAGGAAAAATGCACCTCCTGCAGACATGAGTTGTTTCTCTAGTCTAAATGATTCAGATGTAGAACAAATGAGTTACAACAGAGATGGAAGACTTCCCATAGAAGTTGTGGAGATATGGAATGAGTCCCTTTAATGGAGTAATGTAGCTGTTTCTTGTGGTGATAGCTCTTCATGGATGTACCTACATAATCACATGAAACCAACAAATAAGATCAAAAGCACCAGAATATAAACCACAAATCTATGTCAGTTACTAAGGAATCCAACAGTAAAATACATGATAATGACACAACATACTTTACAAGAAAGGAACGAACTTTGCATTAATAGATAAAGAATAAGTTTACAACCTTTTCCTTATTTTTGATATTCTCCTTCACAATTCCAATGTATCGTCCCAAAAATATCCAACTTGCTCCTCCTATGCTCACCATATTGATTTAGGCCAGAATGTCAATGCAACAACATAACTTTTCTCTCTCTCAACCATGGGATATGAGCCTGCTTTTATAGGCCTCGGGAGGATAGGGATGGTTGATTAAATGGTGGGTGAGGTGGATAGGAGATCCCAAAAGGATGGATCTCGGGTCCAAGTGGTGCTTAGGTGTACGGATAAGGGTTCCACGAATCCTTCCGTTGAGAATCTTTGTGGAAACCTCTCGTTTTCACTTTTTACCAAGGGAACCTCTTCTACTCCACTATGAAAGAGCGCTTACTGGGAAGAACCACACCTTGAACAAGAGGTAAAGGTGGTGGCACCACCTACTGTCAAGAGACTATAGGAGTTGTTGAAGAAGGTAACGCTCCTTGACTTAAGGGCAGAAGCGGTGCTGGATTTTCATATGCAGGATTGATGTTTGGGCCAACATTTTCACTTCACAACTTGGGATTTATGGCAAATATTGATGTTTGGGACCTCATAACATGATGATGATGAGATTTATGTGTAAAAGAATGACCCTAAAAGAATGAGGCTAGAAGGATACGATAGGAGAGATCTTTGAAAGAGCAATTTATCACTTCAAGGAAAGAATTAGCTTGATCGGAGATCATCATCAACCAGGCATCTGCAATACATCAATAATTTTGACTCATGAGAAAATGTGTCCTCATCATGGCTCTAGAACAATACAAGGCATATCCATGAGAGAGATTAACAAACAAAACTACTAGAATACAACATAGATCCATGCGATAGAGGACTCAAAATTGCGACATAGCTACCAGAAATACACTGTAGATCTATGTCAAATGAACACAAATTTGAGAATAGCCACAACCATACAAATGTGGATCCATTCTAGGACTTCATACAATATACTCCATCACAACCTGGGGAGAAAGTAATGAGTTCTTTTAAAAGATACCCAGGGTGTTCATCTTGTCTTCCACAAATT
Organism: Pseudotsuga menziesii; assembly: GCA_001517045.1. Lineage (NCBI taxonomy): Eukaryota > Viridiplantae > Streptophyta > Pinopsida > Pinales > Pinaceae > Pseudotsuga > Pseudotsuga menziesii. The sequence goes on along the minus strand of LPNX011030807.1, from coordinate 75,847 downwards.
ACAATTCTATCCATATGATTACAATGATTTGAAGTCGAACATGGTATAAAACACTTGATTATTGGCCAATGATGTGAACCATTAACAAGTGCGAGGGAGATCACCATTGATGTCAATGATTCCCAAGGTAACCTAGTACAATCTCTTGAGTGTGAATATATGGTTTGATGTTGCACACTCAGTTGAGTCTATCGATTAAAGGCCAATGATGTGAACCTATGTTGAGAGGGAGAGAATCTGTCATTAAGGCATACAGATCTCAAGGTACTAAATTTGTTTCTAAGACCAATTCCTGGATAATGAGTCGATGTCGACAGGAATAGTCTCATTGAAGGAGGGACATGATGGATGCCACATCGATGAAACGAAACTCAGAACAAAGTTCTGGAATGTTGTAGATGATGTAACCATAGGAATGACTCAAAAGCACTGACAGAAAAATTTATTTTGACTACAGAGGTAAAATTTCAACTTCCCTTTGAATTCGGGTGGCACGACAAAAGACTTGGCAGCATTGACTTGACAAGGTGGAGCACAATGTGACAATAGACAATTCATTCTTTGAAATATTGAAAGGAGTGACATGACTCATCAAAGTGGATCGACTCAGAGACAAGCTGATTAGCCAATTGAATGAATGAAATGTAGACAAGTTCCATGTTCAAAGGTGACTACAAACTACCATTTTATTTGCAAAATAAATTGATTCCCTTCGCTTAATTTCCCCATCATGATTGATGAGTTCCTCTTTTTGTTTTTATGAGTTCAAAGAGGGTAACAAACACTCATGTTAGCTCATCCAAAGACAAGTCCATTCTCATACGTTTTATGAACCTGATAAAGGAGGGGTTCATTCCCAAAAGAGGGTCTCTCATCGTTTGATTTTAACAAGTCCAATGAATGTTAACTTGGTCTCGTTCATGTTTATATATTATGAATGAAATGGAAGAAGACTCCAAAGGGTCCTTTTTTGTAATTAGTCAATACGATCCGAAAAAAAGATAAACTACCGTTGGAAAGAAAACTCTTCAAGTAGTTTTATGAGTGTGAAAAAGACAAGTTCGCTCGACAATCTTTTCACATTTAGGGACTCTGAAAAGAGTTTAAAGAAGACTCCATTAGGTTTCTTTCCATGATGAATGGTTTTTACGAGACTGAAAAGAATCGAAAAAATACTTGGGACTTTGATACTAGGTTTAGGGAGCATGATCAAAGTGTCAAAATGAATGCTCAAGGACATTTTCTATTTTTCAGAAGTACGAAAAAGTCAAAAAATGAACTTCCCCATAGACAATACTGTTTCATTTTTATCCCTGCAAAACTTTTAAAAAGGCCATTAGTCTACCAAAAACATTTGAAATTGATTTTTATAAACTATATAAAGGGTGTTTTTAATGAAAATCATTTAAAAAACATTAAAAATAATATAAAACCCTAAAATCCTTTATAAAAAACAAAGTAAATAGTAAAAAACCAACTCATTTACCATTTACCAACCTTGGAAAACATTTTGGGATAATTGGAGTGTAGATTTCAGTCAGATATTACGCAGCCATCACCTATTCATTTTTCAAGCCGTTAGATCCAAGTAAGAGCTAAAATACCTCTCTTCATTTCCATGGTTTCCATTTTTTAATTTTTGTTGAGTTTTGGGGCCCTAAGGGAAAACTTAAAAAGTGCATGTTGGGTACCTCTTCTGGTCTTTATGGGAAGAGTGGTGCTTGATAAGAACTGCATTTTTGCAGGTTTCCTCAAGAGGTGGCACCTCTCTGTTATAAGGCAACAGGAGCGGTGCCGGTCGTGATGCCCAAAAAACACAAGCCCTAGTCAAAATAAAAAGTTTTGAGTAATTTCAATGGTTGAATATGCTTCTAAATGGATCATTAATGGTTTTTGACATGTTATTTGGTAAAAAATGGTGACCTGGAAGGAGAGACAACATGATGATGATGATTCCCATGCTACAAGAGATGCAGGTTGCATAGTTTCCCTATGAGGGTGTGGCCTCTTAAAATTGTTCTGCGCTCCTACCATGCTTTCACATGCACAATTACTGGAGTACATCCTACGGATGTGGAATCCAGAACAACAGTATTAAGGTGGGACCCCATATTGTGACTATGGAGGTGGAGGATATTTATTTCCCCATAGGGATTTCTAGATGAGGAGCACCTATTTCTATGACTGGTTCCCGAGGAGGGGACATTACTAAACAGGAGCTTATTATTCTCCACTGCTTTCCAGGAATAAAGATGTCAGGTAAGAAGATCTCGATCAAGGATGTGAGGGATATACTAATTTAGACCATCCTATTTACTATGAAAAGGGTAGTAGGGAGCCAAAGGCCCCACCAAGAATCTCAGCAACATATGCTATATGCCCTAGATTCCATGGCACCCACGGTATTCAACTGGGCCGAGGCACTACTACCTATGTTCAAAGATTAACTGAAATTTTTTTGACAAGGAGATATGAAATAGTTTGGGTATGGGACCATACTAGCATGCTTCTTATTTGATAGGGTACCCCTCTTGAGGTGCCAAGTATTGTTCACAGAGCTTAGAGCTAGGGACCCCCGCATGCTACGGTGGTTGGAGATCATGGCCTGCACAAGAGGTGGTGGGTCCAAGGTCAAGTTTGAGGATCCCTTCTTTCGTTGGTTGAGTGATAAGATCCTCATGATTATGGAATATTCCAATGTAGGGCTGACTTCAGAGGGGATCCTTATCTACCACTACCACTTGGCACTCAGTGGGGTGACATCGGTAAGAAGCAATACTCAAGATGTTGATTATTTTTTTATATTTTTATGTTTTATGATTTTTATGGATGATAACAAGACCTAATATTTGCATGCAGATGTTGGTGATGCATGGCTTGGGGTATATTCCCTAATGGATGGGTGAGTAGCTTGCTTTTTCCATAGAGGTGATGACGAGCTCATGGAGCTAGAGGAGAACCTGGATCGATCGACTCTGGATATCTTGGATGCTACTATAGATTCCCTCCCTAGGAGGTTTCAGAGACATACTATGGGAGTATCAGGACACTTTGGTTGCTTGCTACATAGGGTAGCAAGGGCCATTATGTGCTACCATTTGCACCATTATAGTGTTCTGCATGATGTGTCCCTAAAAGCTAGTTGCATTCAGATTTTTTTGTATCATTTTGTAAGCTTGAAATCCAGACTGCTTTAGATGAGGTCTCGTGACCATATTTTTTGTACAAAACACTTTTTAGCTATATATATATATATATATATATATACAAACTCAGTTCTAGTGTTTACACGTGTTTCAAATGGATGAATTATATTTACATGAGTTTTACATGTCTTCTACTATTTATTTTACTTTATGATTGACCATGTTTAATTTTTAAAAGTTATGAATGGGCAATATATCAGTATATAATGTAATTTTCCAATGAATCAGAAATTGTGTTATCAGACCTAGGGATATTCCTGTAAGTGATGAAATTGAAAGACCTTTCTAACAAACACACTCTTCAAAAGAGGCAGAGAAGTGTAGGTTTCCTGATAGTGTAAACGTGATTTAGGTGAAAAACCACTAGCTAAGAGTCGATAAATACTACCAAATCATGAATGTCATGAGATGCAGCCTCGATGAGTAAACCTATTACTTCCTGATGCTCGACTATGTTGTTGGTAGCCGGACCAATACAAACTGCTCCTGAACTGACTAAATCCTGAGTTGGGGAATACAACACCCAAGCTGTTGAAGAAAGGTTTAAGGTATGACAACATGCACCATCATCAAAACTATAGAAATCCATCCAATCTGCATAACCAAAACATGGTATAAACAGTATGGACATCAAACTCAAAACCATATTGAAAATGACAAAACACACTAAAATCCAAATATAAATATATACAAGGTAGCATACATAAATGTCTTAAGCATAGTACCTCTTCAGGTACAACCCATTGCGAGGTTACCCGAAGGGTATCCCATCATATTCTATGAGCTCATAAGCCCCTTTCTCTAAGACCTTACTAATGACAAAGGGACCGTACGACATGGATTCAAACTTTCCCTTCCCTAGTTTATCGTGTCTCTGATCATAAGTCGGGACTAGGTCACCTTCATTGAATAAACGAGGTTGAACAGAATTGTCATATTATTCCTTGACGCATTTTTTATTTGCCTCATAAGCCAAGGAAACATCTCTCCTACTTTCATCAAGGTTGGTAAAGTACTAAAATCTCTCTTCCTGAGCAGAAGTGTTTGGGAGAAGTTCTATTGTGAGTTTAAGTGACGAGAATTGCCACTCGATAGGGAGGAAAACTTCTAGTCCATAAACCAACTAAAAGGGTGTGAAACTAGTTGCTATTTTTAATGAAGTCCTATAAGCCCAAAGTATAGAAAAGAGATTCAAGTGCTAGTTTGATTTGTGATCTCCAACCATCGTATGCAACATGGTTTTCAAAACCTTGTTAATGGCCTTGACCTGACCATTATCCTGCTGGTAATACGGAGTTGAGTTTTCATGGTGAAAACCTAGCTTAGAACTCAGCTCAGCCATCATCTGATTCTGGAAATGAGATCCATGGTCAGTGAATATAGCTTGCGGGACTCCAAACCTAGCTATCACATGGTTGAATAAAAAGAGGGTGGTGGCCTTACCATCCTCTGCATATGTAGGCATTTCCTTAGCCCATTTTGTGAAATAATCCATTACTACGATGATGTAACCATGCCCCCTAGCTGAGGTAGGATTACAATGCATAAAATCAATACCCCACTTGGAAAAAGGGACAATTGCAATGACGGGGTGTAAAGGAGCAGGGTGGGTGCACTTGTTTGGATAAAAGTGTTGATAGGGTGGGCATTTCTTAACTGCTTCATGACAATATTTAAATATTGAAGGCCAACCATCCCAGAAAGATGACTGCCACATGCTCTGGAGTTGCAGTCATTCAGAAATTGTTCAACCTATTCATGTGTAAGGCATCGTCGAAGGATGGAATAGATACCTCATCGGTACAATGTATCATTCAGAATGAGATAGTACTTTGTGTGGTGATGGATATGATGATGATCATCATGGGATATGTCGACATTAAATCTCTGAGTCTGGAGATAGATAATCAAATCTCCATACCATGGATCATTTGTGCTTATCAAGAGCAAAAATTCATCCAGGAATGAATCATTGGGCTTAGCTTCTGTCAAAGCACAGAGAATGTCACACATCAACTCCACTAAAACCAAGGTTTCATCAAAGTGGCCTTGGAGAACTCAAGATTAAATTCCTGTAAGATAACAATCCCATGGGAATAATTTTCCCCAAGCACCTGATGAGTCAGAATGTAATACATGGGGTTTTGATCTGCGAGTATAGTTGTGGTACAAAGTAGAATGTAATGACGAAAATTTTGTACAACAATGACCATAGCCAGAGCTAACTTCTCCACACGTGAGTATTCGGTTCCAAAGTCAATGAGATTCTTACTCATGTAATATATCATGTTTTTTTGGACATTGGGATTGTCCTACGCTAGAACCATTTCAATGGTAGTAGGGGAGGCATCAACATACAACATAAATTATTTTTAATAATTGGGGTGGTGTATCATAGGTGAATGGGTTAGAGCATGCTTCATATTATCAAAATCTCATTGGGCCTAGTCATCCCAGAAGAACAGAGTGTCCTTCTTCAGGAGATGCATATAATTGTGCATTTTATCTACGAAGTTGCACATGAAACATCGAACAAAGTTTTCCTTCCCTTGCAAACTTTGGAGCTCGGTAATGTTTTTTGCGGTGGGTAAGGCCATGATAGTAGCAATTTTCAGAGGATCAATTCGGATGCCATCTTTGAAAACCATGAAGCCAAGAAGGCGTCTAGTCTCAACACAAAAGACACATTTTTGTGGATTTAACCATATATTACAATGACAACACCTAAGGAAAATGTCTCTAAGGTGCCATGGATGGTCTTCCTATTATTGCGAATGAGTAGGGAGATCATCAAGGTATGGTTACATGATGTGCTTGATATCATGAAAGGCATAGGACATGGCTTGCTAGAATGTAGCTCTGACGTTCTTTAGTCCAAAATGTAACTTCCAATATGTGAAGGTTCCCCATGGGAAAATGAATGTTGTTTTATGTTGATCAACGAGAATAATCTCTATCTGATTGTAGCCAGAAAATCCATCCATGAAAGAAAAGATGACACTCCCAGCACAGTTATTGATGATATGATAGATATGTAAAGTAGGGAAATTGTCCTTAGGACAAGCCTGATTTAAGTCTTGAAAATTGATATAGATTCTAATAATGCCCTGCTTCATAGTCATAGGGACAATATTAGATATCCATTCCGTTAGGGGTATGGGATAAATAAACCCCAGCTTTAGAAGTTTTTCCACTTCAGCTTTAATAGCCACAACCTTCCTAGGATGGAGTTGACATATTTTTTGTCGAATAGGTTTTGTTGTGGGATAGGTTCTAATCTCGTGTATGACAATTGATGGATCGATCCTAGGAATCTCGTCATATGTCCAAGAAAAATATCATGGAATCATTTGAAAAGATCTTGATAACTTTCAGTTTCATCTATCGAGCAGTTCTACCCTACATGGACGTACTCAACAGTTTCGGGCTTGACTAATATGTCAATTAGGGTTGTATTAGTGATGTTGAAAATATTTTCTTCGGAATCTGTGTCTTGCAACAATATAGGTGTTTGTGGATTGGTGACAATATTAGTACTGATAAGAGATACAAGGTCAAAATCTACCGAACTGGAATTAGGAAGAAAAGAAGATCTGTGATGGTGATCTTCCCATACAGGTTCATTCGTATTCATAATCTCCATGATGGACTCATCTGGAGGAAAATTATGGGAGAGATAGTCTAGAGTAGGGAGGGATGGTTCTAACCAGTAGGGAAGGTGGTAAGGATCCAAATCCACTAGATGAATATCATCATAATGGACATCGGAAACAAATTGCACAGCATCGTATAGTGCTTCATAAGGGCCAAGAGAGGATGACTCAACAACTTATTTCCCTTTAGGACTATAACTAGTCATGGAAATCATGTTCACGGTTTCCTCTTCCGTACTAGGAGGGGGTGAAGGAAACACTCCCATAAGGGTTGAATCCTTTAGTATACCTACCCCAATCGATTGACAAGGAGGAGGGTACTGACCTAGCATAGGGATGTTATTCATGATGGGAGTAGTAACATATGGTGAACAAAAGTCAAGTTGATCGATAGTTACAATCTTCTCCAAATGCAAAAATTAGAGAGTTTGAAAGACTATTGAAGCAACAACAGTCATAACATAGAACCAATTTCTCCCCAATAGAATATTGTAGTCTAACGGGGCATCAACTACTTCCACCTGAATGGAAACAGTCTTTCCCCCAAGCTAAAATGAAAGGGCTGGTAATAGAACATGAGGCTGGAAACCTCATCCATCAAAATATTTTAAGGTCATAGGTGACTTTGTAAGTTCAAGAGAACCAATGGATCTCCAATAAGATATAGACAAAACTGAGGTTGAAGCTCCCTCATCCAAAATGGTTCGATGGAACTTTCTCCCAACTACTCTAGAGGAAATTTGAAATGAAAGCTGGCGAGGTAATATGGATTGATAGTTATACACATTGAAATGGATTAGGTTGGTGTTATCTGGGTCTAATTCCCCCAAAGTCATTAGCAAGTTTTTACGCTGCGTTGGACAGCTTTGGAGTACCTCCAGGGTAGACATTGCACAGGGTGCCTGAGCCAAATATTCAACCACATTGTAGAATTGTGTAGCTCGAGCATTGGGATTAAAAATATCCTTCCTGAGGGTAGCATTAGGAATCCGTAAAATCAAATCGAGATTAGGTTTCTTGCTAATGAGAGGGCCATTAGACAAAGATGAAGGGGAACTAGTAGAAGGAACTTTCTTGGAAGAAGGATTCTTGTCCTTCTTCTCTATTGGTTTTTCGTAAGAATGACTACGAGTATTCAAATTGATGGTATCTGAGGACATCATTCTGATTTATTTTGTTGAACTAGAGGTCCCTTGATTAGACATGTGGTCTATCAATTGTTGCCGAGATGGGAAGGGATCGGTTAGCACTGCTGGGGTGGGGTTACTTTTCAGAAATTTACTAATCTCTTCATGTCGAGGGCACTCCTTCATGAAGTGATCACCACCACATAAAAATCAAGGGTACTTTTCCTTTCTCTTCCCTTTATTACCATTCTCTATGGCCATAGCCTTGGGATTCTCCTGTTGGTTTCAAGGTTTTCTATTTTTTCCTTTACCCTTTTTCTTATTGCTGGGTGTTTGCGTACTTTGGATAGCATTTACCTTGGCGGAAATCATAGGAGTTGAAAGTGTAGTAGTGGAAGAATTGGGTTGCTTAGCAGGTTTGGCTATTGATGAGGGATGGATTGAACCAATAACCCCATCAACAGGAGTCTCTGTAGTTTTCTTAATAGGGTCTGTGATGGGACGAGGAGCTTGAGGGATTAGGTCATACAAAGTTTCAGAATGGGAATATACCAAGTCCAGATACTGAGCATGACTGATAGCTTGCTCTTTAGTAACAACACCACCCATAGCCACATCTCGGGAAATGGGAGGCAACAAGGATTTCGTGAACCAATCAGCTAACAGTTGGTCCATGATGGGAACTTTAATAAGTCATCTTCACCTTCTCCACTCATGGATATGGTCCAAAATGTGCGTGGAGGTATTCTGACGGAGTGAGGTCAAAAGGTCCATACCACTTTGCGGTCGTACTGGTCAAAGTGTGTTGAAAGAGTCTCAAACCAATAGAATAAACTATCAAGGAGTTGGAAGAAAACCATAGATGGAACATCATGACATGATTTTTGGGATCATCTCCCTGCTTCCCATCAAAATTTGGAATGTCTGATGGTAACTTGACTGGAATAGCAGGCCACAAAGGGTTGTGCTGAATGGGATCATTAATCAACTTGGACAAATCGGGCAAGTTCAAAGTTGTTAGGAATGGAATTTTTAGATTAGTTTTGACGTACTGGTAGTATTGATAAGGCATATGCACATCAATAGGACTATTGGTTGACTGATACACATGATGTCGGGATGGTATATGGATAGGTGATCCTACCGAAGATCCTCCTGAAGGGGATGGAACTCCAAGAGGAGGGCCACCTGGAGGTGGCGAGCCACTAGGTGGTGGACCTTTAGGTGGTGGTGGACCTCTAGGTGGTGGTCCCCTAGGTGGTGGTTCCCCAGAAGGTGGACCCCTAGGTGGTGGACCTCTAGAAGGTGGGCCTCTAGGTGGTGGCCCTCCCGAAGGTGGGCCTCCAAGTGGTAGACCTTTGGGTGGTGGTCCTATTGATGACGGTCCACCATAAGGTGGAACTATGCCAGGTGGGCCTCCACTTGGTGGCCCTCCAAAGGGTGGGCCATCGTAAGGTGGTGCTCCAGAACCTCCAGTAGTATGAATAGGCATTCCTCCAATTATTGGCATGTAGGACCAATTAGGTTTCCCTCATGATGTAAATGTGTTTCTAGGGTAAGGGACTCCAGGATACATAGTTTTTGTAGATGTAGGTTGATATTTTATATTTCCTACAGGTAATTTATTCCCTGGGTAACCATAACCCCAAGAAGTTTGGTTGACTGCGGGTTGTGCCCCTAAGGGTTGGCCTGGACTTGACAGAGGGTTTACCATATTGGTGTGAGTGGGAGGAAGAACCACTGTAGGTTTTCCTACAACATAAGTATGTCTAGTACTAGTAGAAACTCCACTGATAGATAACATAACTAACACTGGGGCTTGCCTCCCGACGTTGGAATGTACTGACACCATTTGAGCTGAGGATTTCCTCCTAGCTATAGAGGGTACGGGAGGACTAGAAACATACATAGGATTTAAAACTATAGGGTTGGAGGTTTGACCTAGATTATGAGAAGTCACAACATGAGGTGGAAGATCATCAATAGGAGACAAATTTTTGGCAAGTGTATGATATCCAGAAGTCCAAGGATCCGAAAGACGGGGTAAAAGAGCCAACATAGGTTCTTTATGAGATACCGGTGAGGGAATAATTCTTTCCACTCTCTCTTGAAAATTGTGAGGGCGATCAAGAGAATATTGGATCCTTCTATGCTCATCCTCACCTGGTGAAGGATTATCAAAATAAGGCCTATTAAACCTAAATTTGGAAAGGGCTTGACCAATAGAAGTTCTCCAAAAGGAGCATTAGGGCCATATTCATTTTCAACAAGACTAGTAAAACCTTCCCTCGGAGAATGAAAGGAAGTGTCAGCCATAGGATGTTGTTGGACCAAGGGATTAACATAAGAAGTGAATTTTTCTCTGCTTTCCACAACTGTGCTTCCTTCCACAAGGGTGTTAGTTGCAACTTCTTAACCTATGGCTTCCCTTGGGCTCTCCCCTGTGACAGGAGAAAAGTCGAGTGGTAAGCCCTGGATTCTTCTAGATCATCTCAACTGAAACTCAACTAGATTGTATGGTCACTAAAACCTAACCTAGGGTTTCAAAACTAAAAAATCACACAAAACTTCTCCTACACAAACTACAAGCCACAATCAAACTTAAGTGAAAAGAGGGGCTGATATAATCCGGTTCCTCACCAGGATTGTTAAGTTTTTGCAACTCACTATATACCGCAGGGTCCAACAGTAAAACATAGTGAGGAGGATCAACCATCCCTCACCTGAATACCCAACTACTTGGATGACACATGTGTAGTAATCTCCCCGAGTGCTGTTCTCGGTGTATTGTGCCAACATGATGACCAAAACGGATTTTCCCAGATGGTCTTAGGAATCTTAGAAGGGCATCCCGATATACACAAGATATGCGTGAGTTCAAATCCTTAGTAGTGCTATCTAATGCACAACCGTTCACAAGGGGCCTTCTAATATACAATCGAGTACATGAAGTACCTTTCGATATACCTCAAGGGTACGTGAAAGGCCATTCTGTATACCGATGGTACGTGGAAGAACCGTGAAGGTCTCAAGTTGCAGTGCAGGAAATAAATGACAGCTCCTACATTTTATGACGCCGGAACATGTCTCTAACCTATCACTCAAGTTACTAATATTTTTAACCTATATCTACCATTAATTTTAAGTTGAACGGTTAGGTGAATGCATGGAATTATGATAGAAAAGTAAAACCATGCAATTATGATATGCAAATTCTTCACTTTACCATTCAAAGCATGCTTATTTATGGGAAGGAGAGAGTATTTTCTTTTCAATTTCATTTCAAAACCAAAACTTTCCCAAACAGTCTAACTAAACAAAGCTTTCTGAGAATACAAACAAGCAAGACACTTCTTATCTAATCTTTGAAAGCAAGCAAATAGGGTGAGATCTCTTTTCCTAAAAAGAAAGACAAAAAACACTCAAAGGAATACTAAGTACTTTTTCAATTTTTCTTCAAAAATGGAAAGATCTAACTTAAAACTATGATATTTTTTCTTTTGATGAGACAAGAATATAAAAAGAAAGAAGAAAAATGGAGATCTGAAATCTTATGAGGCTAGTCAGAAATCCAATAATTCGTCTTCAAAGAAAATTATAACAAAATCTCAACAAAAAATTTTCTTTTTCAAAAAGCAAAAAGAAGTCTTTCGTAAACTTTAATGAAAAATGAAAGTAAAAACCAACAAGAAAGTATTCCTTTTCAGTCTTATCAAACAACAAGAAGAGATCTAACTAAGAAAAGCTTCCAAGCACTCCTTTCAAAAATGAAAACTAGGGATACACACAATCAAACTGACGAGTGTAATCTAGCTTTTTGATTTCAACAAAACAAGCATTTAACACATCCAAATTTTGAATCTAACTACTTATATCTCTGTAAGGAATCCAAAACATTCAGAACCGAAAGCAAAAAATCAAACCAAACTTTGAAATGACAAGTCTTAAAAGGGCCTACCCGGCACCGCGTCTTGAGGGTCGGTGACAAAGCATTTCTGGCTCGGCACCGCTTCCTACTAACTGAGCATAGGTGGTGGTAACACTTACTGATCACTGAACATAGGTGGTGGAACCACTTCTTTCCCACTGTGCATTCACGGTGTCCTGTAGAAGTCAAGAAACAAAAGAATGATGAAAAAATCAAAGTTAATTACTGTAATACTGGCATAAAAATCATGAATTGATAGGAATATGAAGTACAGAAGGTAAGAATGACTCATATCTAAACATATATGATAATACCAAACTAATATCTCACTAGATCAGCTAGTAGATCTGATCAACCGAAACAAGATCTTACTAGATCAGCTAATAGATCTTACCAATGAAAGACTAGAGCTTGGATTTCAGACAAGAGTTTGAAGACCAAGGAATATCAAATGTACTGAAAGCTCTTCCCAAGCAGAGTCACCCAATTTTTTTCTAGGAAAAATGCACCTCCTGTGGATAGGAGTTGTTCCTTTAGTATGAATGGTTCAGATCTAGAACAAATGAGTTACAACAGAGATGGAGGACTTCGCATAGAAGTTGTGGATATCTGGAATGAGTCCCTTTGATGGAGTAATGTAGCAGTTTCATGTGGTGATAGATCTTCATGGACATACCTGCATAATCACATGAAACCAACAAACAAGATCAAAAGCACCAGAATATAAACCACAAATCTATGTCTATGACTAAGGAATCCAACAGTAAAATACATGATAATGACACAACATACTTTACGGGAAAGGAACCAACTTTGCATCAATAGATGAAGAAGAAGTTTGCAACCTTTTCCTTAGTGTCTATATGCTCTTTCACAATGCCAATGTCTCATCCCCAAAAGTTCCAACTTGGTCCTCCTATGCTCACCGTACTAATTTAGGCCAGAATGTCAATGCAACAACATAACGTTTCTCTCTCTCAACCATGGGATATGGGCCTAATTTTATAGGCCTTGGAAGGATAGGGATGGTTGAGTAAATGGTGGGTGAGGTGGATAGGAGATCCCAAAAGGATGGATCTTGAGTCTAAGTGGGCCTCAGGTGTAGGGATAAGGGTGCCACGAAGCCTTCCTTCGAGAAGCTTCATGAAAACCTCTCTTTTTCACTTTTTACCAAAGGCACCGCTTCTACTCCACTATGATAGAGCGGTGACAGGGAAGAAATACACCTTGAACCAGAGGTAAAGGTGGTGGTACCACCTACTGTCAAGATACTATAGGCGTTATTGAAGAAGGTAACGCTCCTTGACTTAAGGGCAGAAGCGGTGCTGGATTTTCATATGCAGGATTGATGTCTGGGCCAACATTTTCACTTCACAACTTGGGATTTAGGGAAAATACTGATGTTTGGGAGCTCATCACATGATGATGACGAGATTTATGTGTAACAGACAATGACATGTGGTATATCAAATTATTGAACCAAGTGATCTCTAATAATATTATGGCCATTGCACTGCACCTTTGACTAATTTACTCACTACCAAGTGAGATTTCTTTAGCTCTAAAGGAAATGAAGTTTCCCATACCTTCCAAGCCATTAAATGAGGTGATCAAAGCCAGTTCTAACTCCTCCTAAAAATAAATTTATATGTTAAAATGGTGGTGACAAATTTATCATCTTGATCTCCTATCATACTACAACATATATTAGTTAGTATACAGGTTGGGATATCTCCAAATTAGAAAGATATTTATATTTAACCCATAGATCCTCCCTATGATGTAAGTTATAAATATCCTTGAAAAGCAATAGAATAGAAGCTAGAAATGCTTATGCAATAATTGAAATAAGAATATAAGAAACTAGGACTCCCTACCTCCATCCCCATACCATATTCTATATTAAGCTTTATCCCAAGGGGGTCTTCCTATGAGTCTAAAAGAAACGATATTATATTATACATAGGATTATAGGCTCATGCCGTGGTCATACATACAACAAAATTTCAAGACCATCTAGATATAAGATGCTATAGATTCATGCATATTCTCTTTTTCATCTTTTTGGGTTTTTATGTTTTTGAAATAAAAGGAGTAACAAATGGGCTGATTTCATCTTGTAGAGGCCATATTCTTCATTTTTTGGCTGAGTTTTGACTACGTTGGCTGTGACATCATCTGGAGAGGAGATAGTCTTGTTTGTGAGGATGGCTTACGTTTTGTTGGATGCATATCCTTACAGTTCCACATCTATAGTGATACCCACGCTTCATCCAAAAAGGGTTGTTATAGCAAAAAAGGGAGCTACAATCCATATTGACACTTACATGAATCTACTACAACATTGTTGGGTAATCTAATTGTAGTCTTCCTTCTTGTTACGACTGTGCATAACGTTTCTGGGTAGTGAAGGAGGGTGCTGTAGGATAATAAGGGAGTCTAAGAAGAAGATGATTTGGGTTGTTTTGAGGAGCTAGCAAGGCAGGGAAGACACCAAATAAAAATTGAGACACCAAAGCTCACTTCCATAAATTATTGTGCATGCCCAGGAAGCTACAAGTTAGAGTTAAAGTAATTTCAGATTTTCTTGTCCACCTTACAACTGCTATTATAGTCATTGTAAACTCAACATTATATGAATATGATATTTAGGGCTTATTTTCCTTGTTATTTATGCAATGCAATCCCTATTGCATTTACTGTTCACTATTAGCGCTACAAAAATCAAGATCTGAAAATTATAGTCTATTAATATACAAGATAAACATTACACATATGATGGTGATGATTTGCATATAGACTTCAAAAACCTTGAGATATGAAACAAACTCTCTATTTTAAACAACTTTTCGCACTCTCTAACTTTCTTTTGCAACAAAATTCTAGGTTTTCGCGCGTTCCCTTCCGTAGTAAAATTCTTTCCAGAAGGCAAGAATTGGAAGTTGACTTTTCAACTTTTGACACTTCTGAAACAAGAGTTTCTACACAATGCTTCTTCCCCACCGTCGATCGCGATCATTGATCTATCAATTTCATGACCAACCTGAGTGTTCGTACTACTTAATTTTTCACACAGCGAAATGGATTTTTGATTGTTCGATTAGTGTCCCCACCAAATCAACGGTGGATTCCAAAATTTATTGAGCGCATTCCATAGAATATCGTGCACATGAAAAGTTTTTCAAAGCTTTCAACTTCTCCCAGCGATATCACTATTGTTAGAAGATAATCCGTTAGGGTTATATTATGTAAATAAATAAATAAATAAATATTAGGAAGCCAAACAGGCTGAGCGGAAGGTGAAACCCAACCGCCATGTGATTTGTATAAATATAGGCATTTGCATTGGAATAAGAATCAATTGGGAGTTATTACCAACAAGTGGTATCAGAGCAGGGCTGTCTACCATAACTCCTGCTGCATTTTTGCCCATTCCTGGCATTCTGCTTGCCAATCCATTGCCAGACTGCTCCATCAGTCTGCCAATCGAGTCGCATGCATTGTCTGCTTCATGATTGAGTTTGTGTGCTGAGGAAACCCTAATGAGTTGAGCGTTTTGTATGTGTATTATTCTGGTGATTATCCTGCGTAGAGTTACCTGAGTCACGACCTCTCATATCACTGCGACCTCTCATATCACGGCGAGTTACCTAACCCTAATTTCAGGCTCTCCCTTCCTCCAGTTTTGTGCTGCGATATTGTGGCGATACCTCTCCTCAATCATGTCCATTACCTGTCTGGAAGCCCCTCCACCGAAGTTGAATATCAATATGTTCTTCTAGCTCGCGCTTCCCTCCTTGTCCAGACCGTAGACATTGGTGACCACTTAATGCAAAATATATTGGACCGTGACTGTTAAAGCACATTATTACCTGTTGAGTGACCGTGACTGCTAAAGCACGTTATTACCTGTTGAGTGACCGTGACTGCAATATTGGACCGTGACTGTTGAGTGGAATGAGTATTGAACTTTGAATGTGAAGAGCCATAAAGTGGGAGCTGCCTATGTTTTGAAGAATCCCGTGAGTTTCAGTATATATATGGTCATGGAGATTGAAGAGTTGCGTGGAGAGATTGTGCTGGTATATCATTTTTAATGCTACGTTGAAAGATATCTCACCACTGCGCACTCCTGTGAATACCAGCATGGAGATTGAAGAGCTACGTGGAGAGATTGTGCTGGTATATCATTTTTAATGCTGCGTTGAAAGATATCTCACCACTATGCACTCCTGTGAAGACCAGCGTGGAGATTGAAGACATGCGTGGAGAGATTGTGCTGGTATATCATTTTAATGCTGCGTTGAAAGATATCTCACCACTGCGCACTCCTGTGAAGACCAGTGTGGAGATTGAAGAGCTGTGTTGGAGATGATGTTTTTTTGGGGAATGCACAAACCCTAGACTGATTTTTTGTGAAGACTGCGCACTATTGTATCACTATTGGAGATTGCCTATTTGTCAAAGCGACTTGCTGTTGATAAATGAGGTAGGATTGGTGTGACTGCGTTGAGCGTGGAGACTGTTTACTGGTGGCTGCGTTGAAGAGAGTCTGGTGACTATTTGGAAGGCTGCGTTCTACTTGAAGGCTGCCTTGGAAGAATAATTAAATCTTCTGGTTTTATTTTATTGATTGATATAAAAATTGAAGACAGACTGATATATGCTGACTGATATATATGCGTTAAGTATATATACTGCTTGGAAACTTTTATATGTTGCTGGTGTTTTGAGCTTTGTAAACCTAGACTATTGAAAACCTATTGAAGGATTAGTTGTAGGCTGCTGAAGGCTGAGTTGTATGCTGCTGAAGACTGTGTTTTATGCTGAAGAATATCATCTATTTCTAGAGACTGATATTTGCAAATGTTGTATGCTATATAAAGAAGCCAACTGACAGTGATATATTTTGTATCTATCTGATATATTTGCTATAAAATTGCATTATATTCACCTTGGCAGAGACTGTAGACCTGCAAGGTTATTAATTTTTATTTCTCTCTAAAAATTACACTAACAATTGTAAAAATGCAATCTATAGCATCTATTGTCGGTGCCACTCTCACCGGAAAAGACACCTATTCAGAATGGTGGAGGAAGATCAAATCTACCTTCATCTACAATGACCTCTGGGACGGAATTTGCGAAGGCTGCACAATAGAGACAGAAGCTGGAAATTCCATAACCATAGACCCAAGACCTCCAGAATCAGAGAAAGAGAAGGCCATTTGGAGAACAAAAGACAAGAAAGCCTTAGCTGTTATCACTGCCACTGTCAGTGAAGAGGTGAGCCAGCACATATTGCCTGCAAAATCATGTTTTGAAGCATTAAAAACATTAAAAGAACTGTATGATTCACACAGTGAAATGGAAGTTATTCAATTAATGTTAAAATTATTCAGTCTTGAAGTAAAAGACAATGATCCTATGTTAGTTGCCTCTGAAATCAAAGCCATCATGCACAAGATTCAAGCCTCTGGTATGACACCAGATCTTCCTCTTGTAGCATTTGTAAAATCTTTGTATCCTACTCACTCCAACTACCTTGAGTCATTGCAAGCTAGTGACAAGTTCAAATCACTAACATTTGACACCCTGGTAGAAAAGATAGCTGACAGAGAGAAATCCTTTGGTAAGAAGACAACCGAGCCTACTGGAGAATCACTTTGCTTTGTTCAAAAAGCAAAGAACCATGCCAAATACCAATCCAAAGATCATTCCAAAGGAGAAAGCAGCAAGAGAGGAAGAGGAAGAAGAAGCTTCAGAGGCAGAGGGGGCAGAAATAACTTCACCAAAAGATCAGATTTGCAGTGCAAGCGTTGTGGAAAGACTGGGCACACATCAGATCAGTGTTGGGCTTCATGGGACTCCATCAAAGACAAGCCCAACCAAAAGAAAGATGATAATAAACATCAAGATGCTAGTAAATCTTCTGATTCTGCTCATTGTATTGTTGCAAATTGTAATCTTGGAATTAATGAAATGACTTCTCTTTCATCTTATAAAGATTGTTGGCTACTTGATACTGGTGCAACATCACATATGACATTTAGAAAAGACTGTTTTGAAGAACTAAATGAAACAATATATGGAATAGTTTACTTTGCAGATAAGTCAAGTATTAAACCAAAGGGAATGGGTACCATTCGACTGAAGATGCCTAGATTCCCTGATTTCTTGTTGAAGAACGTTCTCTATCTTCCTGAGTTGCAGAGAAGCCCGCTGTCCATGGTGGAAATTCGACAACAAGGCCATTCGATCCACATGTTTTATGGAATCGTTGAAATAAGAAAGTCCTCTGACAACCAAGTTATCATGACTGGATACGAAGATGGAAGGA
>LPNX011030807.1:604-57211 GCA_001517045.1 Pseudotsuga menziesii | reverse complement strand
ATAATGGAAAAGAATACACTTCAAATGCTTTTGAAGCTTATCTTCGTCAACATGGAATTGCACATCAGACCACCGTTCCCTACAATCCTCAACAAAATGGGGTAGTAGAAAGAATGAATAGAACCATAATGAATATGGTTCACTCAATGATGTTTTTCAAGAATGTAAAACTAATGTTTTGGGGTGATGCAGTAAAATGTGCAGCATATTTGAGAAATAGAATTCCATCAAATGCACTTGATAACAAGACTCCACATGAAATGTGGTTTGGCCATTTCCCTTCAGTCAGGCATCTCAGAGTTTTTGGTTCCACCTGTTATGCCTTGATTTCAAAGGAGCAAAGAAACAAGCTTGGTGCTCGAAGTAGAAAGTGCATTTTCCTGGGGTATGAAGAATACTCCAAGGCATACCATTTGTATGATGAGGTAAACAAGAAATTTGTTATTTCCAGAGATGTCATTTTTCTTGAAACTAATAAAAATGACCAGTCCATTGAGAGACAGCTTGATCATCTGGAAAATTATCCTCATCCAAAGAACTATTATGAAAATGAATATGAAATTCCAAATCTTGAAGGGGGGACTCCTATTCTGGATCAACCTTTGGAATTTCCATATGAAGCACCAACTCCCCCACATGAGGAAGTTCCTGCTACTTCACTTGAACAAGAGGTTCAACTGGATGATGTGATTGAGAGAATTGAAAGACTCTCAATCAATGATGAAGCTCCAGCAGCTGATCAACCAGGACCATCACGGAAGATTCCTAAATGGGCCACAAAGACACTTGAAAGTGTCCATCCAGATGAAGCTGGAAATACGGGAATGAGAAGTTCGAAAAGACAAGAAGATGGAGGAGGAGTAGATAATTCAGGTGATGACATGGATGTATCATTTGATTGTGATTTTAATTTATCTGCTAACTTTGAACCAACTTCATTTGAAGAAGCTTCTACTCGTGTTGAGTGGAAAGAAGCTACGCAGAATGAGTATGATGCACTCATAAAGAATGTAACTTGGAAGCTGGTCGACCCTCCAGTTGGAACCAAACCAATTGGCTGCAAGTGGGTGTACAAGAACAAATACAAATCAGATGGCTCACTTGACAAGCACAAAGCGAGGCTTGTAGCAAAAGGCTATGCACAGAAAGAAGGAATTGACTATGAAGAAACATTTTCTCCTACAGCAAAATGGGCTACCATCCGTACCTTACTCTCTTTAGCTGCTCAGAAAGGGTGGAAAGTTCATCAAATGGATGTGAAGACTGCTTTCTTGAATGGAGACTTGAAAGAGAATGTCTTCATGTCTCAGCCAGAAGGATTTGTTGTGAAAGGAAAAGAACAAAAGGTATGCAAGCTTGTCAAATCCTTGTATGGCCTAAAACAAGCACCTCGCGCATGGTATGAAAAGTTAACCGAGCATATTTGGAAGTTAAATTTTGAACATTTTGATCTTGATGATGCAACACTATTTATAAAGAAAGTTGGAAGATCTGTTGTGTATCTTGTGGTGTACGTAGATGATCTTTTGATGACAGGGAACAATGAGAGCTATATAGCATCCATAAAGAAAGATTTGAAAAATATTTTTGAAATGACAGATATGGGACATATCCACTATTACTTAGGAATTGAAGTCACTCAACATCCTAAGAATATTTTCCTATCTCAGAAAAAATATGTTGGAGAACTACTAAACAAATTTTGCATGACAGAATGCAACCCTATATCTACTCCAACGGAACAGAAAATGAAGCTCACATCAAGCGAAGGAAAAGAATTTGAGGATGCGACCAAGTATCGACAACTAGTAGGAAGTCTTATCTACCTTACAACAACTAGACCAGATATTTCTTATGTTGTTGGCATACTTTCAAGGTTCATGCATAAACCTTGTGAAGGACACTGGTTAGCTGCAAAAAGAGTTCTAAGATACTTGAAGGGGACTCAAGACGTTGGACTCAAGTACTCTAAAGTGGATGAATTCAAACTTATTGGGTACTCAGACTCAGATTTTGATGGCGATAAGGAGACAGGAGTATCAACTTTTGGATACACTATGAGTCTTGGATAAGTAGCTATCTCATGGAGATCACGCAAACAATCAGTTCTAGCAAATTCAACAACAGAAGTAGAATACGTGGCTGCAGCTGGAGCAACGAAAGAAATAGTATGGCTCAGGAAGATACTTGAAGATTTGCAAGAAAAACAAGAGAACTCCACTCCATTACTGGTCAACAATACTTCTGCAATCAAGCTGGCTAAGAATCCTAGATTCCATGATCGAACCAAACACATCAACACAAAGTATCATTTGATTCGACATCATGTAGAAGCCAAGACAGTCCATCTTCGACATTGTTCCACAAATGATCAAGTTGCAGACATCTTCACCAAAGCACTTGGATGAGAAAAGTTTGAAAGGTTCAGAAACATGCTCGGACTTACGAACACCCCTTCGGATTAAGAGGGGGATTGTTAGAATATAATCCATTAGGGTTATATTATGTAAATACATAAATAAATAAATAGTAGGAAGCCAAACAGGCTGAGCAGAAGGTGAAACCCAACCGCCATGTGATTTGTATAAATATAGGCATTTGCATTGGAATAAGAATCAATTGGGAGTTATTACCAACAACTATAAACCTTCTATATTCCCCATGATCGATCCCCACTCTACGATCTTGCTTTATTTGAGCGATTGGTTAAGGTTTAACCCTCTACAAATCTTCACTGAATTAATCACTGACAAGATCAATTCTTCTATGCAATTCGGAAACTATGGAAATCCAAAGGAACAGAGTTTATATATAGGGTTATATGGAGTGAATGTGGGATGAATTCATACTTCTATAGGACTATATGAAGACATGAAATCCATCAAAACCACACGCAGAGTCTAATCCTCTATTCTTTATTCAATGCACCAGAAATTCAAATACACAACATAATTCTACTTATTCACTCCTTGCTCTTTCTTCTGTGCACCTCTAATTCCTCCATTCATTCTATGTGTAATTTCTATCCCTCTCAAGATCTATGAGCTAATCAAATCTTATTTGAGCTATCCTTAAACCTCTATGACCTATCCTAAGGTTTGTGAGCTAACCTAAGCTTCTGCGAGCCAACAAGATTTGTAAGCTAACTAAGATGCTAAGAAAATAATTGGAACTGATTTAAATACAGGAGGATTCTGTTTCCCGATCCTATAAATAAGGAGTACAGTCCTTATTGATCTCTTCTAACCCTATGACTCACAACTAACTCAATCCTAACTATTACATGTGGAAAAAGATCTATATTCCTTATCCATATTATTCAACTTTTACAAAATAAAGAAAATTACAAATGTATGAGACCCTAGGTCTCTTAACGGTTCCCTTGACCTTGTGAATCCATGAATGACTTCTCCCTCTTTAACCTATGCTCTTGCGTCAACATACCGATAGCACATTGAATACAAAAACCAACTAATACTATTTGGCATAGCTCAGTGGTATTTTTGACAAGTGTTTTTATGGAATCCCTTAACCAAATTACATAAGCAAATAAGCCAAAAAAATCAGCAATATTTGATGGGGGTCATTACATATTACTATTCAAAGCATATCCCCCTTGTATAAAAATTGAACCCTCTCACTTCCTTTAGATAAAGATTTTTCATTGGTCATTGTCTCATCATGTTGAGTGGAGATGAGAACTATGTGAATTCGCAGATGAACCATGCACCACTCTCATTTTTGTACTTAATGGTTACTTGTGTTTTTCCATCAGGCCTCAACTAGGAGTAGGTTCCATTCTTTCTAACCTCTATGACCTTTAATCCTAACTTGGTAGCAAACACATGGGTGAGAGGAATTAACTCAGGGGTTTCATTAGTTACATAACTAGTCCAATAAAGGGTAGAGATCCATGTACTAGTCTTCACACACTATTGCCATCCATACTAATATATCATGACCTAGTCAAGTAGTACATAATTAGGCTGCCAAGAAATTTACACACCCTCACAACACCCTTAGTAACCCACAATAGGTCATGGTACCTTCATACACAAGCTTGGGAACCTTAAAAGTCCTCAAGGCACTTTTATCTAGTCACGACAGTTCTAGAAGGATTAATACATGTCACAACAGCCCTTAGTAGGCTCAAGACAAATCATGGTTTTCTCTAGAAAGCATTAGCAGAATTTACACATATGAAAATGACACAAACATGAAACACAAACTGAATATGAACACTGTGATGAATCTCAGAAACTCAAAAAAATGCTTTTCATTAACACTTCCATTAAATTTTTATAGAGGTACAATCCAAGCACAGAGGCTTCAAAAATGAAATTCGAACCCTTCCCCTCCATAGAGGTTACATTTATAGTGCAATTTACCCCCGAGACGTATCTCGAAACATGGGATCAAAATTAGTTATATTGCGGGAATCAAACCTGAAAGTACATACTAAATCCTAACAAAATCTGACATGGCAGATGCGTTGTTCCCACAATACATTTTGGGAAGGCACACCATGCTATGCATGACCAATCAAAAAGGGAAATATTGACATCTTGGGATTTTTGGCTCGCTTGATGAAAATGAAAACTTCAAGCATATTTTTAATAGGCTACGGATGACCCAGCTACAGGCGGGCCTTCCAGGATGATGATTTCTCACTCTATGTATATATTTCCATTGCTGATCTATAGAAATGGCCAACTCGAATAGCTCCTTTAGGATGACATCCAGTTGAACCAGGGGGCTATGGCCAATAGTAGGGAGATATGATTTGAGAATCATGAATTGAACCAATAGCTCAAATTCCTCACTAATTTTATCGATGATTACCTCTCCCTTTAGCCCACCATTCATACCCTCAAAATTTTCATGGTTTACTCTTGCCTGGTTCATCAGTTTGACATATTTTCTCTGAGGGATCAACTTCCCCTCTGGACCCCAAAACTCAGGAAACCCTTTCTAAAACTGGGGCTAGAAAAATCTGATGAACTTTTCTACCCCTTGCTGAATAATCATAATCCTAGTGAACTCGACCTCTGAAACTCCTTCCTCATTAGTGATGGCTAGGTTCAGGGAGTTTGTTGTAAGATTCTTGGTAGTAGTGAAAGAGAATTTGTTTCCTGATAGCTTGATTAGCTCCTCAGAATGCTTCTGAGTCTTAGCCTTGGATTTCTCTTTGAGGTTCCCATAGGTGGTCAACATTTTCTTTTTTCAGTCTTAAATTTCCCTTAAAAAACAAAGGAAAAATAATACTTCTAATAATTGAGTAGAGACTCCTCACCCCCTTTCTTCATTAATTGTGTGGTTCTTAAGTGCTTTCTCTCTATGTGTAGTGGCTAGATTTACAACCATTAGTTGCTGCACAATCACCAACTAATTTGCAATGTTTCCCCTAATAGGGTTTATTAAATAAAGCTCCTCTTCTTTCATTGTCTTGAGGGAATTAGATTAAAAATTAAATTCCCACTCCAGGTTGATCATGTCCTCCTCTACGTCTATCCTAGGCTTCTTGTTAGGGGTTTTTTCATCACACTCCATATCCTCCACCTATGACCAAGACCTTATTCTAAAAAAATCACTATTTAGGGGCAAGGGAGTAGCTAGAACTGTACCTTGCACTTCTTTAGGAGCCTGAATTTTCTCTGCAGGAGTGCAATCAAAATCATAGGAAAGAGAATTTTACTCCTGGGACAAGTCGGGGATCATGAAGTGAATAAATAATAGCCTTTGTATGTGGACCTTCCTATGGGAAATGATCCCCTTAGGATTGTAATTCTATGCACGAGTCACCTAAAAATTCATGTCCTTCAAAACTTTCTCCACCATTGGTAATGCTGCTGGCTTCTTCACAACGAAGGGCCCAAAATTAATAGGGTATTTGATCCAAGAGTCCTTCTTGTGAGCAATAAAATGCTTCTCATCAACAGAAATCCTCTGCTTGATCAATTCTAGTGTGAATAATGAGGGAGTTAGGTAAACTGGTAGCATGAAAGGGGTAGCCAAAAAACCATATACCCTGATAACTGAATACTTTTGCATCATGAACCAATCTCCAATACCCTCTTGTTGCAAGGAAGCCTTCATGTATTATGATATCCTCTTCTCTTTAGGGTTGAATAGTTTGAAGATGCTGAGGACAATTATGTCAATGAACAGGGTGTAAGACCAGTCCTAAATATTCTGGATAGACTAGGGTCAGTCTTTGAACACCTCTAGATCCATGAACTCAAGGGTATTCCTGTTGGAACTAACTATGATGGAAAATAGATACAACCGGTATCTAAAGTGCTTATCCAAATAAAACTTCTCAAGTTGAGAATTGATTTCTCTGGCCAAGAACTCATCGAACTTAATTCCTTCTTCAAATTGACTCAGGTGAAGGAGAATTCCTAGCATTACTTTAGAGACCATGATATTGCTATCAATACCTAGGATTTGACTGAAGAGGGAGATGGCTGATATGATAAGATTTATGAACAATTCAGAGGAGAATGGGGTGATAAGGGTCTTTGAGGGAACTAGGGTGTTCAAAATGGTTTGGAACAATTTATTCTTGGATTCTAAGTCAGATTTCTTGAACACCTGCAAAACCTATGATTTGGTAAAGGGGACCGGGGCTTGACATTGAGCTTCAGAGAGACCCATGGAAACCCTGATAGCTTCTGGTGTAATTATGCAAACGACATGGGAGTGGGTATCATCTAAGATGTCCTTCCCACTGGGGGAATAATTGGAGGATACCCTTTGGACACTCTAGGAAATCGGGAAATTGTTCTAATGTGAACCTTATTAAGGATGAATTTAAATTTACCAATAGTTTTGAATGGGCTCCGGAAGGTGACAACAAAGCGTTATGGGCTTCAGTGACACTGGAAAACTATAAACGAGGATCATAAGAATCATAAAGTCAATTGTGGATGATCTCCTTAGATGGGTGAAGGGTTTTTACAGATGAGGCCATGGAGGGATTGTCGAAAGGGTTGATAAACGATGAACGAGTACCTGGTGGTGACGGTCGACACTTTCAGAGGTTGTAGTTGTATCCAGCTGACTCATGCTTGGAGGACGTTGGATTTGCAGGGTGGTGGGTGTATTAATAGAATGTTAATGTCAAGTTGATTAGCCTTATAAACCATCATGCTACCTAAAAGTGACCTTTGTACCTCCAATATTCGAGAGCAATATCCAATGGGGAAGGGCCCACCATATTTCACAAATTTGTTTTTTATCTTCATAGTTATATTAATGGGTTAAAATCTTAAATGTCTTGGATTTAATATAAAACCAAAACATTATATAATTGATGTTTGGATTTGGTTATTAAAAGGTGGAAGCTTGTATGGTGTGATATATGGTTGTCATGTGATGGCAACGTCTATTTTGGAAAGCATATGGGAGTACTACATGAATATTCCTAACCGTATATTGGAATTAAGTTGAGAGGCCAACTCTCGAGGAGCCAATTCGAGAAATTGGGTTGGCTTTATTTTCAAATGGCCAAAAAAGGGATTGGACAGATTTGAAAACAAAGTATACTTTTTATATTTGATTATTCAATATTATATTTTATAACATATGTGTTCATTGTAATTTGCAGTGGTTTTTTCTTACATGGTGTGCAAATTGGTTCTATGTAGGATGTGAAAGGAATATCATGTCGGGGTTGAAGAATTGATAGAGTTTGCAAAAAGACATTTAGAGGATAATAACACCACAAGATTCCCTTGTAAAAAATGTTTCAATGTTGCAGTATTGACGTTTGAGGGAGTAGACGACCACTTGATAATTCATGGTATAATAAGTTCACATAAAACTCGGTTTTTCCATGGAGAGAGAGTTCCTACTCAGGACTATAAATTTGACAAGAGAAATAAATTCCACACAATAGAGATGCATGATTTTCCTCAAGAAACTACACATGGTGATGAACACATAGTAGGGAATCAATATGATAATCATAATGATGAGTTTGCAACATTGCTTACAAATGATACTGAATTTCTTAAGAATGACGAGCATAATGAGACAACCATGGTTGATGATCATATGGTTGAAATGGTGAATGATTCTTATCAATATTATAATGAAAATATAGATGTGAATTGTGAAAATGACCAAGTAGAATCAATGGAAGAAAAAAATGATATCAATCAATATCTAAACTTAATTGAAGATGCCAAGGAACCATTGTACCCAGGCTTCACTAGTTTCACTAAGCTATCGACCACTGTGAAATTGTACAACCTTAAAGTGAGAAATGGATGGTCTGATGCAAGTTTCACCCAGTTGTTGAAGTTGCAAAGAGAAATTATTCCAAAAGGAAATACACTTCCAGAATCTACATATGATGCAAAAAGTTTGATTAAATCATTGGGGTTGGAATATGAAATGATACATGCATGCCACAATGATTGCATTCTATTTTAGGGAAAATATGAAAAAATAAATGAATGCCCAACATGTGGCGAATCAAGATGGAAGGTTGATGCTCATTCAGAAAAGGTGCATACAGGTGTCCTAACTAAAGTGCTAAGGTATTTCCCTATAGTGCCGAGGTTGAAGAGAATGTATATGTATGACTTTTAACTCTTATAATTCCATTATATCATACACCTTCATGTACTACCAACCTACTAAAAAACCATCTTCTTTAATCTACCAAGTATTGCAATGTATATATGATTCTTTATGTTTTTGTTACAGCTCTACATATCTTTCACAAAAAATGAGGTGGCATAATAAGAATGCAAGTAAGGATGGAATAATGTGCCACCCAGTTGATAACCTCACATGGAAAACTATAGATTATAAATGGTTTGATTTTTCCAATGATCCTCGCAATGTATGACTTGCAATGCCAGTGGATGGATTTAATCCTTTTGGAAGCTTGACTAGTACTCACAGTGCATGACCAGTAGTACTAGTCACATATAAACTTCCGCCATGGTTATGCATGAAAATGAGCTTTTGTTTGTTGTCATCGTTAATACCTAGTCCCAAGCAACAAGGAAATGACATAGATGTTTATTTGGAACCATTGGTAAATGAGATCAAACTAACATGGGATGAAGGGACAAGTACATACAATGCTAATTCAAGGTCATTATTTAATATGAAGGCTATATTGATGTGGGTAATTCAAGAATTTCTTGCTTATGGAAATATGGTTGGTTGCACGACTAAAGGGTTTTGCGCATGCCCTACATATGGAAGGAACATAGATTCAATGTATCTAAAATATAGTAGGAAGTGTGTGTACATGGGACATAAGAGATATATTCCAATAAATCATAAGTATCATTCTAAAAAAGGACCATTTAATGGGAAGTCTGAGATTCTCATTGCACCTATTATGATGTATGCGAGGGCCACCCAAAATCATGGTGTGTGCATAGATCTACAAACATTAATGTGATCAAGTGTAAAGGATAAAAACCCTATACATCAAACCACAACATATTATGGAGTGGTTCAAGAAATAATGTTATTGGACAACTATTTGGTGCAATATCCATTGCTAAAATGTGAATGGATAAATGTACACAAGAATAATGGAATGAAAGTTGATGAAATTGGTTTCAACATGGTTGATGTGAAGATATTCTTGAGTAAGGATAGAGTGCAAGATGATCCATTTCTTCTATCATCACAAGAGAAACATCTATTTTATGTACAAGATCCGGTAGAGAATGACTGGTGTTTAGTTTTGACATGCCCTCCGAAGGGACCAAGAAATTGTAATAGAGATGAATTAGAGTATGCACATTTATCAAGTGTTGAAGATTTTGAAGGGATGAAATGCAAAGAGGATGAAGCTATAGGTGATGGTGGTATGGATTATGTCTGATAAGATTGTGAAGGCACATGGTTGGATGTTGTTCAGTAAGTACCATGCATGATTTATTTCTCAGTTCTCATTTAAGTTGTATCTGTGAAAATTTATATCTTAGATTATTACTTGGATTTACCTTTCATGCATATATTTTTTGTTCTGCTACTGTTTATGCATGGATCTTATCTATTTTATTCTGTTATGTAACTTTCATTTATTTTTACAATAGATAGATTGTGTGTGGTGAATTGAGAGTGATGTGAGGGGGGGGGGGGGGGGGCCTGTTGATGCCTGGAAATTTGCAGGTAAAAACCGTTAGGGATTCTCCCCAGTAAATGTTCCCAACTAGCTCGTTACTGTTTGGTATGGGGAATCCGTCTGGTTTACGGTTCGACTACTGTAGGTCAAGTAACAAAAATAAAAGGTTTTACCGGTTATGACCTGGTCCACCGTGTATATTTTAGTTTTTTGAATTTAATTATGATATGGAAGTTCCTATCTAAGAATGTAGACTGATAGAGAATATTAGGAGTGGTCACAATGTGATGCGTAGGTTCTTACCTCTCATCTTAACTCACTCACATCTAAATCACACACAACAAGAAACTAAAACTAACTATCTAACCTATCCCTAGGGAACAAGATTATCATTTATCAATGAGTAATGTATTTCTGTGCATGCATTAAGAAAACTCACAGATAACTGTTACTTAATTCAAAACACATGAACATTAATAGATATATGAACAACAATATAGCTCATTGTTTATGAAAAGCCTTCATTACTCATAGTGGAAATTTCATAGAATAAACTAGAGCGCATTCATAACAAGAACATAGGTTTAAAGAGTTAGAATGATCTCACAGTTAATAGACAACAGTTGAAAACGAAATAGTTCACATTCAACAAATCCATAGCACAGCATTTGAAATCTTCCACCAAGCTTTCTCCAATAGGAAACTTGTAATTCTTATTGCAAAAAAAAATAGTTATTCTTACAGCATAATCTCACAAATCTATTTGGGAAAAATTCCTATCCACTATCTAACTCTCCTATACTTATACAACAAGCAAAACTCTTGGGCTGCCCCTTGATGACCTTTGGTCCCGCCCCCAACTGTTCAAAACCACCCTTTTTGTCTCTTTGTGAGTGCTCATGATTTATACAATACGTTACATTTCAGATTAAGTTTTTGTTGATGTATTTGTAACTTCAGAATGTATTCATATATGTATCTTATGTATTGTAACCCAATGTTTATTCTGGGATGTATCTATAATGTAATTGAGTCATGTTGTCATGCCTCGATGTTCCGATTGGGAGAATCAATAATGTAAACAAGTCATGTCAAGTCATAGTGGGTAACCCTTTGATTGTCTAAGGGTTAAAGTCCCCGCAGTTTCGGGGAACTAGGGTTATTAGACTCTTCAAGTAGAGGTTGGCCCTAGTAGGGCTTTAGTCATGTGGAGATTAGTATAAATAGAGAGCTGGAATCTCTATTTAAAGTAGAGGTCGGCCCTAGTAGGGTTTTAGTCATGTCGGGATTAGTATAAATAGAGAGTTGGACTCTCTATTTAGAACACATCACTCACACACTCAAGTGTAGCGCATAGTTGAGGAAGGAGAAGACACTAGGGCTAGACAAGAAGAAGATTACTGCTGTGGGGAGTGGATCTTACTATTTTGGTGTTTTAACTTTTGTGTTGATTCTATCTCTGAGGAAGTTGCAGGGTTCGCTCCATTTATGGTTTCCCTGATGAAAAACACTGTGTTCATTGTCTATTGTGTTTGATTGCTGTACTTGTTGTTCTCTTAGTAAAGATCCTAACATAATGCTAGCTTGAATGTTGAAAAACTAACATGGTATCAGAGCTAACCTGAGAAGAAGATAGTGTGCAGCTGTGGGAACTAGGGATTCCTAGTTTGTTGATCTCTCTCCATAGATTTTTAGCAAAATTAAGGTGGAATAACTCTCCTCCTTAGGGCGCATCTTTCTACCGAAGCAGAATCCAATTCTGAGGTTTTTCAGTTTTTGACCCGACACTACTGCCAAAAATTAGGGCTTTTCACAAAAGAGGAATTTTTTAGTGAGCCTAGGCGTGGATTGATCTCCTCCCCAAAATCAAATTTAGGGATAAATTTCAAGGCATTTGGGTGGACAGAACTTCAAAAAAGCAAAACCCTAATTTGCTCCTAAACCAGCTCTACAAGATTTCAGCTCAAGTTTTAGATCCGACATCTTGACCCTGGTAAGATCTAAAATATTTTGTATTTCCATTTGAGGTTCTCAGTTAAGATGTCTGATCATACCAAGCTTGATGAAAATATTGAGGGACCTGATAACTTCTGAGCTTGGAAGTATAGGATCTCCTTGGTCCTGGAAGAGAATGAGTTAGACTCCTACATCCATGAGGAGGTTCCAGTTCCAGAGGGAGATGAGGATAAGGCATTGCATAAGAATACATTGTTTATGGCAAAGAGGATCATTGCTGATTCTATCAAGGATAACCTTATTCCACAAGTGTCATCTCTCAAGACACCTAAAGCTATGTTTGATGCCCTAACCAAATTGTTTGAAGGGAAGAAAATAAACCAGAATATGACTCTGAGATACCAATTGAAGAATGTGAAGATTCAGAATGTAGAGACCATCCAGTCTTACTTCACAACATTTTATCAGATCAAGGAACAACTAGAAGCAGTAAATGAAGAAGTGGAAAATGCAGAGATTGTGATGACTACCTTGAATGGCCTTCCTAGGTCATGGGATTCTTTCATCCAAGGAATCTGTGCCAGAAAGAAGTTAGTCAAATTCAGTAGACTATGGAAAGAGTGCTCTCAAGAAGAAGCTCAGATAGCAGCTCGAGAAGAAAAGATGGGAAGTGAAGATCAAGATCTCACGGTACACTCCAAGTCACACTCCAAGTCACACTCCAAGTCAACAAGAAGGAAAACTCATCACTTCAGAGGTAAGCACTCTCACAAAGATAACAATAGAAATTATTTGTCTAGGATCATATGTTATACATGTGATGAAGCAGGACATTATGCAAGGAATTGTCCTAAGAAACCAAAGCCAACAAAGCGGAGCAACAAAAGAAGACATCATGCTCATACTGCAGAGGATGATGAACCATCCAAGAAAAGATCCAGATATGAAAGTGAAGACTCTTTAAGTGAGGATGAATATGTTTTGATCTCCACTCTCACAGGTAACATTACTCATGGAAGTGATGATTGGCTCATAGACGGCGGGGCTTCCAAACACATGACTGTATTCAATAAATTCTTTGTGAGACTGTCAAAACATGAATCATCTCACAAGGTGAAGCTAGGAGATGAATACCAATATCCAATAAAAGGTAGTGGGGAATCTCCCTATAAGCTAGACTCTAGAAAGTCTCTAACAATGAAGGAAGTATTGTTTGTGCTAGGACTCAATAAGAACCTTCTCTCCATATCAGCATTAGATGCAAAAGGAATGCGGGTTGCATTCATAGATGGTCAAGTCATCATGTGTCCAAAAGGAAAGACTATCGATGATTCGGTAGTGATTGGAGAACAAGAAGGAGCTTTGTACAAATTGAAGGGCCATCCAGAACAAGCCTTAGTCCATGACACAGTAGAGCCAAGTGAACTTTGGCATATAAGGCTTGTACATGTGCATTACAGAGCACTACCTATTGCAAGCAAAGCTATTGAAGGTCTTCCAGAAATCCAAGCAAAACATGATGGGGTTTGTAAAGGATGTGCGAAAGGAAAGAATACAAAGAATTTCCAAGCGACGAAAGCAAAGCAAAAGGAATCTTGGAAATCATCCACTCCGATGTATGCGGTCCTATTTCATCAAACTCTCTAAGCGGGTATGCATATTATGTTTCTTTTATTGATGAATTTTCTAGGAAGACATGGGTTTACTTCATGAAGAACAAAGATGAAGTATTCAGTAAGTTCAAGGAATTCAAATCCTTGATTGAGAACCATACTGAAAAAAAGATCAAGACCTTTCGATCAGATAATGGAGGAGAATTCACTTCAAATGAATTCAAAGAGCTATGCAAAGAATCGGGGATTAAGAGGGAGTTGTCCACTCCTTACAATCCACAATAGAATGGGATTGCAGAGAGGAAGAATAGAACTATCATGGAAGCAACAAAAGCAATGCTTCATGATTGAGATCTTCCTATGCATCTTTGAGTTGAAGCTGCCAGAACAACATTGTATGTATAGAACCATACTCCACATAGAATACTCGAGAACAAGACTCCTGAAGAAGTATTCTCCAGGAAGAAACCAGAAGTCAGCCATCTCAGAATATTCAGCTATCCTATGTACATCCACATTCCAAAAGAGAAGAGGACTAAATTAGATCCTTTAGGAAAGAAGGGTATATTTGTGGGATACTCTAAAAGCTCGAAGGCTTACATAATATATTTCCTAGGATACAAGAAGATTTACATCAGCAGGGATGTGACATTTGATGAAGACACAGCTTACAACAAATCCAGAAAGAGACCTACTAAAGAACCTAAAGAAGCAGAAGCACCCAAAATTCATGATACAACCATGAATGAAGAAACCCAAGAAGAAGATTGAGAATTTGAAGAACCACAAAGACCTATAGATCCACCTCTAGAGAAGAATTGTCATAAGGGGAAAATTACTTGGGTTCGAGAACTTATCCAAGGTGCGGAAAGAAATGGGGCTCCAGAAGAGAATCACAGAGAAAGAAAGAGGACCAAATCCTGATCTGGGTATGTAGCTTTACTATGTGATTTCATTGATAAAGAAACTTCTAGTTATGAAGAAGTGGCAGAACAAAAAGAATGGAAGGATTCTATGATTGAAGAATACCAATCGATCATGAAGAATGATGTTTGGGATGTTGTCCCAAGACCAGATGTGAAGTTATTTGTAACTTCCAAATGGATCTACAAGATCAAACATGCTGTAGATGGTAGCATTGAAAAATACAAGGAAATATTTGTGGCTCGGGGTTTCTCTCAAAAGGAAGGAATAGACTATGAAGAAACCTTTGCACTTGTAGCTAGATACACTTCCATCAGATCAATACTTGCTTTGGTTGCAGTGATGAAATGGAAGATACACCAGATGGATGTCAAGACTGCTTTCTTGAATGGTGTAGTAGAAGAGGAAGTGTATGTCGAACAACCAGTTGGTTTTGAGACACATGACACGAAGTCTCATGTATGCAAATTGAAGAAATCCCTGTACGGTTTGAAACAGGAACCTAGGACCTGGTACGGCAGAATTGATAGCTTTCTATCCAGTTTGGGATTTACCAAGAGTAAAGCAAATTCCAACCTTTACTATAAGGTTGAAGATGGCAACCCAGTGATGCTTCTACTATATGTAGATGATCTATTTGTGATAGGTGCGGATGGGTTGATTGCTGATACAAAGAGAAATCTTGCTACCGAATTTGAGATGAAGGACTTGGGTATGATGCATTATTTTCTAGGTATGGAGGTGTGGCAGAGTGCAGATGGAATCTTTCTTGGAAAAGGGAAGTATGCAGTAGAGATCTTGAAGAGGTTTGGGATGATGGATTGCAAGACTATGGCCACACCTATGGCATTGAACCTAAAGCTATTGAGCAATGCTTCATCAGAGTCAGTTGATGCTACGATGTATCGTCAGATGATTGGGTCATTGATGTAACTAATGAACACAAGACCAGACATTTGCTTTGTTGTGAACACCTTGAGGCAGTTCTTGACAGATCTGAGAAATTTTCACTTGATTGCTACAAAGCATATTCTGAGGTACCTGAGGGGTACAGTTAATTATGGGCTCAAGTACGATGTGAATCAAAGGATTAACCTGGAGGGTTATGTTGATTAAGATTGGGTAGGCAGTGCCATCAATAGGAAGAGCACTTCAGGGTGTTGCTTCAGTATGGGATCAGGTGTGATGTCTTGGTTTAGCAGGAAGCAATCCTGTGTGGCACTAAGTACAGCTGAAGCAGAGTATGTCGTAGCTTGTTCAACTAGTTGTGAGGCAGTATGGCTATGGAAGCTACTATCTAATTTATTTGATCTCCATATGGATGCTACTTGTATACACTGTGACAACTAGAGTTGCATGAAATTTTCAAAGAATCCAGTGTTCCATGACAAGTCGAAGCACATCGAGATCAAGTATCACTATATCAAGGATATGGTGTAGAGAGGAACAATGAAGCTCTAGTATGTTGTGACAGAGGAACACATAGCTGATGTGTTGACAAAGCCATTGGCCAGAGTGAAGTTCGAGTACCTCCGGGAGAAGCTTGGTGTTCTCTAGATCAAGGTTTCCTCCAAGGGAAAGTGATGAGTCCCATAGCCATTTTGACATGGTGAGAGGATTGGTTCCTTCCATGGTCAGATGTAAGGGCTGAGCCATTTTATCATGGTGAGAGGATTTGATTCCTTCCATGTCAGATATGAGTGTTGAGATCCATATCCATTCTGACGAGTAGGTTAGATATAAGGGCTGATCCATTTTTTCATGGTGAGAGGATTTGGTTCCTTCCATGTCAGATATGAGTGCTGAGATCCATAGTCATTATGATGAGTAGGTTAGATACAAGGGCTGAGACATTCTATCATGGTGAGAGAATTGGTTCCTTCCATGACAGATGTGAGTGCTGGCCATTCTATCGAGTAGGACATATGTAAGAGCAACTTCTATTCTGGGAATGGAGGTACTTGGTCAGTTTCCAAGAACACTCAGTCTGGGACTGAGAGAGCCATTCTGACGAGTAGGTCAAATGTAAGGGCTGAACCATTATGTCATGGATAGAGGATTAGGTTCCTCCCATGTCATATGTGAGTGTTGGACATTCTGTCAAGTAGGACAGATGTAAGGGCAACTGCCACTCTCTGGGAGAGTGGAGGCACCTAGTCTGTTACCAGGTAGCTCAGTCTGGGACTGGGGGCCATTCTAGCGAGGGTGTAGGATTTAGTTCCTACCAGGTCAGATGTGAGTGCATGCCCTTCTAACGAGGGTGTAGGATTTGGTTCCTAGCAGGTTAGATGTAAGTGCAGAGCCTTTCCATCAATGTGAGCAGGATGCAATTCTAGCCTGGATGAAAGTATGGAAATCTTTCATCATTGTGAGTAGGATGTGTTCCTTCCTGGATGGATTTAAGTGCATAAATATTCTATCATTGTGAGCAGGATGTGATTCCAACTTGGATGAAAGTATGGAAATCTTTCATCATCGTGAGTAAGATGTGTTCCCGCCTGGATAGAAGTATGGAAACCTTCCATCATTGTGAGCAGGATGTGATTCCCGCCTGGATGAAAGTACAAAGTTCTTTCATCACTGTGAGCAGGATGTGTTCCCGCCTGGATGGAAGTGAGTACTATGCCTTTCTGACGAGTAGGTCAGATGTAAGTGCTAAAGAATACCTACATGTTGGCTAGGCATAGAACCAGTATGAAAGAAGGATGGATCTATGGAACTTCCTATGACGAGAAGAATCGTGAGATATCACATATTATGATGACCAAAGGAGATTCAGATCGAGCTATGATCCAGATCCAATTATGATGACTCCAAGAGATCCAGATCGAGTGATGATATAGATCCAGTTATGATGACTCCAAGAGATCCAGATCGAGTGATGATCTAGATCCAACAGTGATGATATAGATCGAGTGATGATCCAAATCCAATGATGATGTCCCATGATGATCCAGATCGAGAGATGATCTAGATCCAGTGATGATGTCCCATGATGATCTAGATCGAGAGATGATCCAGATTCAAAGAATGAAGATGACTTGAAGACTCAGAAGACTTGAGAGGCAGATGATGAGATGATCCAGTTGATACAGAGAAGAAGACCAGTGCTGAAAATTGTGTTAGAAGAATACCTTCCTAGTTAAGAGGGAGTGTTGATGTATTTGTAACTTCAGAATGTATTCATCTATGTATCTTATGTATTGTAACCAAATTTTTATTATAGGATGTATCTATAATGTAATTGAGTCATGTTGTCATGCCTCGATGTTTCGATTGAGAGAATCAATAATGTAAACAAGTCATGTCAAGTCATAGTGGGTAACCCTCCAATTTCCTAATGGTTTAAGTCCCCACAGTTCCGAGGCACTAGGGTTATTAGAGTCTCCAAGTAGAGGTCATCCCTAGTAGGGTTTTAGTCATGTCAGGATTAGTATAAATAAAGAGCTGGACTCTTTATTTAGAACACATCACTCACACACTCAAGTGTAATGCATAGTTGAGGAAGGAGAAGACACTGGGGCTAGACAAGAAGAAGATTACTACTATCAGGAGTGCATCTTACTATTTTGAGGTTCTACCTTTTGTGCTGATTCTATCTTTGAGGAAGTTGCGGGGTTTTATCCATTTATGGTTTCCCCGATGAAAAAAATTATGTTCATTGTCTCTTGTGTTTGATTGTTGTACTTGTTGTTCTCTCAGTAAATATCCTAACATAATGCTAGCTTGAATGTTGAAAAACTAATAGTTTTTAGAGAACTTTATAAAAAGGGACTAGCTTGGTAACCGTCAAAATTTTCCCAAGCCTGGGCCTTTGCTACTATCGATTATGCTGAGTAATCCATTGGTCTTTTGAGATCTTGTTGATCTCAGACCTTCACTTTTTCCTTACCTTTCTATCTCTGCTTCTTTATGATTCAACTTCTTCTTTCCTTGCTGCCTTGTCCTTTAGCCATGTCTTCTTTGCAGCAATCATCCTGTCATGAACATATCAGATTTTTAGACCATTTAGCATTTAAAAAAGTAACACAAACTGTATCAATACATGCATTATGTAAAATGAACTATAAACAATATTAATGCATGAAAAGATAAGGCAAAGGAAATCCTGCAAACTGGGTCTGAAATCTGCTAAATCCACTGTCCAAACTAAAATACAAGCCTGATAAAATAGGCTCCTTATCTCAATCCAGGACGCATCTGGACCAATTCAAAATGCTCCGATGAAAGAATGAATCATAGAAATGTAACCACCCATCTGAAACCTAAACTGGGCTCTTCACCTTGGAGAAAAACTAGACTCATCCAAAACCCAAGGAGAAACTCCGCCATCCCAAAAAATAGAGTAAAAGCACACAAAAATGGCTAGAAAAACCCTCACTAGCAAGAAAATACTAAGTATCAGGTAGACAAACTCTTCACAGGCGAAAGAAACAACTGTATGTTGGACGGTCAGTTCACTAAGCCACTGCAATGGTGGAATTCACACAGACTAAGGGTTTCGCGAAAAAATAAAATGTTGGAAAAATAAAACACTAAAAACCGTACAGGCATCAGAGATTGGAAGGACTAATTTCAATGCATCAACAGGATAGTCTGCTAGAAGGCCGCAACGACGAAAAACATTCAGACTACGGCTTCCGCAATCAAATGAAAACTTCGGCGATTGGAAACTTTGAGGACTATGAATCAGTGACCAAAGGCTCAATGCTACCGCCGTGTCGGCAACGCAAAGGACTAGCCCCCCAATCAATAGTCAAAACTATTCCGATAGTGAAAAAAAACATCGCAAAGTAAAAAATTTGATCAATGAAACCAAGGCATCGATGAAAGTAAAAAATATCCATCAGCCCATTCTCTATTTGTCCTCCGAAACGACGGTGATATAGAAGGCTAATGCTTCGACCATGATAAAATAAAATCACCGACAGTCCAAAAACAAATGAGATAATAGTGCGTCGGTGAAAATAAGAACTGTCCATCATGACGCTCCTTGCTTACCCTTCGGAACGGCAGCTGCGTAGAGAACTACCGCCCCGACTCAATCTTCAACAAACCTCCGACATCGATAAAATCAAACCATTTACAAATCAAAACTTAAAGTTCCAAAGTCAAAAGCATTAGCTAGACAAAGGCATTTTTAGATCATTCAACTTTGGAAATGAAAGAGAGCAGTTTTCCTCAAATCAAACTTAGAAATTCAAAATTGTAGCAGAGGAACAACAGAGTCCAGCAATCCAAAACAAATCCAGGAAAGATAAAATCAGAAGGAGGGTCTAAAATTTTTCAAAAATTTGGGAAAAAGGTTGCAGATGCAACAATTGGCGACTACCTGGTAAACACAAATCTCTAGACAACTTCTTCTTTGAGCAACAGACTGTTTTGAAAATAAAACCAACATGTTGAATTCTTTTAGATGTCTAATTTCCCAAATGGAAAATGTATTTACTTTTAATCATTGATGATAGTCCAATTTAGGAAAATGGAAACCAAGATTTCAAAGTCAAGATAACTCTTTTGAGGCCACAAATATGAGTTTCATTTTTTACCTTTGTCTTTGGGTAGCTTCCAGCTTGGACACCACAGGATTGTAACATATGGTAAATATAAATATTCATTTGTTCCTCATTCCCATGCCATTTTGCACTTTTTGTGCTTTCGGACTTTTGTACTTTTTGAGTCCTCCTACATGCCTTTCTTTCTAAATTTTTTATTCAGGCTCCTCTATCCATAGTGTCCTTTTGTGTGAGAGATGTATTTAATTTTCAGCTCATGGGCAGAGAAGAAATTTGGCAATTTTGTACTCATATGGTTCAGTACTTTGTTTTGATACACATTTCTTTCTTAGGAGATTTTTTACTCTTATTTTCCTTTTTGGCTTTCAATTCTTGGCATGGGATCATTTATATATAATATACTGTTACCCTACTTACTCTCATGGGTCCTTACTATCACCCCCTCAGACATTTTTAAATGTGAGATGGATGGAGCCTCAAAATAGTATTCCAGACCTTTTGAACCTGAGTTATTTTACAAGGATTAAGTAGGGCTTCAATGTGTTCATAGCCATTTAGGAAAACTACTAAACTAGAAGAAATTATTTCAGACAAATCAATAGTACACAGTCTTATAATCAAGGATTTTTGTTAACTAGAATTTTGATGCTCTCCATGCAACCAAAATTTTGCTTCTTTATTGGAATCAATCAAAATCTAACTAAAACAAACAGAAATAAAATAAATAAATAAACAAACAACCCAATTTATTTATGTACAAAACAAAAACAAAAAATCAGGAAAAATAAGGTTTGAGAACTAAACCATTAACTGGTAAGTTCTCTTCCCACCCCTGTAAATATCGCAGCTTGTAGGTTGAGGGGACAAGCTTTGCTAGAATCTGAAAAGGGCCTACCCATACATGTTGAAACTTTGTGTGTTTCCCCTTTTCATCATGTGGGTGATCCCACTTAAGAACCATATCTCCCAATTCAAATTCCTTTTTTCCAGCTTTATGTTTATCAAACCACCGTTTCATTACTTCCTGTTGATGCTTAAAACGTTCTTTAGCTCTAGCCCTAGTCTCTTCTTCCTTCAAGAGATTATAGAATCTAATCTGTAGGATTTTTTTATTTGTTCCTCTAGACTCCTGAGATATTATAGAATATGGTAGCATAATGTTAGGAGGAATAATAGCTTCTTTTCCATAAATGAGGGTATATGGTGACACGCCTAAGGAATTCTTGGGAGTGACCCTCTCAACCCAAATAGCATTCGGTAATGCTAAATGCCAACTTCTCTGGTTTTCTATCATAGTCCTTTTTAAGATCTTCATGAGATTATTGTTTGTAGATTCTACCAAACCATTTCCATGTGGGTAATAGTTCACAGAATAATGCAACTTGATTCCTCTTTCATGAGCAAATGCAGTTAATCTAATTGAAGAAAAATAAGTAGCATTATCAAAAAGCAGGGAAATTGGAACCGCAAACCTGGTCATAGTATGATCTTGGAATAAATCCATGACCGCATCTTCATTCACTTTACGTAACAGAATGGCCTCGACCCATCTAGTGAAGTAGTCAGTTGCTGTCAAAATGTATTTTTGTTGCAAGGAAGAATTTGGTTGTATCTCTACAATGATATCAATCCCCTATTTCTCAAATGGTTCTCTTATCATCACAGGCTTCAATGGTCCTACTGCTTTGGCTTTTCTTCCCCCACACATCTGGTAGATATCACACTTTCGAACATGGGCATGCGCATCCTTGAACAGTGTGGGCCAATAGTATACAGCTCTGAGAATCTTATGGGCTGTCGTATCTCCAGAAAAATGACCTCTAGTAGGCCCATCATGTAACTATTCTATGACCTTCTTCACATCTTCTTTCTCTAAGTGTTACAGAGAGAAATTCCTATGGCTTGGGGTACCACAACAGACAGCTTGACTCCAGAAATGAATCCTTTCCAATATGCAATAGAAACTAAATGTCTAACACTAAAGGATCAGACCTCGTACCTTATTCCGAACGGTTGAAGTAGATCCCCGTTGAGCTTTCCAACTTCATCTTGAATTGATATATTACTTCCTCAACAACAAGTAAACAATACAAGCATTCTATATATCATAGTGTTAGATCTATTCTAGCATATATAATCAATAATGTATAAGCATTTGACATAATCCAATGGATAAAATATTCATTCAAACACACATTATTGGACAGGAAAATATATTTCTATTAATATAAATCAGAGATTACAAGATACAACCTCTGAAGGCATGTTTGTGAACCGGAGAAACTTAATCCCCCACTTGGGCCTCCACCACTTCAATCCTCCATCTCTCGATAGCAAGCTCACAAGCCAAAGAAAATCTTGGGAAGAGCACAAAAGTGCTCCAAGGGACAAAGGGATGTAGACTCAAGCATAAGTTCCGCCAACAATGGACTATAGTTTCTTTGCTCTCAATTCTCTCTTATGCCTTCAATGTACCAAGGGGTTCTTTATATAGCTTTTCAAAGGGGTAATGAAAGGTCTAACCCAAGCGATCTCAAGGAATAGGGAAGGCCAGGAGTCAAGTGAGTTGGATCCATGTCAAGGAAAACTCCAAAAGGATTTGGATTTTGTACACATCCCGATGTACGCGGTTTTAGTGGTTGAACCCACGTATATACGCGCTTATAGG
Organism: Pseudotsuga menziesii; assembly: GCA_001517045.1. NCBI lineage: Eukaryota > Viridiplantae > Streptophyta > Pinopsida > Pinales > Pinaceae > Pseudotsuga > Pseudotsuga menziesii. The sequence continues at coordinate 34,432 of LPNX011030807.1, read as the reverse complement.
TTTAAAATTCGCGTGTATAATTTTTCACATGTTTTTAGGGATGGTCAAGGAAACATCAAAGGACAAAAAATGGTCCATGGGGTCTAAGGAGTCTGCAGCAGGATAGGGGAAGGCCATACAAAGTGTGATTCACCTGAAGTGGTGAAATCAGCTATAACATATGCCCCCTAATGTGTGAGGTCAAAGGGGTCATACAATGGCCAAAATACATTATAAGTCCATCCCAGAAGTGGAGTGATGAAGGATCCCAAATGGAAGACCAACCATCCAATCAACATAGTAAAATAATACAACTCTGAATATAACTGCAAATACATCTAGCAGTCCCAGATACATAAGAGTAAAATGGCCATGAATAGGCATGATACAAGATATCACATAAGTGGTCATCGCCACATACAATATACATAGATCAGAATCTCCATGATGAAGATATACAAAGGACCATGATATCCATAATGGCTGAAGATATATAACTGATCAATATCTCCATAATGGCTGGAAATGTCTGACATATACTGGAATCAAGTCACGAGAGCTGAAATCTCATGAACACTGGCACGATCAAGGAGGTAGCATATAAGAGATGCCACCAATCTAGAAGGTCTTCTACACAAAACACTACGAGTACATGTCCTACTATGCAAATAGAGGTGTCGAGGTTGAACATAGTAGTCCATCGTCTAATTACCGGTCATTAATGTATACTATTAATAGACGTGAGATCACCCATCGATAATGAAAATGGGAATCAAGGTACTAGAGTGCAAACTAACAAGTGTGAATAAATGTGTTGAGGTTGAACACTTGAGAGGATCCATCGATCAAGGGACATTGATGTATTCCCAAAGATTGTCGATGGTGAGAGAACCTGCCACTGATGACTGCAAGTCTCAAGGCACTCAAAATGACTCTAGATTCCAATCCCAAAATAAATGATCTGAAGTCGATGGGATGAAATCCGCTAGAAGGAGGGCATTAAGGCATCCCTCATCATCCAACATGAGGTACTTAGCAAAGCTCTACATGCATGTGAACTCTAAGGGCCGATATAATGGCTCAACAAGCTCTACATGCATGTGAACTCTAGAGGAGGCAGTAAGGGCCGATCTAATGGCTCAACAAGCTCTACGTGCATGTGAACTCTACAAGTTTTGGTGTCTTGGTGGTTTGAGGGCCAAACCAAGACTATTACAGATGCTGGTGGATTACTGGGATCCAAACTCGGAGTCCTTCTAGATAGATGGGATGTCCTTCACTTAAGAGGTGGAGGACATATACTTCATTATAGGGCTTTCTAGACGAGGGGAAGTAGTGAACCTTCATTCTCGTGGTGGGCCAGGAGGTGGCTTGACTATCAATGAGTACATTGTGGTGTACTGCTATCCAGACACAGAGAAGGTGGGGAGTCAGGTCCCTATCAACGCTATACAGGTGCTGGGCCTAAAGGCCATACTATTGACATTGGGAAACATAGCAAGCTTGGCATCACTCCACCAGGCCTCGCGGCCTTTGATGTTCTATGTAGTGGAGTGCATGAAACCCATGATTTATGACTGAAGCACTACACTACTGAGCAACATGAAACATTAGCTCAGTGAGTGTAAGGTAGGTAGAGTGCGGAACTTTGGGTCCAGCAGTATTTTGAGCACGTTTTTCTTCGAGCGTGTTCCAGGATTGAGCCCCAGAGTGGACATTCTTCTTCACAGGGTTCGAGATCCAACCCAACGACGTTGGGAAGATGCGATGCATAGAATGGGGGGTGGTAGGGTGGCAAACTGATATCCAGCTGACTTCTTTCCATGGTGGAGATGACAGATAGTTTCCATCGATGACTACTCCTATGCGGGGATAGATTTCCGGGGGGAACCGGACATGCCGCTACCACCAGGATTGGCATATGGCAATATAGGTAACGAATATCGACCCTCTCTTTTTTTAAAATTTTTTGAGTTATTAATTTTTTTTTGTGTTTTCTTGATTATATGGAATCAAAAATACATATTTTTGCATGACAATACATAGTGACATCAACCATTTATGTGCAGATGTAGGACCACAATGGCCAGAAGGCTTCCCTCATCATAGACAGAGGGGAAGAGGAGATGATATCACGGGTGTGGATGTGGAACGGACGCTCCAAATAATTCATACCAATTTTGTGAGACTGACACATAGGGTTCCCATGGCACAAGTCGAGGACTTTCCTAAGGCTATGCAGTGGCAGGTGGTGGGTGTACCACGCGCATGCGTGTGATTATTCCGACAGCTAGCTAGAGCCGTAGTGACCTTCCATGATCACAACCCTCCTCCTCCTCCACAAGATTAGACACCTAGGAGTGTATACATTTTGTAATACCCTGTATTATATGTTGGTGGCTCGAGAGCCCCAATTTTGTATCATGACACTATGTATTATCACATTTTGGTTTTTATATAAAATTTTTATGGTGATTGGTTTATTTATTTACATGTGTAAAAATTGTGTTTGTGATTAATTTACTATGAATGAAACAAATTCCAATCTAACACGTACTTAGCATATGAGTCAGGAACTTTATTATTAATTCTTGGAATGTGTATGTATGTTATATTGTAAAATTGCCGTTCTAACAATATCACACATAAGAATCTTCTCAATAACGTTGGATATCTAACATCGTACAAACCATTAAGCTGTGACACTACTAACTCCGAATCAAGATGTACCTTAAGAGAGAGAACGCCATGTGAAATGGCATCCCGTAGAAGCTCAATAATGGCACTATATTCAGCAACATTGTTGGAAGATGGCCATAGACACACGCCTCCTGAAGATAGTACCTGACCCATAGGAGTATAAATCACCCAAGCAGTAGAGGCTGAGTGTTGAGTGTGACGGCTCGCACCATCTGCGAATCCTATGTAGGTGGAAGATTCCATTGACATCTACCAAAAGAAACAGAAACTAATCACAAACCCGATCACGATAAGAAAAATACCTAACTATGCAAAATTGTACAATAATATACAATAAGTAGCCTTGGCTGAAGCTCATGCATAGTATTTCTTAAGATAGAGCCCATTTCTAGGCTCCGCCAAGGCCGTTCCTTCGTAATCCACTAACTATATGAACCCTTCTCTAACACTCACTTGACCACGTAAGGACCCTACCACATAGTATTAAACTTCCCTGCCCCCAAGGGTTCTTTCGGTTGATCCCACAAAAGGACCAAGTCTCCTTCACTAAACCTCCTTGGATGGATAGACTTATCATACTGGACCTTTACGCGATGTTTATTGACTTCTATAGCCACCAAGGCATCTCGATGCTGCTCATCAAGTTGCTCAAGGTGAACCAAACACTCCTCCAATGGTGAAGTGTCTGGTAAGAGTTCTACAGCTAGCTTCAAAGAAGGAATCTCGCATTCAACAAGCAATATCGACTCCACTCCATGTACAAGTTGATATGGAGAAAAACCAGTGGCAGTCTTAATATTGGTTCGATATGCCCACAAATCAGGATATAACATGATATGCCAATTATTCTTGCTTTGTGCAATGGTTCGTTGGAGAATGGATTTAAGTGATTTATTCACTACCTCTACCTGTCCATTCGCTTGAGGGTAGTAAGAAGAGGAATGCTCTTTCTTATACCCTAACTTCGATGCCAACTCTTCCATCATACGGTTCTGAAAGTGCGATCCATGGTCAGTGACAAGCTCTTTCATAATTTGGTTGAATACAAAGTGAGAAGCTATCTCATCGTTGGATTTTACTGTGGGAATAACCTCATCCCATTTCGTGAAGTAATCAACAGCCACTATAATATGATGGTGCCCCCTAGCCAAAACTGGGTTGCAATCCATAAAATCAAGCCCCCACTTAGTGAAGGGACCGGCGGTGATAATGGGATGTAACGTGGTAGGTTTCAAGTGCATATTACATGTGAACACCTGGAAAGGGTGGCACCCCTTGACCGCATCAACACAATCCTTAAAGATCGACGGTTAGAAATAACCTGCTCTTAAAATATTTTGAGCTGTAGAAATCCCAGATAAATGACCACCACATGCCCCTTCATGGAAATCATTCAGCACAACCTCATCCTCTTCATGAGTTAAACAACTTCATAAAATGGAATCTACCCCATGGTGGTACAAAGTGTTATCCGCTATGAGGTAGTTCTTAGAGACCTGACGTAATTGTCGTCGTTCATCTCGCGAGAGGTGAGTAGGGGTCTTCAATGTATGTAAATATATTATGATATCCCCATACCATGGGTCTGAAATTTGAGATTAAGAAGACGTGCTCATCGAAAAATCTATCTTCAGAAGCCAACTCCTCGACCTCGCTCGGGAAATCCGATATAAGCTCTGCAAAAATTAAAGACTTCTTTGATTTTGCCGAAACAAACTCGAGATTGAATTCTTGCAGAATGACAATCCATTTATTATATTTTCCCCCAATCATCCTTCGGGTGATGACGAATTGAAACAGATTGACATGGGGTATAACCAAGGTCTGGAAAAGGAGAATATAATGTCTCAACCGCTGAACCACATGTACGGTAGCTAAAGCAAGCTTCTCGACATGAGAATAATGAATCTCTGTGTCAATAAGGTTCTGGCTCAAATAATATATGACATGCTCTTGGGGCTCCTCATCCTATTGAACCAAAACCATACCAATCGTCTCTAATGACGCGGCCACATATAATAGAAAATCATGGCTATAGTCTGAGGGACTAATCACCAGGGCCGATGCTAGGGCTCACTTCTCCCAATAAAAGGGGGTGTCCTTCTTTAAGAAACGCATGAAGCCTCTAGTCAAATTGGAAAAGTTGACAACAAATATTCATAAGAAGTTTTCCATGCCTTGCAAACACTAAAGATGAAGAATATTCTTCAGGGGAGACAACTAAAGTATTGCCTCAACCTTCAAAGGGTCGACTCTTATACCCTCTTTAGACACGATGAATCCTAACAAACGATCTGACTTCACACAAAATATGCACTTCTGAGGATTTAATCTAATCGAATAGTGCCGGCATATTTCAAATACCAATCTCAAGTGATAGGGATGACACATTCTCATACGAGAATGAGCAGCAAGGTCATCCAAAAATACTTCAATAATTGACTTGAGATCGTGGAAGATCAAGGTCATTGCCCGCTGAAATGTAGCTCCGGTGTTTTTAAGGATGAAAGGCATTTTTCGATATGAAAATGTTCCCCAAGGACAAATAAACGCAGTCTTATATTGGTCCTCAGGTTTAATCTGTATCTAATTATATCCGGAAAATCCATCCATGAAGGAAAAAACCTCGCTACCCGCACACTCATCCAAAATATGATCAATAAATGGTGTGTGGAAATTGTCCTTAGGACAGGCACAATTCATATCACGGAAATCAGTACATATGCAGATCGCTCCCTGCTTCTTATCCACCAGAATGGGGTTTGAAACCCACTCCGTCAAGGGAATGGGATAAATGAAACCAGCTTTCAACAGCTTCTCTATCTTTGCCTTAATCGCGGGTGCTTTCCTTGGATTCACTGCACGCAACCGTTGTGGAACAGGCTTAGCATTGGGGTAAGTCTTAATCTCGTGCTCAACAATACGAGGGTCAATACCTAGCATCTCGTCGTAAGACCAAGCAAAAATATCACGAAATTCCTTAAATAGCTCAGTGTATTCTAGAATCTCAGCATGGGAACATTCCGCCCCAATATAGACATTCTCTATCATGCCAGGATTGTGAGAGATGTTGATAGGAATCATTGAATATATGTTCACCATGTTTCCATTAGCCAATGGACCAGGACAGCTTAATGGAACCATAGGACTACCAACTCTCTGACTAAGAACTGCCCTAAAATCCTCACTCTCCAAGTGGTCAAGCTCGGGAAGGAAGTACAATCTATGATGAAGTTCCTCCCATGGTGGCTCAACTCCCGACATAGCCTCAATAATCTCTTCATTTGAAGGGAAAACTATATCAAGGCATTCGTGTGCATGAGAAGACTATACTACCCATGCCGGTAGCACATAAGGGTGCTCCTCCTTCGTCCGCGAAGAGGAAGGACTAGGCTCTGCAACACACTTGAGATCAAATTGATAAGCTATCATAGTTGCAGGCAATGGTACGTCCATCACGACGAGCTCACTCGAAGTACTCGGTGTAGGAAGAATCCAAGGATCTCCCATACAAATCGTGTGAAAAGACACCGATTTCATAGATGTCGAAGCCTCATTGAAACTAGATCCTATAATAAGGATTGGTGCAGGACAACTAAAGATTCCCATGAGGGATAGATACATTCCTACACCCACACTCCTAGTCGCCGGTTGAGAGTGTTCAACGATCGGGATCAAAGCCCCCAAAGATGCGGTAACAGACGGATTCTTGAATGTCGTTTGATCAATCGTTACGATCTTCCCATTATGTGGAAAGCATACAATGCAGAACAGGGAAGAAGCAATGAATTTCATACTGTACATCCAGTTCCTACCTAGTAAGAGATTGTAGTCAAGGGGCGCATCAACCACCTTGACCTCTATTGCAACGGTCTCCCCTCCCAAATAGACTTTAAGGGAAGGAAGGATGTCGTGTGGCCTAAAATATCTCCCATCGAATGTAGTTAAGATGGTTTTATATTTAGATATCTCGGGGGAACCCAGACCCTTCCAATAGGATAAAGACATCACAGAAGTAGCAGCGCCTTCATCAATCACAGTGCACTTGACGATCATATTAAGACATTCTATGTGAATCAAAAGAGACACATAGTAAGGCAAGTGAGGCTGAAGTCCTGTGGTTTCAAATTTGATCATGAAGGAAGAATCATAATAATTCACACCAAGGGAATAAAGCAACACCTTCCTTTGCCAAGGACAACTCTGAAGCACTTCCAATGCAGACATCGCACAAGGAGTGTGGCCCAAATTCTCGACAACTGAATAGTTCTGGGTGGCTCGGGCATTTGAATTATGCTCCGAACGCTTAAGGACTCCCTTAGGAATGCGAGGTGTAGCATCAGGTTTATCCATAGGTTTCTCAATACGCAAGGGAGACCCTGGTGGATCAGGCTCTTTGCTTGGGCTGGGTTGTGACAAACCATAATATTTCGCACGGGTCACAACTTTCGTAGCACGTACCATGTTAATGCATCTAGCGGATCTTGATCACCACCAAACTGGTCATGGGACCTCGATTTTATATTTTGATTGTGTGACAAAGGATTAGTTAGCACAGCTGGGCGCTGTGCCAAGAATCTCGAGGCTTCCTCGATACGAGGGCACAAGTAAGTGAGGTGATCATCCTTACATAACTTGCAAGGAAACTTAACCTTATGTTTAGCTTACTTGTCCCCCCTAGCATTCTGGCCATTATTGTCATTACTATTAGCATTCTCATTCTTATTCCCACCCTTATGATTATTTTTACCCTTTTTTCTATTCTGTTCAGGGTGCTGGTTACCCTTCTGGTCCGACGAATGCACTGAAAGTACACTCACCGTTTGGGTGGGTTGAGATGAAGCCATAGCTTGTCCCAAGGTAGATTGGTTTATTGACAATTGACTAAATTTTTTTGCAACCAAATCCACAGGTTTCACACTTGCACAACCCACAATGCCATCGGCATGTGGTCCAAGTTTGAATTTGGGGTCGAAACTGGAACGCGGAGCGTTGGGAATAATATCATATAACAAACCAGACTGAGCATAGATCAAGTCCAGTTCCTGTGCCCTAAAAATCACTTGTTCCTCATTCTACACTCCGGATGTGGAAACATCCTTCGCTATATATGGAAATAATGACTTGAGGAACCACTCGAGGAGGAACTCTGACGGTATAAAGGCTTTAATTAACCTCTTCTGTCTATACCACTCTTGAATATGATCAGATATATGTGTGGCCTTATCTTGCCGAAATGTCGACGAGAGTTCAGTACCAACGTCATAATGCACTGGTAGCTAGAAGTGGTTAAGAAAAGTCATCGCAAGGTCGTCAAACAAAGAAAAAGCTCCCCTAGGTAGCTCTATATACCATTTCACTGCAGGCCCTATAAGGCTACGTTTAAATAGCCTCAAACGAATAGAGTCCTGATGTAAGGAATTTGAAGAGCACCATAGGTGAAATGTAGTAACATGTTCGCTTAGATCCTCTCTCAGTTTTCCCTCAAACTTAGGTATGTCCGAAGGAAGCTTAGTAGGGATAGCCAGCCAAGCCAGGCCATGAGCTACAGGATAATTCGTTAATCTTGACAAGTCAGGAAGATTGAGTGTTGCGAGGAAAGGGAGCCTATTTGAGGTCGATGGACCGCTCCTTGATTCATATAGGTCTGATTACCACCATGGCCTTGGCCATAGTGCCCTCCTCCCGTATGACCTGTATAGGGTGGCGTGGAAACCCCATAGTGTGGTGGACCTTGACTATTAGGAGCTATAAATCCATAGTTAGGAGAGTAATCAGGTTGTTCATACCCACCTCCATAAGGTGAATAACCCTGTGCATACTACATCACATAATAGGGTCTATAAGTGATCGCATGTGATGTCCCATGGGACACTCCATAAGTAGGAACATACATTCTGGAAGTAGGAATATACATTCTAAAAGTAGGAATGTGACCTCTAGAAGTATGAGCATGACATCTTGAAACAACGGGAGGTGCATGAAGCTGAGACACAACCGGTCTAGTAACCGTAGTACAGACATGAATCGTAGCAACGTTTCGGCCCAAAGGACCACGTGAATAAGGTGGAGGGTGAACATTTGAAGAAGTAGGGACCGAGGACGGAGGGACCTGAGTAATAATGTATGTACTATTCCCTATCATTACCCATCTCAGGTCTGGTATCCTAATAGGATCTCTAACCCTAGAACTAGGAGGAATATGTGATGTAACTTCCACCACTGGGACGGAAGGTGCAATGTGACTAGTACTCCCAAACCTCTCCGTATGGTAAGGAATGAGATTTCCCCCAGGCATAGTGTTAGGCTCAAAGTCAGATTTGACATGAAATTCCAAATCATGTGTAGGAAAACCAGACATACCATAACTACCATAGCTAGTGCTGGCGGGTTCAAAATGAATCTCGGCATCCTCCAGCATTCCATACTGGTAATGCGTCAATGGGGAATCAACCCTAAAGTGATTAGGTCTATCATGAAAGGTTCCTATCTCAGAAATCATAGGACCTAACTCAGCCAAGTCGGGTGAAGGATCGTAAGTAGGAGTAAACTCCCCATCGTCTACACGGATGGGAGAAGGTGGTTTAGGAATATCCTCTATATGGTCTTCCATGGTGTGTGAATCAATGTGTGAGATAGTTTGCCTAGACTATCTAGGTCTCTCTCCCAAAGGAGGAGGAGAAGTAGAAGGCAGAAGTTCTGCTAAACAACGAGAACGGCGAGGAGCCACACTTGAATCCACAATGACTCAAAAAATAAAAAAGATTCTCTATTTACACAAACCCTAGGAAAACTATCATGCACAGAGCAACCACTAATAAAATCTAAATCCAAATGCAAGCAAACAAGGGCTAGATAAGTGAGCTCCCGAATGAAGTAGGTATGTCTCGCCTAGGAGAGGCTTGAGACTCCCATACACAACAAGTAGAGGTATGTAACCAATTATTGTGGCCCTCAGCTTCAACGCGTAAAGCGACTGTGCTTTCCAACCCCAACCTGGCCGGGACACCCGCAGAATAACCCCTGCAAAGTACCCCCTCGATATCCTAGGTAAGGCGACTAAGGTCACCTCAATATAATCAATGCTCAGGCGGACAGTCGCAGGTGGGATTGACCGTATGGGCAAGGTAGCAAAGCTCGAAACTCTCGAAAGATCCCCCAGATGTGAATACAATCCTAGAAATATCTCCGGTGCTACTCAGTTATGACTAGGGGTCATCCCAATCAATAACTGCTCACACTACCTCGTGCTTAACTCCCTTTTGAGAGGAGGATCTTGAGAAACACTGGTTATACCAAGGATTTCACACACTCACCTAGACAGACACATACATATTTTTTAGTGGTCTTCGAGAATTTACTCACAATGAACTATTCCAAGACCCTAAAACCTAAGCTTGTTGGTGCACCCTAGAAAAGAAAAGAGTGTAATTCATTTTAATTTAGCATTGATTTTAATTGGTTTTATTACTCAAAATAGGGATATGACCGTGCAACTAATGGTGTTATGACACAACATGAAGTAAAATGCACACCTAAGAATCAATGCAAATGCATTGTGTCCATGAAAACAGGGTATGCTACTACGTGAAATGCGCAATTTTTCTTCAAATGATGAATGTAAGCTTTTCTATATGAAGTCCAAACTAGTACTCCAAATCAAATCTAGTGCAAGTACAATGCATGATGATAAGCAAATGTTTTTGGATTTTTTGAAATAAAATGAGATTCAAAAAGAAAAAGAATGATTCTACGACCCCTAGACTCTGCAAGCACACTCAAATAGCACTCAAGCAAAGCACTAAGGTAAAAGGAATCTAATGCACTAATCCTAAACAAAAAATAAAAAATGCCATGACAAGAACCTTCTTAAAAAAAAATAAGCCTAAAAAAACGTTTATGGTCAGAAACAGAGGTATAAACAGACTCAGGCAGTGCCAAAGGAGACTCAACAAACATCAAACTTCACCCAGAAACCATTTAACTTCCACAAAAAGGCAAAACTAAGGGCATACATGACTGTTCGCAGTAAACCCGCGTGTATACATAGAAATCGCAATGAAACCCGCATGTATATGCGACTGTGAGTTAAAAACTCGCATACAGGAAGAACGGTGCATAAAATCAAGGAAAACAGACAAGCTGAGACAAACTTCACACCAATCAAACACTACCAGGAATACATGCCCCCAGACCCGACATAGAAACAAGAGAGAAAGAGAAATTCAAATTCATTGAATGCCGATAAAACCACCCCCAAAGGAAAGCTACTAGGAACTCCCCAACGGAGTCACCAATTCTGTTACGGAGATAAATTTCTATGGCTTGGGGTACCACAATAGACAGCTTGACTCCAGAAATCAATCCTTTCCAATATGAAATAGAAAATAAATGTCTAACACTAAAGGATTAGACCTTGTACCTTATTCCGGACGGTTGAAGTAGATCTCTGTTGAGATTTCCAACTTCAGCTTGAATTGATAGATTACTTCCTCAACAACAAGTAAACAATACAAGCATTCTATTTATCATGGTATTAGATCTATTCTAGCATATATAATCAATAATGTATAAGCATTTGACATAATCCAATGGATAAAATATTCATTCAAACAGACATTATTGGACAGGAAAAGATATTTCTATTAATATAAATCAGAGATTACAAGATACAAACTCTAACAGCACGTCTGTGAACCGGAGAAATAGAATCCCCCACTTGGGCCTCCACCACTTCAATCCTCCATCTCTCGATAGCAAGCTCACAAGACAAAGGCAAGGTTGGGAAGAACACAAAAGTGCTCCAAGGGACAAAGGGATGCAGACTCAAGCATAAGTTCCGGCAACAATGGACTATAGTTTCTTTGCTCTCAATTCTCTCTTATGCCTTCAATGTACAAAGGGGTCCCTTATATAGCTTTTCAAAGGGGTAATGAAAGGTCGAATCCGAGCGATCTCAAGGCATAGGGAAGGCTAGGAGTCAAGTGAGTCAGATCCATGTCAAGGAAAACTCCAAAAGGATTTGGATTTTGTACACATCTCGATGTACACGGTTTTAGTGGTCAACCCCACGTATATACGTGCTTATAGGTTTAAAAGTTGCGTGTATCATTTTTCACATGTTTTTAGGGATGGTCAAGGAAACATCAAAGGACAAAAAATGGTCCATGGGGTCTAAGGAGTCTGCAGCAGGACAGGGGAAGGCCATACAAAGTGTGATTCACCTGGAGTGGTGAAATCAACTATAACACTAAGCATCTAAGAAGAACTCCATCATAATTCTTTCTGAATAATATTCCGTCAATGATCTGATATGAAGTTGATTTAAGGCATAATTCTCTTCGTTGTTTGGAATTCCAATATTTTGGAAACAATTCTTCCTCAAGGTAATGAACAAGGTATCGGTACCAGGAATCTGGAGCTGTGAAAAGAGGACATACATCCATCATATGTAACTTAGCTTCATTGTCCCAATTGTTTTCTTCATTGTTTTTACCTTCAGCCTTTAGTTTGCATAGTCCTTTCCCTTTAACTATGGATGCTGGTTTGAATTCGAGGTCACATTCTTGTAAAGCTATTACCCATTTGCCTCTTCTTTCTCCTAATTCTTTTTGTATGAAAAGACACCTTACAACTGGGTGTGGAACTATTACCTTCATCCGGTTCTTAAGTATGTATGGCCTGAATTGTTTTACCGCTTTGAAAACTGCATAAGCCATTTTATCAATAGCTGGGTAATTCAATTTGACTCCCTACAGACCACTGCTCATAAATGATATGGGATACTCATCTCCCCCATCTTCCTTCTGTGTAAGCACTGCTACTAATGAATCGTTAGATGCGAAAGTGTACAAAATAAAATCCTTTTCAAAATTTGGACTTTTGAGAGATGGTGCATGAGCAATAGATGTCTTTATTTTACTGAATGCATTCTTCTCTACATCATTCCACTTGAATTGTACACTTTGTTTCACCATTTGCTGAAAAGATTTAACAATTTGAGCGAAATCTGGTACAAAACTTTACACAAAATTAATTGTCCCCATGAATGATTGCATACCTTTTTTGTTATGGGATAAAGGGATCTGTTCTATGGCCTTGATCCTTTCTGAGTCTATGGAGATCCCTTTTTTAGAAACAACGTGACCCAATAGCTTTCCTTCTATAACTGCAAACACACATTTCCTAGGATTTAGTGAGATCCCATATTTTCGACAATGCTAGAAAATTTGTTTTAGATGGAATGCATGTTCTTCTCTCTTCTTTGAAAATATTGTGACATTGTCAAGACATACTACAACACTATGGGAAATTAGACCATAGAAATCTATATTCATATCCCTCTGGAAAGTAGCTCTAGCGTTGATGAGTCCAAAGGGCATTCTTCTGTAAGCAAAATTTGCCCACTTTGTTTTGAATGTATTTTTAAGTCTGTCCTCTTCAGCTACTAATACTTGATTATAGCCAGAGAATCCATCTAATAATGAAAATAACTCAGAACCTGAAACCATCTGCAATATCTGTTCCATGGGTGGGACTGGATAGTTGTCTTTATCCGAAGCACGATTTAGGTTTTTGAAATCCACACATAGCCTGATTTTTGTAGATTTCTTCCTTACTGGAACCAAATTCGAAACCCATTTTGAGTGTCTGACTTTGAATATAATTTTGGCATCCAATAATTTTTTCACTTCACTTTGAATTAAAGGCTCCAGTTTTGGATGCATTTTTCTCAAAGGCTGTTGATAAGGCTTGACTCCAGATCTAATAGGGATGACCTGTTGTATAATATTAGTGTCATATGTTTTAAGATCTTCATATGTCCAGGAAAACACATCTTTGTATTGTTTGAACAAACTAATGAACTTATTTCTTTCACCTGGAGAACAACACTTTCCCAAATTTACATATCTGGGTTTAACTTCAGTTCCCAAATTTATTAGCTTGACTTGTAAGGACGAGCTATGAGTTTTGACGTTTGCTAGCCTTTTGAATTTGTTGTCTAGATCAAACATTCACTCTAAGGTCCTGACTCCTTTAGGAATAAATTTGTCGAATTTTAATTCAGCTTGGTGTTCTTCATCATCGATTATTTCTCCTTTGAAGGTTTCATCGTTCATCAAACATTCCAATATTTGTTGATCATAATCAAAAACTCGTAGATTGGTAATCATGTCTGGAACCGAAGGCATAAAAAGTAATTCAATAGAACATCTGTTATTTGAAGGTACAAGCCTTGCAGTTGAGGTATCTAACAAGTCAGCTGCTGCATTCCTTAGTCTAGAAATGGATACAATATTAAATGCATAAAATTTTTTAAGCAAATACCACACTTCATTCTAGAAAGCTTTTAAATGAGGTGAAATGCAATGTATCTGATTTCAAATTTGATTTACAATTATTTCAGAATCCCTATACACTTTCAGATTTTCTACTTTTAATTCAATTGCTTTTCTTAGTCCCTGAACTAATGCTTCATATTCGATTGTATTATTGGTACATTCAAACTCTAATCTGCATGAAAGAAAATGTTTATTTTTCTTTGGATCAATTAGGACACAACCAGCTCCTGATCCTTCCAAAGTTTTAGATCCATAAAAAAAAGTGTCCAAAAACTATCTACTTCTACTGTACTTGAATAAAAAAATACATCCGCAACTAAGTCTACTATTTTAAAGTCAAATTCATCAGCCTATGAAAATTGAAGGAGATCGGGCTGTGTGTCTGGTGTACCACTGGCTTCTTCTGCTTGGTAATTTCCCAGTTCAAGTTCAATAAAGTAATTTCCCAACACAGAATTCACTGGTTCATTCTTACCCTCCAACTGAGTAACATTGTGCTTCATGTGGGGCTCTCTTAATACTTTTATTTGATTGGGACTTCCCTTATAAGTCAACCACAGATGTGACCAATATGATGCAAAATATCCATTTAGCTTTCCTGACCAATCCCGACTCAAAACAAGTCCACAAGCCTCAGGTATGTCTGCTACTACAATATCGATGAACTGATACCTTTTCATTTGAAGATAATCAAATCAGAACATCCTCCATTTCCCCAATTACCTTCACAGCTGTTCTGTCAAATTGAATAACCTGCCAGGTAGATGGTTTGGGTTGTCCATTTATCTTCTTGTAGACGAAAAGTGACATAACATTGACTGATGCCCTTGAGTCTACTAAACAATTGTGCACGTTATGGTTGAAAATTTCAAAAGTTAGAAGAAATGGTGGGGTTTTGTATTTAGACTTACCCGCCACACTTGCTTCACCAATTTCTTCTTCTTCAGGTTGGTTGTTAGTGGGAAGCTTTTCTTCTGTTACTTCAAGTGCTTTTAACAATTTTTCATTTTGTTGAAGCACATTACACATTTCAAACAATGAGATATTTTCCTTAGCCCTTTTTATATATTCCACAATATTATACTCCATCTTATGTTCTTCGGGATTCTTTTTTACATTGTCAATCTTCTCCTCAACAGGCTTAACAGGCATGTTGATTTTCTTTGGATTTTGACTTGTAATGGTGAATTTGGGTATTTTATCAGCTAGGGTGCTCTTCTGAATCTTTTTTACATTCTCTTGAAGTCTTTTAATTTTCAAAAGTATCGAATTGTCTTTATTTATCAAACCTCGACTTCTTGTTGTCACATTTGTTTCTGATGTTTCTTCCTGTTTCCATGAACCTTCCTCATATGTATCAAAGAGTGAGACACAGTCCCATAAAACTAAAGCATCCTCTTCTTGTTTTTATATGGGTTGATTATTTTTTTCTTCCTACTCATTATCTTTTATTAGTTTAGAGTCCAATAGCTGATTCATTAATAATGTCATCAAATTGATCCATTGAGGGCAATTTTTTTTAGAATGAGGCTGCTGATGAAAGGTGCAAAAATTATCCATACCCACCTTAGTTAAATTCATTGATGTAGGACTGTGTGGAGGAGGTTTAGATTGATTGTTTTCCTCTCTCCTTTTATAGTAAGGCTTATATGCTTTATGAGCCTCCTTTTCTTTCTCCAAATCGATCACTCTGTTGGATAGCTTCTGCATCATCTTCACCATCCCTTCAAAGTCATGTGATTGCTCATCTTTGAGCTTAGTCAGCAAAAACACTTTCTTACCAAAAGTTTTTTCTCCCGACTACTTAGGATAATCTTCTATGCTCTATTTTTCGGCTTCTTCATAAGTTTCTGACAATGTAGGTTTGACCAACATCTTGGAAAACATGGCCAATTCAGGCCCAAGAGCTGAAGTATAGTATTCACTCAGAACTTTATCAGATGGTTTATCAGTTGTATAAAAATTCTTTAGATAAGCGACAAACCTTTGAGTGAAACTATGCACTTTTTCCTTTCTTTCTTTCTTTAAAGCACATAACCCTTTCATCAGAGCTGCATGAGTTTTTTGGACTGCATATTTACTTCTAAACAGTCTATGATTGAGTTTGCAGGTAGGGAAAACTACCATGAGGCTGCTGCTCCTTTCAGGGTATGAGGGAACAATCAGCAGACTTCATCTTCGTGTTCTCTAGCCCGTAGTCCTTCTATAGCCAAGAAAAAGCTTTGCAAATGATCATCTACCAAAATATTTTCACTTGGGTCAAAATTAAGCAACATTTTCTCAAAATCCTGAGGTAAGTCATGCAAAGGAGGTGCTAGGTTTAATGGTGATCTAGCCCTCCAAGCAGCTGGTGGATTTGGTGGGTTAGGTGGTTGATTTGTGTTTACATTTGCCATGATTTTAAGGGGAGAGTGAGGTGGTGAATGAACAGATAAACAATAAGGTGTATCTAGGTGCAACTGATTCAGAGGTTGAACAACTTCTTGTAAGGCTATTTCTACCAGTTCTTCAAAATCTTCAACCAAAACTGTGTCTTCCAATATAGGACAGTCTTTCTTCCAATATTCTCTTCTGGGTAAGTCAGGGATAATCGGTAATCCTCCAATCTTATTCACATAATCCCTAGTAATTATTCTCAAATAGTTAACTACTTTGTTATTGATAGAATACAGATGCTATTTACCCTTTTCTTCTGGAGTTGGATTGGGAAACAAACTGCTTTCAGAACTGTCACTGGTGGAATAATCTCGAGAAAATGGGTTTCCTCAGCCAACCATGCATTGGCGGCCCTCCTTCTAGCACCAAAAATTGTCGATGCCTAGAAATTCACAAGTAACAACAGTTAGGGATTATCCCCAGTAAACATTCCCAACTAGCATGTTACTATTTGGTATGGCGAATCCGTTTGGTTTACGGTCTCAATACCGTAGGTCAAGTAACAAAAATAAAAGGTTTTACCAGTTACGGCCTGGTCCACCGTTTATATTTTAATTTTTTGAATTTAAGTATGATATGCAAGTTCCTATCTAAGAATGCGGACTTATAGAGAATATGAGGAGCGGTCACAATGTGATGCGTAGGTTCTTACCTCTCGTCTTAACTCACTCACATCTAAATCACACACACCAAGAAACTAAAACTAACTATCTAACATATCCCTAGGGAGAAAGATTATCATTTATCAATGAGTAATGTATTTCTGCGCATGCATTAAGAAAAATCACAGATAGATGTTACTTAATTCAAAACACATGAACATTAATAGATATATGAAAAACAAGATAGCTCATTGTTTATGAAAATCCTTCATTACTCATAGTGGAAATTTCATAGAATAAACTAGAGAACATTCATAACAAGAACATAGGTTCAAGGAGTTAAAACGATCTCACAATTAATGGACAACAGTTGAAAACAAAATAGTTCACATTCAACAAATCCATAGCACAGCATTTGAAATCTTCCACCAAGCTTTCTCCAATAGGAAACTTGTAATTCTTATTGCAAAAGGAAATAGTTCTTCTTACTACATAATCTCACAAATCTATCTGGGAAAAAGTCCTTTTGACTATCTAACTCTCCTATACTTATACTACAAGAAAAACTCTTGGGCTACCCCTCGATGACCTTTGGGCTCCCCTCAACCGTTCAAAACCACCCTTTTTGTCTCTTTGTGAGTGCTCATGATTTATACAATACATTACATTTCATATTAAGTTTTTAGAGCACTTTATAAAAAGGGACCAACTTGGTAACTGACGAACTTTTCCCAAGCCTAGGCCTCTACTGCTATCGATTCTGCTCAGTAATCCGTTGGTATTTTGAGATCCCGTTGATCTTAGACCTTCACTTTCTCCTTACCTTTCTATTTATGCTTCTTTATGCTTCAGATTCTTCTTTTTTTGCTGCCTTGTCCTTTAGCCATGTCGTCTTTGCAGCAATCATCCTGTCATGAACATATCATATTTTTAGACCATTTAGCGTTTAACAAAGTAACAAAAACTGTATCAATACATGCATTCTATAAAATGAACTATAAACAATATTAATGCATGAAAATATAAGGCAAAGTAAATCCTGCAAATTGGGTCTAAAATACGCTAAATCCATTGTCCAAACTAAAAACACAAGCCCAATAAAATAGGCTCCCTGTCTCAATCCAGGCCGCATCTGGACCAGTTTGAAATCCTCCGATGAAAGCATGAATCATAACAATATAACCACCCATCCGAAACCTAAATTGTGCTATTCACCTTAGATAAAAACTAGACTCATCCAAAACCCAAGGAGAAACTACGATGTCCCAAAAAATAAAGTAAAAGCACACAAAAATGGCGGGAAAAACCCTCACCAGCTGGAAAATACTAAGTATTAGGCAGACAAACTCTTCATCGGCGAAAGGAACAACTGTATGTTGGACGGTCAATTCACTAAGCCGCTGCAACGGTGGAAGTCATACAGACTAAGGGTTCCACAGCAAAATAAAATGTCGGCGAAATAAAACACTAAAAACTATCATACATGCATCGGAGATCGAAAGGACTAATTTCAATGCGTTGAAAGGATAGTTTTCTAGAAAGCCGAAATGATGGAAAACAATCAAACTACGGCTTCCGTAATCAAATGAAAACTTCGGTGATTGGAAACTTTGAGGACTTTGAATCGACGACCAAAGGCGCAATGCTGCCGCCGTGTCGGCAACACAAAGGACCAGCCCCCCGATTGATAGTCAAACCATTCCAATAGAGAAAACAAACATCGCAAAGTAAAAAAATTGATCAATGAAATGAAGGCATCAGTGAAAGTAAAAACTATCCATCGTCCCATTCTCAATTTTTCCTCCAAAATGGCAGTGATATAGAAGGCTAATGCTCCGACCGTGATAAAATAAAATCTCCAACAGTCCAAAAACAAATGAGATAACAGCGCATCGGTGAAAATAAGAACTGTCCATCAGGACATTCCTTGCTTACCCTCCGCAATGGCAACTGCATAGAGAACTACCACCCCGACTGAATCTTCAATAAACCTCTGACAACGATAAAATAAAACCATTTACAAATCAAAACTTAAAGTTCCAAAGTCAAAAACATTAGCTAGACAAAGGTATTTTTAGATCATTCAACTTTGGAAATGAAAGAGAATAGTTTTCCTCAAATCAAACTCAGAAATTCAAAATTGCAGCAGAGGAACAACAGAGTTCAGCAATCCAAAACAAATCCAAGCAAGATAAAATTAGGAGGGTCCAAAAATTTTCAAAAATTTGTTAAAAAAGTTGCAGCTGCAACATGCCATATGAGCTTCAACCTTCATGTGGTTGGCCCTGTTTAGTAGATAATAAGATATTCTTGAAACCAAGAGAATCTCATTAGGTATTTTGATTTCATTTTTTTATAATTTCATATATGTTATGACTTTTTTTACATATCTATCAATTGCTTATATGAACATACCATTTTGACATGATATATTCAGGTCTTCGTAATGGAAAGGAATATAATGACAATTTGTATCGTTCTATAATGCATATTTTTAAGTTATCACCATAATGAATTTGTCAAATTAGATATCTTATTGTCATTTCATTGAATATAACGTGTTGATTTCTTCATTTTAATTACAGTTGTACTTGTCTATTTTATGGCACATTTGTTGAAGGAAAAAAGTTGATTGTGGGATAGCTATTGACCACTGGCAGGTAATGTAATCAACAATATTGAAAGTATTTAATTACAACATATTTATTACAACCATAAGTATAACCGATTGATGTTGTAACAACTAATTTGTGTGAAATATTTGTGTAAAGCATAGAGTACGCCAAGATCATCTGACATTATTGGCATTAGAGCTGAACTTTGAGGTATAGATCCTTATTATCAATACAATTTCAACATTATTTGGGAGTATCACCTATAGGTTTCATTTTAGGAATTGGGGGTATCACCTATAGGTCTCCTGAAGTTGCCCTGACCACTATTAAAGGATTTTACATAATATAGTTAGCAATCCCATTGACTACTTTTTAGTTGTTTTTGGCCATTGGTGGTAAATTCCTTTTCTTTTAAGACATTAATATCAAACTATATATTGATTGTATCCATCCTTTTTGCTGAAAGGTGAAAAATTGAAGCACTTGTAGAATATTTCAAAATTTCTCCAATATTTTTTTGTAAATAAAAGGATTTTATTACTGCATACTCACTTAATTACATTTCGAGTAACATTTCATGGAACCACCTACCTAGTTCTGACAAGATTTACATTCATCCCAAAATAGAACCACCCATCCCTAAACAAAACAACCAGATTGTTCATGGCATGCCCTATCCCAATTACATACATAAGCTGCCCATAAAGAAATCACTATAAGAACCACTAACAGATGACTTAATAAGACATAAAAAAAATTTGGATTGTTCATGTCGTGTCCCATCCCGATTACATACATAATCTGCCCATAAAGAAATCACTATAAGAACCACTAACAGACAAATGAACAAGACATAAAAAACATCCGGATTGTTCAGGTCGTGCCCGATCCTGATTACATACATAATCTTCCTATAAATCCTATCACTACTTGAACCACTAACAGTAAACTGAACAAGAAATAACAAGAGCATAAATATAGGGGTCTCAAACCCGGCCCTGGTAGGACACTCCAAGAGAGGAACGTTTGTTCTACTTCATCTTCCCAGAGGGCTCCTTGGTAGTCATATAGATTGAATTGGCCATGGTCATCCCTCTAACCTTAGCCTACTCCATCCTCAGGTGGAATAATTGAATCCCCATCATTATGGCCATGAGGTCTATCCTTCTGTGCGTTAGCCGACAATTGGAGTTGTGTTCCTTCCAAATTTTCATAGGTTCTTCATCTCCTTCCCGTTTTGCAACAATGTTAAGTGAAGAGTGCACTATCAGGTTCATGCTAACCCAAAAGAGCATAAGCAATATTGCATAGGATGCAACTCTCCCAGCTATATTTCCAGGGTCTACCACCCAAGGTTCAACCTCACAGCACAACTTGTCCTAGGGCATGGCCTTAACTTTGTCCCATAAGAAGTCTGCAATTGATTCAATTTTGCTGCGTGTCACCAGAGAAATAAGGTCTTTGAAGCAGTCAGCATCCTCCTGTGCTTGTATTTGGGCTTTAGTCACATGGCTCTTGTCGTGATTTTTTTCCAAGACTTCCCCCAACCCCAAGATTCTCCTGTGAGAGCATTTGGGACCCATGGTGGAGATAGATTCTTCACCAAGCACCAATGCTTTAGAGTGGAAAACATAGTCACAGGCCATTTTGACACAAAATACACAAAATAGGCTATGATACTCCATAGAGGTCATTGAGTAGAGGGCAGAGATGCTTTAGAATATAAGGGTGGCAAGCACCTCACCCTATTAATGGTTCTGTAATCGACCTTCATCATCTTGGCATCATCTTGGATTGGAGACCTATGAGCCTTAAAGACCATATCTATCCTGTGCTACGAATATCCCTTATCCATCCCTTCGGGCCTAAAACTATACTTCCCACCACGTGCTCAGGCGTGGATAGGATCCTCATCTACAATCGTACTTCCCAACACGTTCTCATGCGTGGCCCAAATATGACACAAAGATTACGCAAAGATTATCATCAGTGAACTAGATTACACAATGATTTCATGCCCAACTTCTACAATTAACCCGCTTGATAGCTCATCGGCAAAATGGACTAACAACCGTCATATCTAGATCGACAGTAGACTTAAATTGTTATAGGGAGTATTTTATAAATTATCGCCCCTGTCAGGAATTTCTTCTATCGCGCTAGTTCTCCCAACAAAATAGTTCTCCTCTGTTGATCTACAACAAGATCATTCTCAACCTTTTATCTTCTTCATCCTTTCAATGATTAGTTTCCAACTTCACAACATATTCTTCTTTAACTTTATCTCTATTTAGTCAATGAAATTCCTCTTTAGCCATTGATCGACTCACCTCTTGATCACCATCGTCAACTTGTTTACCAATCTCTCCTATGTCGTGGATATGCCACACAATGCACAGCTAAAAGTGAATTACTGTGTATAAATTTCAAGACTCAATACATTTTTTCATTCAACTAACCATACAGTCAATGTGGTCACAAGATATGATTCAAATGGGAAATTGCTTCCGAACTAAATCAATAAACTCAATTAACCCAAAAATATATACATGCATATGATCTTATTGTACAATGGTCCTTTATCTAAACCTAAATACAATGGATTGATCATTACAAATAGATACCCCTCTCTCTCTCTCTTTCTCTCTGTGTAAGCTCCAAGAGTATAAACTTTGAGCTTGTTCCTCTTGATCAAACCTTCCTCGAGCTAACTAAGCTCTGATAAGCTACCTACAATATTTTGTGAGCTAACAAGCTCTGTAGGCTAAAGCTAAGTTATCCATCTAAATGACTTAACTGGATTAAATAAAACTCTTACTTTGTTTTCTAGATCCTTCAAAGAAGGAACAAAGTCCTTATTCCACTCTACTATCCTCTATGACTTACTATGCTTGATATCTGTTATTTTCTAGTAAGGTAACAAGCCACTCACTTTATTTTTGCTTGTTGTGGTTTTTAACTTTTGGAAAATTATTGATGAAAACTATCAAGGATTAGAGTGAAAAAGGAATATCTTCCATGTGGATCATTTTTTCATTCAGAGTGACATATGAGAATCCTATACAATGGGTAGTTTTCCCTGCATTAAGATTTTGTAAGCATTAACATTTTGTTTACATCATGGTTGTGTAATAGTTAATTTATTGACCACCTTACAAATTGGGGTGATATCATATGATATTTTATAAGATGTACTTTATAATTGTATAAATGGCAATTGAAAGGATATTTCTACTATTGATTTCTTCTACATCTTTCAGAATGGGAAACATATTAACTTTGATTTTGACTTTGGTTGCAAAGAAAAATTAGTGGATTATGCTCTTGCCTCTAGAAAAATCTAAGAGGGAGAACGGTTTAAATACATTAAGGAGTGATTTGAAAATGACACACTTCATCTCATTAGTCTTTTGAGTGATGGTGGTGTTCATTCACGATTATATTAGTTGCAGGTATTCTATATCTATAAATGCATTATTATGAGTTGTTTATCATATAAAATATTATATATTTATTCGTGCTATGTAATTTTTAATATTTGTATTTCTCCATAGTGTAGTTGAATGTTTTTTATATCATGGAAGGATAGAGTCAAGGATGGAAGGATAGAGTCAAGCGAATGAAAGAAAACCTGCAACAAAATGTTAGAAATCAAAGCATGTATATCTAGATAACCTACAAAACAAAAATAAACAGAAAAAACAAGACCATATATCTTCCTAGCTTTGTTTTAAAATGGGACCACCATGCCCAGGCTCAGGAAGCTACCTCTCCTCAAGGCTGGGTGGTATGGAGCTATGCTCAACATACAAGAGGTTTGGCTAATGGAGAAAATGGAATTAAGGGAGTGAGTGGCTTAAGAATAATGGCTTCTTAAGGCACTCATATAGGAAGAGTAACGGTAGGAAGATAATGAGTGTCTTGAGAGTGACCCCCACCCTCTTATTTATAGTTTTTTTCTCTTGTTTTAGGGTTTTTATCCCTTGGTCAGGGTTTTAAGCTCTTTTTAGGGTTTTAATCCCTTTTTGCCTCTTTATTAGCTCCCTTTGGGGGTTTTAGGCACTTTTAGGGGTTTTAGCCCCTTTTTGAGGACTTTAGCCCCTTTGTGAGCTATTTTGGCTCTTTTATGGATTTTTAAGCCCTTTTTGATATTTTTTGAGCCTTTGAGGGGAAAGCATAGGTTAAAAAAGGATATGGGGGTCAATAAGGGTTAGGAAATGGATGTATTCATGTGGTGCAAGCCATATGGTGTAAGTTAGGTAATTTTTTGGGTTAACAGATTGCCCCCTGATGTGTGAGGGCAGGAGCGTATCGTACGGCTGATGGACATCATAGGATATTTGGGGAGAGGTGGTGCTTCCTGATTTGGGACATGGTGGCTTTGGTTTTGTATTAATGTTGGTTTCCATCAATGGGTGAGATACAAAGAATATGTGACATGTATATGGACAAGGCGGGCATACCCATGCTTGTAACAATGTCAAAATAATAATGTGCTCTAGGCTCCAAAATGAAAGAGCTAATCATGTATAGCTGTTGTTACATAATGGTTGACTCAATAAGAGGTTGAATGAAATACTGATCTAAAGAACTGATACATTGGACCCATGGCATTCTCATGGAATGCTATATCTTCATAACTGATGGTCTGCTGGATCTGGAGAGGTACATAACTGTAGGGACTCACTTACAGAGATTCAGAGTCTCTGTGGTACAATATGTTGCATCAATCGTGAATCTATATAGAAGCACTGCTTTGGGGCTTCTGAACACCGTCTCCAATGTAACCCAGAAATCACAAGGGACATGAACCTATCTGGGTCCCTTCATAGACTCACCAATGTGCTATATTCAGGTGACATCTAGGGTCTTTGACCAAATACTGCACGGACCAATACCCTGTACAAATCTCAATTTTGTGATGATGTGACTGAATTCGAGCACGTGAGACACAACCATCCTGAGAGGCACTAAGGAATCCTCTCAAAGTGGTCCAAGGAACTCATCAATGTGGTTAATGAAACCAGGATATAGGGAACTCTGGAATATATGTGTTGTCGTTGAGAGAGGGAGACCTGCAATTGACCAAGGAAATGATGTTTCCTTAACCAGAAGTGTGAGGGAGATAACAAAGGGTGTGAGACAATATTGGGACTGACACACTGAAATAGGGAACAGGGGCAAGGAAACACAGGGGACTCAAACTTCCTTTGTTCAGAGTACAACGACAGGGCTAACCTGGTAGCAAATGACACTGACTCAAGGGAGGGGGATAATAGCTGTTATATCGGGAATGTAAGTGCAGATGGGAAATGCTTGGGGGGTAGATACTTTTGGTATTCATGGGATCCAAGGAAGACTCATTCCAGAATACTTTGAACAAAGGTGACCCAAAGAGGGAATGCTTCCGAACTGTAACATGTGGAGTGGTGTCTAAAGACACCATTATGGTACGATCTCATGGATTTTTAGCGAACCCAAGAAAGTAAATGCTCAATGGTGCTTTCAATTTTAGAGAGTCTGAAAGCATGAAGAAGACTCCAGTGGGGTCTCTTTTTCATTGATAGTCTCTTGTTCCCTAAAAATGATAGAAGTGTACATTGGAGAGATTTCCCATCCTTTAGGGGATGGGAAAATTCTTGACCATTGGTAGTCCAATCAAGCTGGGAAAGGTTAAACCTGTACTGACTGGATGGTCATTCAAATACTTTTACGAGCATGAATGAAACCAAGTTTGCTCGATGATATTTTCTTTATGAGAAGGTTGGAAAAGAGATTAAAGACAACCCATGATGATCTTTTTTGTAATGTTTGGTCCCAATGCCCAAGAAAGCATAAAATGATGCAAATGGAAATGTTCTTGGCTTGAGTGTCAAGGTGGCCCTTTTTATATGGTAGTCTACATAGTCTGTAAAAGGAGATAAATGAGACGATGTAGATGCCCTTTCCTATACTTTAATGAGCAGGAAAGGAAGCAAGGGCACTCGACAATCTTTTCATTATTTTAGGAGTCAGAAAAGAGCTTAACAGAATCTCCATTATGGTCAACCAAGAAAGGGGTACTAATGGTGCCCCCTTGCAAGACAATGGATAGTGGTCAAAGGTGGCCAGTTATGCAGTATGGATGAAGCGGATGGCTCGTAAACATTCCAATACATATTGAGGGAGACTCGCGCGATGGTGCACAAATTGAGGTGACTTTTGGGTAGTGGCCCAAAAATCACAATGAGAGCATGAGACAAGGGTCTTGTCGAAAGACATAGGATGGAAAAATGAACCCGATGATGCAAATGACATCTCAAACAGTCTCCAGATGACTTTGACTAGCAGCTAGTGATGTTTCCCTTGGTGCGGTGGTGCATGGAGAAAATATGGACCAAATGGAGGCCTATGGGTATGGATTTAGCTCAATGTATAACATGTGATTCACGTGGTGACACAAAAATTGACGTGAATCTGGGAAATGCCCCAAGGAATCAGTAGGAAGAGAGGTAGTCTAAAGTTCATTTCTCGACTTGGGAGGGTTGTGCAACCAGGGAGATTTGAAAAGGCCTAGAACTTGTGTAAGGTCTAGGGACCTGAAAGGTATGCTTAGCACAGTGGTAGCTAAATCATATGTGCAAAATTGGGACTGCACCCTCCAGTGGCCTTCCAGCGATGCAGGGGCAGGGATCATATAAACCTGCTCACATGCAAAAAATGCAACATAGTTCTACAACGGACTCATTGCGACTAGAAACATAACTAAAACTAGAGGGGGTCACCAAATCATGGTAAAAAATGATGTAAAACAAAAAATAAAAACTATTCCCCAAGTGATTCATCGTGAGTGAATCAGGCATAGAACCTCTGGCGAAGGAAATTGACCTTTCCTTGGAGACTCTGTAGTTGGCGCAAAGTATGTGGGGGAAGAGTCTGGAATTCAATGGGAAGACCTGACTCCATGCCATGGGCTAAGTTAAAAGGTTTAAAACCAGTGGTGATTTTAGAGATCTCTCCGTCATCCCGAAAGTGGTGTTGGGATAGATCAGGTGGATCTTCCATAGGTAAGGAGATGGAAGGACTACTGGAGTTAGAGATCATGTAAATGATTGTGGTGATTGAGGAAGAAACCGAAGGGTGGATCTCCTTAATGACTGTGATTTTGAATTCAAGGGAATGTCTTTGAATATTTCTTAGGGTAGCTTGAAACTCGGCCAAGTCTAGGCAACGGTGAGAATAATGTCCATACAAGCAGCAAAGGGTGCATGCATGGTTTGTCCTCAAAGACTTGTTTTTGGCTATTGGCAGACTTGGGAGGATGATGAATAGAAAATCCTTTGTTTTATCCATGGAATTCAGGTGTGTGTGAAGGATGGGAATTTCCAGACAATTATGGTTTGTGTGACCCTATACATCGCACACGACACTTGGAGGAGTTTGTTAGGGTTCGGATTTCACTTTGGCGTTTTTGCCCCTAGCCCTCTTTAGATGAGGCAGGGCTGGTGTAGGTGCGGAAGGTGGTTTTTGTGGGCCTAGAGGGGGGCGTGTCGGTGTCTCAATAGGTTGGATGGGAGGTAGAAAAAACTTGGGCATCGAGGGATGGGCGGGTGGTTCCAAGTACCATATTGGAAT
Source organism: Pseudotsuga menziesii (assembly GCA_001517045.1). Lineage (NCBI taxonomy): Eukaryota > Viridiplantae > Streptophyta > Pinopsida > Pinales > Pinaceae > Pseudotsuga > Pseudotsuga menziesii. Next base: position 7,144 of record LPNX011030807.1, on the reverse strand, counting down.
TCCCAGCGTAAATTTTGGTAAATTCAAAGTAGCCATAATAGGCTTACTTACGATGCCAGATGGTGGGAAGAGGAAGGGAATTGCATGGAATGAGAGAGAGCCCTAATAATTCCTAGGGGATTGAATTTGAGGTTGCATTTTTGGATGGGGTTTTGGTTGTGGTTGGGGGTACGGCTGCGGTTGGGTCCACAGTTGTGGTTGGGACTGCAACTACGGTTGGGGCTTGGGTGCCATGGTGCTAGATGAGAGCATGCATAAATCCACAGTCTCTCTTGGTGTCAATGGAGGTGGTACTAAGGGGAAGGAATCCATCATGGAACTATCAACGAACAAACTGGGGCCTACTTCCAATAAAGATGGGGTGGACACACTATCAAATGTGGTATGAACAGTAGGAATAACATTGGCTGGTGCTATTGGCCCCTGCGGATGGTAAGTTAGCTGGTCCACCATCATGATATTGCCGTCATGAGGGAACATCATAAGGTGGAACACGATGGATGCCATGGATCTCATGGTGTCCATGTAGCTCCATCCTAAGAGAAGGTTATAGTCCAATTGCACGTTGACCACCTCTATGTCAATCAACACTGTTTTTACGGCTAATGATATGGGAACATGTGGGAGGATGCCTTGAGCTCTAGTGGGGTGGCCATCATAGGAATGCAAGGTAGTGGTGGATGGTTGCAGGAAAGGGGACCCATGTTTTTTCCAGACCAAGGTTGACATGACACAAGTGGATACCCCCTCATCAACAATGCACCGGTGCATGACCAAATTCTGAATTGATACCAGAATTTGTAAGGAGATGGTTGATGGCATTCTTGGCTCTTAGTTGTCCAAATTGAATGTGATCAATATGGATTCGGAGCAATCTACAGCGTCGAGGGAAGCTAGTAATGCTTTTCACTGTGTTGGGCATGTTTTAAGTACCTCGAGAGCAGACATGATTGTAGGTGATTGGGCCAAATCGTCAACGATGCTATAGTTAACTACCACTCTTGCGATGGTGTTGTTGGTGAGGCACCCGAAGGGGAGATGCGGACCTCTAGCTTCCCCATCCATGGGAGGGGGAGGAAGGTGAAGAGGAACATTGGTAGTGTTGGATGCAAATTCTGTTGATGGGTGAGCAATTTTAGTAGTGGATCCGTACTAGTTTCACCTAGTCTGCAGGTTGATCTCTTTAGTTGTCATTGCTAGCAGGTGATGGATGCTTGTTTCTATAGGCGGGGGCATAGTTGGAGCTACGGGAGTAGGAAAGGGAAAAGAGGTAGTTGCTACCAATACTTGGATTGGTAACGAGTTCTGGAGCACCATGGGTGGATGGCCCAGTGGTTTTGGATTAGGTTGGGCTACCATGTTGGTGCCCCATTGAGCTTCATCCTAGAGAGCATTTTTGGTGGGTTCCATGAAAGGGAATTCGTGAGTGTAGTGCACATAGACGTTACACAATTGGCATGGATGGCTGGTCTATAATGGAGTGCATCAAGGTGGGTTAGGCTATTGGGGATTTTGAGCTAGCAGATTGGTTCCTTTATTGGGAGGGTTTGGCTGTTGGTCGCCTCCTTGGGGTTGGTTGTTTCCCCAGTTCCCAGCCTGCCTTTTTATCCTACCTTGTCCTTGTTTATTGTTGGAGGAAGGATGGTTGGGGTGATTTTGNGGGGGTGGTGCTACAAATTCGGTCATCTGTCCCGAATATTTTTGTGTCGGCTAAGTTAGTTCATGGGCATGCTATTGTGTGTTGTGCATAGGAGGTTGTGGCTCTGGAATGAGACATCATCCTTAAATATTCAGGAGCTTGGTTTGGGTGGGAAACACTAGGGGTGTTGCTTAAGTGTGGTGGCATCATAGGTGGTGTCACATGGTGTTGTGATTGATGGGAAATAGAGACTATGATGCCATCTGCGGCATGGGATGTCTCTGGTGCATCATGATAGGAAGGGCCTGCATGGGGAGCATCTGGAATGATGGTATACAGGTATCCAGACTGAGCATAAATCAGGTCAAACTGTTGGGCTTTTAAGATTGCCTCTTCCTCTGTTTGGGGACGTTCGGATGTGACGTCCCATGCTATAGGTGGTAGCAAAGTTTTTAGGAACCAATCTAGGAAGATCTTGTCATCAAGCTAAATCTTGCACAAACTACGACGTCGCTACCACTCATGGATTTGGTCGGTTATGTGGGTAGCAGTATTCTAGCAGCAAGATAGCAAGATATCCACCCCTTTGTCATATCTAATGGGGAGTTGGAAATATTGTAGGAACATGAAAGCCAAGGAATTGAAGGTTGGGTAGGAGGCTTGAGCTAGCTCAATGTACCATTTGGCTGTGGCACTGGTGAGGGTGCACTGAAGCAACCTGAGTCTAATCGAGTAATCCACGATGCTGTTCAAAAAGAACCATAGATGAAATGACATGATGTGGTTTTGAGGGCACTCACCAGCCTTCCCTTCAAACTTTGGAATGTTTGAGGGGAGTTTGGTTGGAATAGGAGGATAATGGGGTTGGTGGTTGATTGGCTCGTTAGTTAACCTGGCCAAATCATGAAAGTTAAGACGATCCATGAACGAGAGGTTAGACCCAAGGTTGGTGAGGGGGGGAGCGGCGATGATGCTTAGGTTCATAGGAATGTGATGTCCTTGCATGACTGGGGGAACTTGAAATTGACTTCCCACAATGGGGATAGTCAAGATAGTCGTGAAAGGACCATTGTCCCCAGGTATGAATGGCAGTACTGTGGTAATGATAGGGGTTGGTGTGGGCCCATAGCTAATGGGTTATAGACTCACCATGGTGTTTGTAGCAGTGCTAGGACCATTAACTGCAATTGTGGTTGCAATGTGAGGCATGGACGTGGGTCCGCTACCAACTCTACCTCCAAAGAAGGGGTTAGGATTTATGCCAGCCATGGGGCTAGATGGTGCGGTGTGCAAATGTGGCTCGGATTGGTAGGAATCCGAGTCAGAATCAGAGGCTGTATGACCTTTTGATGGTGGGGAGGGTTGTCAAGAGTGGTATTGACGGTAATGGTCTAAAGACCCGAATTAAGGTGGATCACCTCTTAGGCGTGAGGAAGAGCATGGTGGATCAATGTTGTCTGTTTGATAGTGACTGGTAATGAAAATTGGACCTTGGTTTCAATGGTTTCCAATTGGCTTACAGGTGGTCACTCGGCCACCAAGACTACTAGAAGACAACCCTTGGATTTTTCCTCATGGGCGTTCTAGTCAATCGATAGGGGTTGTTTCCCATTTTGCTTGGCAATTCCTCTCGTTGGCTAACTACTTTGGGGTTCCCGTGGTACTTCTCACAATGAGTTTTAGGGCATAGCACAAGCACTTTCCATGATTAAGGAAATCAGGGACTTATGTCCTCAAATTGCATAGTTTTGAATTAAAGTAAATTGGTTACTTTTAGGGGTTTGATTAGTGTCATGAACTGATTTTGGTTGATTATGTGGTGTGGCTGTGTGCACTTTTGTTAATGGATTTTGTTTATTTTAAGTCACTTTTTGCAAATATATGGTTTAGCAAATGGTTCTAGTTTTTTGTGAGTTAATTGGCAACCTGTAATGTGGAAAAACCAGTAAAAATGAACAGAATTGAAAAATGCAACTATGAACTAACAACCATGTAAGTTTTTCCAGTGACTACCCTATCTTTGTATCCCTCCTAGGCCAAGAAAGGGTGATGAGCTCTCATCAAAGTGGGAACAAGACCACCCGTATATCCTTAGGTCACCCTTCAAGCGCAAGTTTGGTCAATAGGGAGGACGCGAACGTCGTGAGACTCCCTACGGTCTCCACCCCCTCTACCTTCCAAGTCGCCTGTTTTTAATGGCTTAGAGCAATAACTCAGATAGGTGCCTATTAATACACTTGCAGAATCCTCTGTCTTATCTCAGAATACCTCGGAGGGTGATGACTGAGTAGAGGAGGAAGGGCTATGCAAGGGGGTTTATTTCCACTGATTCTTTAAAATTGAAAAACTAACTGTGCAGAAATCAACTAAGTATTTAGGAAGATTTGTATTTGTAAATGATTAAGCACATACCCAGTCAATACTGAAAAAATTACTTGCACGAAAAAATAGGCTATTAGAAAGAGGCAGCTGAGCTGCACAAACAATCCAAATAGAAGCAAACATGCAATCTGAAAGTTAGATTCAAAAGAAAATAGGAAAACCCAAAAGTTTACAATGAAAAAATGATTTGCTCACATGTAGAAGACATGTTTTTGTAGGGAAGATTGTGATCAAACCATGAGGAATTAGCTCAAATGGTTGAAAACCCACTTCCCAAACATACCCCTTTACTCCTAACCACACACATATTTGCAAAGTGATCAACAATTTGGGTCAAAAACGTGACTGAACAGAGGTGAATTTTCTAGAAATTCAGTTCGGTCATTTTTGCATAGTTGAATGATTTGCAAATATGGGGATAGTCAAAGAATGACCAACAATAACTAGTACTGTGGCCGATTGAAAGAAACTAGAGGATGGAAAACAATAACTAGTACTGTGGCTGATAGTAAAGGAAATGAAAGAAAACTATTGATCAACTATTTAAAATCTAGAAAAACTATTAACACCCCATGGATCCAATGGGATCGACCCGACGGAGTCACCAAACTGTAGCTGTGAAAAATCCCTATCTATGTGCAGTTGCACCTACCTTCCATCTATAGGACAAAAGGATGGAGTCAAGTGGATGAAAGAAAACCTGCAACAAATTGTTAGAAATAATCAATGGAGAACCTGCAACAAAATGTCAGAAATCAAAGCATGTATATCTAGATAACCTACAAAACAAAAATAAACAGAAAAAACAAGACCATATATCTTCCTATCATTGGTTTAAAATTGGGCCACCATGCCCAGGCTCAGGAAGCTACCTCTTCTCAAGGTTGGGTGGTATGGAGATTTGCTCAACATACAAGAGGTTTGGCTAATGGAGGAAATGGAATGAAGGGAGTGAGTGGCTTAAGAATAATGGCTTCTTGAGGAACTCATACGGGCAGAGTAACATTAGGAAGAGAATGAGTGTCTTGAGAGTGACCCCCACCCTCTTATTTATAGCTTTTTTCTCTGGTTTTAGGGTTTTTAGCCCTTGGTCATGGTTTTAAGCCCCTTTTCATCTTTATTAGCTCCCACTGGGGCTTTTAGGCCCTTTTTGAGGGCTTTAGCCCCTTTTTGAGGGATTTAGCCCCTATGTGAGCTATTTGTGGCTCTTTTATGGGTTTTTAAGCCCTTTTTGATATTTTTTCAACCTTTGAGGGGAAAGCATAGGTTAAATGAGGATATGGGGGTCAATAAGGGTTAGGAAATGGATTTCTTCATGTGGTACAGGCCATATGGAGTAAGTTGGGTAATTTTTTGGGTTAACACTTAGTGTTAATATTGCCCCTTTCCCCAATTCTTAAAGGGTTCTAGCTCAATGCTAGAGCACTTGCTTTACAAGAAGGAGGTTGAAGGTTCGATTCCTTCATTCCCTAATGGTATTACAATATTGATGTTGTAAATTATGCCTATGCAGGGGGTTCATAACCACCCAAAGGTTTGTAAAGAGCTTTAGGGGGGGGTTTGAACCACCTCTGTAGGTACCTATGAGGGGGGTTTATAACAATCCCCAAAGTTTTGTAAAGTGCTTTAATGGATGGTTTTAAAACACCTCCGTAGGTACCTACGAGGGGGGTTTTGAACCTCCTCCATAGGTACCTACGGGGGGTGTTTTAAACCACCTCGGTAGGTACCTATAAGGGGGGTTTTGAATAGGCACCTACGAGGGGGGTTTAAAACCGCTCCCATATTTTTATGATAGAGACTTTTAAGGGTAGGTATGAATCGCCCCCATAGGTACCTATGAGGGGGGTTGATATCCACCCTTAAAGTGACTTTTTTGGGGGGAGGGGTTTAGAACTGCCCCCAAAAGTCACTTTTTGGGGCATTTTTGATCTCTTCGAGGACCTCCCCTAAAATTCAAAACTTTTAGCATCGGTGCTATTCAGGGCAGTTTTGTAATGACCACCTCGAAATCCAAAACCGGCCCCAAATCACTTTTTTTTTTTTTGGGGGGGGGGGGGGGGGGGTGGCGATTTAGAACTGCCCCTAAAAGTCACTTTTAGGGGCGGTTATGACCTCTTCCAAAATTGCCCCTAAAATGATTTTTTTTTTGTGGCATTGGTGATATTAGGGGAGGTTTTGTAAAGATCACCTCCGAAGTCAAAACCACCCCTAAAAGTCACTTTTAGGGGCAGTTCTGATCTCTTCCAAAACTGCCCCTAAAAGGAAATTTTTTTAGCATCGATGATTTTAGGGGCGGTTTTGTAGAGACCACCTCAAAAGACTAAACCGCCCCCAAAAGTCCCTTATGGGGGGGCTTAGAACCGCCCCCAAAAGCGTCTTTTAGGGGGGGTTTAGAACCGCCGCTAAAAGTCACTTTTGGAGGGGGTTTAAAACCACCCCCAAAAGTAACTTTTGGGGGGGTTTAGAACCACCCCTAAAAGTCACTTTTTAAGGCAGTTTTGATTTCTTTCAGAACC